>CM073142.1:46770353-46882853 GCA_037039145.1 Fundulus diaphanus | reverse complement strand
ATCCATCCATCATTCATCCATTCATCCATCATTCATCCATCCCTCCATCCATCCATCCATCCATCCATTCATCCATCCATCCATCATCCATCCATCATTCATCCATTCATCCATCCATCCATCCATCCATCATCCATCCATCCATCCATCCATCCATCATTCATCCATCCATCCATCCATCCCTCCATCCATCCATCCATCCATCCATCCATCCATCATTCATCCATCCATCCATCATCCATCCATCATTCATCCATCCATCCATCCATCCATCCATCCCTCCATCCATCCATCCATCCATCCATCCATCCATTCATCCATCCATCCATCCATCCATCCATCCATCATTCATCCATCCATCATCCATCCATCATTCATCCATCCATCCATCCATCCATCCATCCATCCATCCATCCATCATCCATCCATCATTCATCCATCCATCCATCATCCATCCATCATCCATCCATCCATCCATCCATCATTCATCCATTCATCCATCATTCATCCATCCATCCATCATCCATCCATCATCCATCCATCATTCATCCATCCATCCATCATCCATCCATCATCCATCCATCCATCCATCCATCATTCATCCATTCATCCATCATTCATCCATTCATCCATCATTCATCCATCCATCCATCATCCATCCATCATCCATCCATCATCCATCCACCCCTCCATCATGATGAATGCCTTCAGACTAAGTTCAGTTAAACTCCAATCAACACTTTTCTCTCTAACCGTCTAAGAATGAAAAAGTCATAACTGCGACATTAACTCCTTAAACATTAAACCAATGAGTCTATAGTATAGCGACAGGAAGGTGAAATAATCTGTTTCCTGCTGAGCAGAGGCTAAAACATGAGGCCTGTGGTGTGACTGAGGAGGGAAACATGCTGCGCTCATATTTCCAGACATGTTGTTGTGATATTTAGAGTCGTGTTCCAGAGTAAATATAGACGCCATTCCAGCTAAAAACAGTCTTCACTTACAGCCCCACAGCAAAGATAATGACCATTCTCAGCATTAGGCTGAGCCAAGAACTATTCACACCCTGGCAGACGGAGGCCAAAGTGACTGGAAGCAAGATTAACATTCAGGAGTTTCTCTCAGAACTTTCCTCCTGTTTACTCTGCTCAGAGACACTCGTCTCTGCCGGGGGTGAATAGCTTAGGCTTCTGTGTGAAGCTGTGTAAATGAGCAGGAAAAGACGGCTGTTAGGCCACGAGGTGATAAAGTATTCACTGACGCAGCTGTTTGCATGTTTCTGGCTGCGGGGAGAACGGATCAGAGACCCGAATCCCTCCATCGCCTCTTCAGGCGTTCCTTTCATCGCTCTCTGGTGTTAAACCGCCTCACCTCATCGGGCTGAGACTGAAAATCAACCCATCGTGCAGCTCTGATGCAGGTGATGTGGAGTTAGTGTCTGCGGTTTAAAACCATAAAGACGTTAAAGAGGCTGAGAGCAGAACCACGATCAGACGGCTCCATAATTACTGCACGGTTGTTTCTGTCCTTCCTGACAGGTGAGAGATGCGATCCAGGAGCTGCGCCACGGCGGGTGCAGATGATGGACGCCTTCAGCACCACGCTAAAGGCTTCAGCAAGCAGCAACAGGTGGGGGAGGAGGAGGAGAAAGAAGCCCCGGGGATGATGAAGAGGAGGATGAGAGCTCAGAGACAAGAGAAGGAGGGGAGGACGAAGAGCAGTCAGAACTCTGCAGAGAGCTTCCAGGCGAAGACGCCTGATCTGTCAAAGAAGGACCTGATTCACCTGCTGGGAGTCATGGAAGGAGAAGTTCAGGTACAGGATTAAACCGCTGAAGCTTTAGTCCCAAACTGGGCTGGGCTACCCGGTTGGTTCTGGCACTGCAAGGGAACCAGACCCACCTTAGAGTCTGTCTGAGCGGCCAGAACCGGGCCAGGACTGTCCCTAGACATCCACAGCAGTTTAAGTTTTATATCAGCAACAAGGTCCGGTTCTGGCTCCCTTTGCCGTCTGGTTGTTCTAGTTGTTTAGAACCCTTAAACTGAGCTTTAGTCGTTACAGAGAAGCTGCTGACCACCTCTGGCTCCAGCGCCGGTCCGTTCAGAGCTCAGATTGTGTTTCCTGCTGTCTCTCCTCAGGCCAGGGAGGACATCATCCGGCTGCTGAAGTCAGACAGAACCGGACCAGAGACCCTGGAGGCCCACTATGGCTCCGCCGCTCCCTCCAAACCCCTGCAGGCGCTTCAGAGGGACGCCGGTCTTCTTCAGGGCCACCAGAGGACCGACGACGTGTACGAGAAGCCCATGGCTGAGGTCAGACAGTCCAGCGGTCCACCAACCGGGTCATGGTCTCACTAGTGGTGGTTTTCAGCTGGTTGGATCACATGGAGCCTGTTTGGTGGAGTCTCACTGCAGCCGATGCTCACGGCTGGTGGTATCGTCCAAAAGTGAGAAGGAGGAGCGAGGAAGATGGATTCATCCATGATTGGCTAAATTTAGCAGCATTACCACTGAGTTATTCATTAACGTCATGCAGTTCTGGTCAGTCAGGCTTCTCTAGCATTACACTACCTGCTTTTTAAAAGCCTCACCTTCTAGTCATTGGGTCCGAACAGCTCAACCTTGGTTTACCTGGAGAACCATCACACGGTTCTCCAGGAGACATGCGGGTTTCCATGTGGAAGACTGCAGCTTTTAGTCCAGACCAAAGTTCAGTCCTTGATGACGTTAAACTGGGTTTACTGGACCGAGACAGTGGGCTTCTAGCAAGGTTGGTGGTTCTGAAGAACCTGATCTGTTCATCTGAGGAGGACAGTTTGGGTCGGACGGTTGAAGCTACAGATGAGCTGCTCACTGGTTAAGGTATCTAGATGTCAAAGATCTGTATAGAGTTGGTAGAATCAACATTTAAAGGGCTGAAGCTCCAGGTGTTGCTGAACACGGCTGCAGGTTCAGGTCAGGGTGAAAGTCTGGACTGGCTGGGTGTGGATGTGAGCGTGACCGCAGCTGAAGCGTTGATAATGAGCGTTGGCGGTTCTCCTCCTTCAGCTGGATCGTCTGGAGGACAAGCAGAAGGAGACGTACAGACGGATGCTGGAGCAGCTGCTGCTGGCAGAGAAATGCCACCGCAGGACCGTCACCGAGCTGGACAGCGAGAAGCGCAAACACGCCGACTTCATGAACAAGAGCGACGACTTCACCAACCTGCTGGAGCAGGAGAGGGAGAGGTGAGAGGTCACAACGCGGGTCGGGTCTGGTTCCGGGCCAGAAATGTTCTGCCGGACGATCCCAGAACCACAGAAGGAGAATATTTCTGTTTTAAACGAGCCACGCTCAGGTTTCATGTTGTCCTTTAATCTTCTGAAGACGTTCTCCAGGTTTCCTGAAGGTCTTTCACAGTTTCACTGCAAAAATGGAACTAAAAATAAGTAAAATCTTCGTAAAATGAGTTTATCTGTCCTGGATTTGTAAATAAGATTACCTGCCAATGGAATAAGATTTTTGCACTTAAAATAGGAACAACTCATCTCCATCATCTTATTTCAAGTGCAGGATGTCTAATTATCTTATTTTAGGGGTCAAAATACTCAATCCATTGGCAGATAATCGTATTTACCTGCTCAAATCTAGGACAAAAACACAACTTTTAAGAACATTTTACTTATTTTTAGGTCCCTTTCTGCAGTGTTGGTTTGTTGAAAATTGGCTGCATTCAGACTAAAGAGTCCGAATCTGCAGGTAAATCTAAATAATAATTGGTGCAGGAACAGAAAAAGTGAGAACAGGGAGCCAGTGGAGCTGCTGAAGACCCGGGCGGGTTTGGGTGAGCATCAGAGCAGCAGATTTATAATTACCTGAGTTTATTGAGGATGGATGAAGCCAGTGTTGTAGGACTCGAGTCCGAGACTCGAACTCGAGTCCGAGTCATTAGCTAAATTTAGAGACTCGTGACTTGACTTGGACTTGAGCACTGATGACTCGAACTTGGACTCGGACTCCTACATTCAGATCATTCTGACTCGGAAATTGAGAAAAAGACTCGACTTTTTTTTATATCATTAGGCTATAATTTTAATATGTCATTAGAATATTATTTGGTGTATGATTTTAATATCTAAATTATTAGTGCAATGGAATGTTACTGCTTCATGTCATACATCACACGTCACGGTCAATAAGGACTCGACTTGGATCAATAGTGACTCGACTCGGACTCGACTCTGATTTTTTTTTAATGACTTGGACTTGAACACTGGAGACTCGAACCTGGACTCGGACTCGAGGCATAGTGACTTGACTACAACACTGGATGAAGCATCCAGAGGCTGCTGCAGTGATCTGGAGGCGATGAAGGCAGGGATCAGAGTTTCAGCAGCAGAGACGAGGAGTGATGGGAGGAGAGGAGCAACATTTTCAGATGTTGTGACGTGGTTGAGGTGGTGTTGAAAGGAGACGTTGGTCTCCAAGATGACTGGGATGGGTGGAGGGAGACAAACTGGTGCAGTCCATGGTGAGAATGAAGTTCTGAGTGGTTTGGTAGGAGGTTTGGGACCGAAGACGATGTTGGGTTTACCACAGTAGAGTTGGAGAGCGTTGGAGAGCATCCATGATTTCATGAGGAGAAAGGAGGAGGTCCCTCTGAGGAGGACGGTCACTGTGCTGTGACCTGAAGCCAAATCATTGGACGTGACCAGAGTTCTGAGCTGAGGGTGACGGTCCGGTCCGTCACCGTCAGCCTGGTAGTCCTGGTAGTTTGAGGATGGAGGCGACAGCAGCCAGTCTGAGAGTTTGGGAGCCTGAAGCAGAGCTGAAGGTGGAGTTGGTGACGTCAGTCCGTAGAGGGCGGAGCTCCACGGGGGCTTTGCTCTGAGCACAGAGAGCCGGTCGTTGGTCTGCAGTGACGTCCAACAGCTGGTGTCCCAGGACACCTCCTAGTTCTGGGAGTTCGTTCCTACTTCAAGCTGCTGCCTGGTGTTCTGGGTGAATCGTCCTTCGTTAAAGTCCTTCATGCCGTCCAGCCACGTCTCTCTGCCTTCTACTCTTTGTCCAAAGCTCGATCCATCACAGCAGAATCTCAGTTAAGGTGCCGACTACTGGAACTGGACTGATTAGCTGGAGAAGAGGCTGCAGCTTGGTGCACGCCGGGCTGGCAGCGTCATACATGTTGAGTGGAACAGCTCCGCCAACAATGACCATGAAATGACACCAATGAGGTGTCATTTCATGGTCATTGTTGCTGCAGTCTGGAGATGTCTGCGTGACGACTCCTGCTTGTCAGAGTCTGGTTTACCCGTCCAGGATGGGTCAGGGTGGCGACGTGTGGCACTGAAGCCACACGGTCCAACACATGAAGCGACGGGTGATGGACATTAAGAACCGGCAGCTCCTGTTTTAAAGCAGCCGTCCTGAGCTTGACGTCCTGTAACATCTCACCTTCCTTGTGTTCCTCAGACTGAAGAGGCTGCTGGAGCAGGAGAAGGCTTACCAGGCTCGGAAGGACAAGGAGCACAACAGGAGGCTGGAGAAGGTCCAGGATGAGCTCGTGAAGCTCAAGTCCTTCACGCTGATGTTGGTGGATGAGCGGCAGCTTCATGTCGAGCAGATTGACCAGCAGAACCAGAAGATCCAGGACCTCAGTCAGAAGCTGCAGGAAAAAGAGAAGCGACTGGCAGCTTCAAGTGATGCGGCCAAGGAGGACGGGCAGAAGGTGCTAAAGTTAGAGGCTGAGCTGGAGGTCCAGCAAGCAAAGTTTAGCCAGGAGCACGAAGACACGACTGCCAAGCTGGCCACCCAAGTATCTCAGAACCAACAGCTGAGGCTGAAGCTGGACGGGCTGACGCAGAAGACCGAGGAGCTGGAGGAGAGAAACAAGGTGCTGCAGAAATCTGAGGAGGACCTGCAGGAGCTCAGGGACAAGATAAGCAAAGGAGAATGTGGAAACTCCTCCCTCACAGCCGAGCTGGAGAACCTGCGCAAGAAGGTTCTGGAGATGGAGGGAAAGGATGAGGAGATCACCAAGGCAGAGACTCAGTGCAGGGAGCTGAGGAACAGGCTGCAGGATGAAGAGAACCACAGGAAGGAGCTGAGGCTGGAGCTGGACAAACTCCAGAAGAGGATGGTGGAGCTGGAGAAGCTGGAGGGAGCGTTCAGCAGGAGCAGAACCGAGTGCTCCCAGCTCCACCAGAACCTGGAAAAGGAGAGGAAGGTGGTGAAGGAGCTGGGCGGCGAGATGGAGAGACTAAAGGCTCAGCTGAAGGAGCTGGAGGTCTCAGAGTCCAAGCTGGAGAAGGCAGAAAAGGTCCTGAAAGAAGAGCTGATGAAGCTGAAGTCTTTAACCGTTCTGCTGGTGGACGAAAGGAAAACCGTGGCAGTGAGGCTGAAGCAGGAGGAGCAGAAGAACGAAGATCTGAGTGCCATGCTGAAAGCAGAGCAGAGTAAGGTCACACAGGTCACCGAGAAGCTGATCGAGGAGAGCAAGAAACTTCTCAAGTTCAAGGCCGAGATGGAAGTCCAGCTGGAAGGTCTGACGCAGGAGAAGGAGCAGCTGAGATCTTCACTCAGGAGCAGGGAGGAAAGGTGTGAAGAGCTGAAGGATAAGCTGACGGGGATGAAGATGAGAGTGGACGGGCTGGAGGAGATGGAGACGCAGAGGTTGGCCAGCAGGGAGCAGAACAGAAACCCAGAAGAAGACAACAAAGTGAGGGAGCTCAGCTCAGAAATCGACCGGCTTAAAGGCAGACTGCAGCAGCTGGAGGTGGTGGAAGGAGACCTGATGAGGTCTGAGGATGAGTACGATCTGCTGGAGAAGAAGTTCAGGAGCGAGCAGGACAAAGCAAACGCACTCTCCAAGCTGGTGGAGGAGATGAAAAGCCAGATCTCCAGAAACAAAGCTGTGGAGAGAGGAGAAGTCAGGAGTCTGGAGGCCCAGCTGAGGATCCGCTGCAAGGTGGAGGAGGCCAAAACCAGAGAGCTGCGGGCCGAGGTTCTGGCCCTGAAGGAGAAGATCCATGAACTGATGAACAAGGAGGACCAGCTGTCCCAGCTGCAGGTGGACTTCTCTGTCCTCCAGCAGAGGTTCATGGAGGAGGAGGAGAGGAAGAGGAGCATGAGTCTGGAGGTGGAGAACCTGACCAAGGAGCTGGAAGCCACAAAGCGCTACGGCCGAGCCCTGAGGCCCAGTCTGAACGGCAGGAGGATGGTGGACGTCCCCGTTACCTCCACGGCGGTCCAGACAGAGGCCGTGTCCAACGGGTCCGCCGAGGACGAGACCGCAGCAGGTTTCATCCGCAAATCAGTCCTGGAGGAGAACCACCTGATGAACAACCTCAGACATCTGAAAAGGCCAGCAGTTCCTGATCGATACCCTGCAGCGTCAGCAGAACACGGAGGGAGAACGTCCTCAATGCCCTGGACGAAGACTAGAGGGTCCTCCTCGCTACGTCCGCCTCCAACGCCCCCAAATCTGGGACAACCGCTGCACATCCGCGTGACACCAGACCATGAGACCAGCACGGCCACCCTGGAGATCACCAGTCCGCGATCCGAGGACTTCTTCTCCAGCACCACCATCATCCCCACCCTGGGTCTCCAGACGCCTCGCATCACCATCATCCCCAAACCCACCAGTGTGGCTTCTGCTGGGACAGGAAGCGGAGGTCCTGATGGAGCCAGGTCCCCGGTCACCATCAGCAGCATCTCCAGGACAAGGAGTCCAGAGAAGCCCTGCAGCAGCGGCCCTGGGGTGCTGCCGTCCCCGGTGTCCATCATCACCGTCAGCACCACCCCCGTAGCTGAGGCCTGCGCCGCAGACCCTCACGACAACAGGCGGACGCTCATCAAGATGACCTCTGAGAAACCGCCAGAGCCGGCGCGGAAATACAACAGCAACATCATCACAACAGAGGACAACAAGATCCACATCCACCTGGGCTCGCAGCTGCAGAGGACCTCTGAGGGCTGCGGCGGCGCCGCCTTCACCTTCAGGCCCACGGCCAGCAGCTCCGACCGCCAGGAGTCTCCGGCAGGAACGGTTCTCCGCTCCCCGCGCCAGAACAAGGTGACCAGCAGCATCACCATCACCCCCGCCACCTCTGCGGCGCCCCGGCCGGCGCTGTCCGTGGTGAGTCCTGAGAGACGTGTCTGTGTGAGGTACCTCAGGTGGCTTCCTGATGGACTCCCTGCAGGTATCAGCAGGTGAACCTGTGTAGCTTCTCCTCACCTTCACAGTAAACTCAGCTGGTCAGCACTGCAGGGGGCTGGTTCTGCAGAACCTAACCCATGAGCTCGGTTCCTATTAGCACCCCCTCCTCTAGCTGGTTCCGGTAAGCAGGACTTTGGTGGATCGCTGGGACACGTGGAGCCGCCGTAGCATCTTCTGGGCCGCTGAGGACCTGCTGTGTGTTGGTCCTGAAGCTTTCAGCAGCAGGTCCCAGAGGTTCTGAAGTTTGGACCCCTTCATGGTGAGATGGAGCGTCATCCTGTCATGAACGGTGAGATGTTGGACCCCAGAACTGCTCAGGGTGTCCAGACCCAGTTGGCAGCTACACAGCCCTAAAACCTAAGGGGGTCCATCAGAACCAGCAGCTTTAGTTCTGAATCAGAGCAACGTGGGCCAAACCAGCGCCGCCCACAGAGCTGCAGATGTTCTGATGTTCTGATGCAGGCGTCGGGCCGTCACACTTTTGGTTCTTTGGTTTCTTGATGTCTTCTTTGAGCGTAAACCCAGATTGGTTCGCTCAGGAGGCTGAAGGTCCCGGTCCATCTCACAGGGTCCAGTTCCACAGAAACACCAGAACCTTTCAACCATGGTTTTGCGGTCCCGGATCGACCCGGACAAGTAGAACCACAGAGACGTTCAACAGCAAACCGGCTATTGATCAGAGTAATAATCAAGCAGAACGCGCAGAGCAGCTGAACATGAGCAGAGGTGGAGGCTGTGGATGTTTCTGGGTACCAAACCAAAGCTAATCTGAACCAAAATCACAGTTTATATCGCAGCAAGGCTGCTGGACGGGGAGCGAGAGCAGCCCGGGGAGTCCGGAGCAGTCAGGTTCTAGTAAACTTCTAGTAAACTGGGAACCAGAGGAAGCTACCTGGTTTTCCTTCCTCCTGTTCACTGAACCATTTTAGTTCCTGCCTCCATCAGAACACCCTGATAGAGTCAGACTCGTCTCCATGATCAGAGTGTCTGAGCAGTCAGTGAGGAAGGAGGTAGGAAAGGATTCTGGATGCTTCCTACCACGGCTAGTTTAGCCTAGGAACCTCACGACGTCCCTTACTGGCACTGAGAACCCTTAAGGTATCCCAGAATCCTTTGCATGACATGACGTATCAGCACAGCAGGGGCTAGGAGCTAGGAGCAGTTATTACGGGGGTTCTGATGGAGGCTGAGTCTCTGCTGTGGAGCTGTAAATGCTAAATGGACTCGTTCCCAGTCATACTGACCGACAGTAGCAGCAACACAGACAGCAGTTCCTACATTACCCAGAAGCCATTGTTGTTTCCTGCTTCACGGTTCGTCCTCTGACCAGAGACACGTCTCCATGTTCTCGTCTGGTTAGTTGCTTCATAGGAACGTCACAACATGACCTTCATCCACAGACCTTTGACTTGAGGGGAAGGAAAATCAGACAATGCAAATGTGACGATGGCTTCATAAAATCCAGTTTGCATGAACCTCTCTGGCGCTTTTAAAACTGTAGACGTTTCAAGATGGCAGGGGTCCTCTTTGGTCCGGCTTGTCTTCTATTAACCACTGGCTTGTGTACCAAGATAACATGCTAAGAGAATCTGCTGCAGGGAAGCCAATAAAAGAACGAGGCCTTTAAAGTGAAGCCTTCTGGCAGATCAGAGACCAGATCCTCCAGGATGCGTCCAGCTGCCAGAGGTCTTCATGTTTCTGTGGTTCCTCAGAGGCTGACCTAAACCTGCTCTGCGTCTCATCCTGATCTGTGTGTTGCAGCTCAGTGCGGATGTGCAGCCAGCTCGCGGCGCAGCCACACGGATCCCTGTGTGCAAAGGCGGGAAGCTGAACGGGAAGACGGTTCTGGGTGTGTCTGCTGTGACCAGGCTGGAGTCTCGGGCTGAAGGCCAGGCCATGAAGATCGAGCTGAGGAAGCCGACGGTGTGCAGCCCAGCCTCTGCTGCAGGAGGAAAGACCTGAGCACGTCCTGCTCACTCTTTGGACTACATCTGGTTCAGTTTGCTTGGCTGACCCGCTGCAGATCAGAAGGCCTACCGGGCCTGGTTCTGTTGGGCTCTGCTGACTTCTGTCAGCATCCTGATGAACCAGCATGCTGCTCTGTGTTTGCTTCAGACTTTTGATGGCATTCTATGTCTGACAGCACGCTCGATGCCGCTGCTGCCCTGACGCTCTGTGAGGTCATGTATGACTAAAATAAAAACTATTTATCTAAAGCCCGACTTCGCTTCTGGCCGTCTTCCTCTTTCTCAGTGTTAACGTCATTCATGCTTGGTGAAGGATTTCAAAATGTTCACCTTTCCAAATTCTGAGTCACTTTTCAAACTACGTTTCAGGCAAATTTTAATAATATATATATAAAATAAATAAAACCGGGACTTCCGGGTAATGGCGACCAGGTAGGCAGCATAAAACAGAGGCTCTGCATCGATAGCTACAAAAGACCCCCTAATTCAAGGTACTGACTCGTCAAAAGTTACTTTTTCTCAAGAAGAATGAGCGGGGATAAAAGCAAGAAGGGACGAGTCCAGTCTCGGAATCCAGAAGCACGACATGAAAGCAAAGTTTGCGGAACCCATCCGGTCGAAGAAGGAGAGAAGATGGCGGATGAGACCTTGCCTGTTACAATTAGCTCACTGAGGCAGGTGGTGGGTGAAGTAGTGGCGGACGGCATGCGAGACCTCAAATTAGAACTGAGAAAGGAGTTGGCGCAAGTGAAAATGAGCGTGAAAGAAGAAATGAAAGACCTCTTGAACGAAATGACGTCTGAAATAAATCAACAGGTTAGCACCGCTATCAACAAGACAGAGGAGCTAGCTAAGCGCCTTGGAGAGATTGAGAAAGGCATGGCGAAGGAAGAGAGATGGGACTGTGGAGTGAGAGATGCTATTGTCCAGTTGCTGAGTGAACAGAAATTGCTCCGGGAGAAAGTTACGGATTTGGAAGGGCGCTCACGCCGGAATAATCTGCGGATATACGGCATTCCTGAAAATGCGGAGGGTACCTCGATGCTGAGGTACGTGGAAAACATGCTTAAAACTGAACTCGGGGACGGCTTGGATTTAGGCAGCGAGAAGAGCCTGGGGATAGAGAGAGCCCACAGAGCGTTGAGCGCGCAGCCCCCGGTTGGTGCCCCACCTAGATCCACGGTGGTTCGCTTCCTGAAATTTAATGTTAAAGAACAAGTCCTCCGCGCGGCGTGGAGAAAGCCTATACATATACAGGAAAAACGCATATTCTTCGACCATGATTATGCCGAAAGTATACAGCTGAAGAGGAGAGAATATGCTCCAGTTAAGAAGGCGCTCAAGGAAAATGCTATTCGGTTCCAAACCCCGCTGACTAAAATGCGTGTGCACTTCGACTCCGGCATGACCATCTACAACAGCGCGGAGGAGGCAGCCCTGGACCTGCGGAGACGCGGAATTACAGTGGGACCGGTGTGCGCAAACAGACCTAAAGTTATCACGGCGGAGATGATCAACAACCTTCTACCGGTGGATGTGGTTGGACCGCGACGCGGAGGGAGCGCGCCGGGCCTGCGAGAGAATGCACGGGAAAAGCTGAGGGCTTTCCAGCGACCGGGCGGAGAGGACGTCGTTGTTGATGAGTAATCTTTTTTCTTCTCCCTACCGAGGAAACTTCGGCCGCCCAACAGCTAGCCCCTCGGGCTGGCTGATCAGTACTACTTAAAAGCTCTGGGTGATCGGTTCTGCACAGGAATATGGTGGGGACTATGACTCCCTCCCAGGATGATGAAGGATCGATGCAGGTGACTCTTAGATTAGCTTTTTCAGTTTCCTTTCTTTAAGTAGGCAACTAAGTAGGGGCCCCACGTAGTGGCAGTTTCCCCTACAACAGGAGGGATAAGGGTTCCTCTTATTTGGGAAGACCTGTTCATTGTTATGTTAAGTTTTCTTTCCAAGTATTTTTGGTTGTTGTGTGTTCTGAGGGCTGGGAGTGTTGGTTTACAGGTGGGTAAAAACATGTTGATGTCTGGAGGATATGTCCCATAATGTATTGACTTTGAATGTGAATGGTATAAAGAATCCCATAAAAAGAAGTAAGATTATTTCAAAGCTTAAGCGAGAGCAGGTGGGTATTGGCTTTTTACAGGAGACACATTTATCTAATGATGAACATGAGAAACTTAAGAAATTGGGTTATAGAAAGACATATTTTGCTTCCCACAGATCGGGGAAAAAAAGAGGGGTGGCTATTCTAATATCCAACAATATCAGATTTGATCTTATTTCAGAACACATAGATAAAGAGGGAAGATTTGTGTTGGTGAAGGGGAGGTTGGAGCAGGAAGAGGTCACTTTATGTAATATATATGCACCTCCTGGTAGTGAGGTGGATTTTTTTAAGGAAGTACTTAGTCTTGTGGCCACGGAAGCAAGTGGCACATGTATATGTGCAGGAGATTTTAACTTACTCCTAAATCCAAAGATGGATACAACTAGCAGAGAACGAAGAAGGACTCACTTAGAAAAGCAATTTAAAAAACTTATTCAAGAATTGGGACTTATAGATGTATGGAGATATTTGCAAAAACATGACCGGGAATTTACTTTTTACTCTGCTAGGCATAATGTGCATACAAGAATTGACTATTTTTTTATGTTTAATAGAGACCTTCACAGAGTAAAAGATTGTATAATAGGCCAAAGAGACATCTCTGATCATTCTGGTCTAAGTATGAAAATTAATTTGATTAGGCATGCTAAAAATACTCTATGGAGGCTTAACACAAGCTTACTAAATAACGCTGCATTCAAAACTGAAATGACAGAAGAATTTAAAAGGTATTTAGAATTCAATGACAACGGTACAGTTAGCCCTGCAATTCTGTGGGATGCGGCTAAGGCATATATGAGGGGTAAAATAATTGCAAAATGTTCGAATTTGAAGAAGAGTAGAATGAAGAAGTTAACAGACTTGCAGGAAAACCTGAAAAGATTGGAGCAGCAGCATTCGATTAATAAGAGCCCATCCTTACTGGAGGACATGAGGCCTATTAAACAGGAGATCCACAAAATTTTAAGTGAAGAAATAGAAAAAAAACTTAAATATATGAGACAAAGATATTATGATGCAGGACCTAGAGCTGCTAAGGTGCTGTCGTGGAGGCTTAGGAAGCAACAAGCGGAAAACACGATTTATAAGATTCGAAACCCAAGGACTAACAATATATCGAATAAACTTGATGAAATTCAGAACGTATTTGAAGGGTATTATGCATCCCTATATACACAGCCGGACAAAATGGATAATCAAATAACTCAAAAATTCCTTAACTCATTGGATCTCCCATCTTTAGGAAAAGACCAAAATGACAAGTTGATGGCAGAAATATCAGCTGGGGAAGTTGACTGGGGGATATCACATCTTAAGACCGGCAAATCACCAGGCTGTGATGGGTTTCCTCCTGAGTGGTATAAGGCTATGAAGGATTCTGTTGCCCCACTATTGAAGGCCTCCTTTAATTACACTCTGGGAGGGGGCTCTCTCCCACCGTCATGGCAAGAGGCTTTTATTTCAGTCATACCAAAGGTGGGGAAGGACAGAACGGACCCAAAAGGATATAGACCAATTAGTGTGTTAAATATAGACTATAAACTATATGCTGCAATACTAGCTAAGAGATTAAGTACCCTGATGCCTTTTTTGATAGATGAGGATCAGACAGGTTTTATTGGTAATAGACAAACGCATGATTGTATAAGGAGGGCCATTCATGTTATTGACCACATAATCAAAGAAAAATCAAGTGCAGTCCTTTTCAGCTTAGATGCCGAGAAGGCGTATGACACTGTAGGGTGGGAATTTTTGTTTGAGGTAATGAAGAGATTTGGATTTGGTGAGGGATTCATTCGTTGCATAAAAACTATATATTCTTCACCAAAAGCAAGAATCAAAATTAACGGAAGTCTCTCAAATCAAATAACGCTACAACGAGGATGTAGACAGGGTTGCCCCTTAAGTCCATTACTTTTTAATCTTTTTATTGAACCACTAGCTCAGGTTGTTAGGGAGGAGTCTGGTTTGGAGGGGGTGACGATAGGGAGTGTGGAGAGCAAGATATGTCTATATGCGGATGATCTTTTAGTAATAATTAAAAGCCCTGAATCTGGTACTCCAGTGCTCATGGATATTCTGGAATCATACGGCAAACTTTCCGGATATAAACTTAATATGCAAAAAACTAAAATTTTGACTTTCAATTTTAGCCCATCGAAACGGTTAATAAATAGCTACCAATTTAATTGGAATCAATCACAAGTGGAATACTTGGGGATCATATTCACAAAAGATTTAACTCAATTATATGACGTAATTACAAATGCATAAATAAGAAAATATATGAGGACCTGGCCAGATGGAGCCTGCTTCCCCTAGACATTGGTAACAGAATCCGTGCAATAAAGATAAATGTCCTCCCGAGAATACTGTATATATTTCACGCACTCCCTGTGGAGGTCCCAGTAAAACAATTTAGGGAATGGGATAAACACCTCTCAAGGTTTATTTGGAACAATAAAAGGCCAAGAGTGAGATACTCGACCCTGCAGCTGCCTAGGGATGGGGGGGGTATGGGTCTACCCCACCTGGCGGATTATTACATGTCGGCCCAGTGTGGACCCCTGGTACGCTGGTGTAGCCCGGCCTATGAGGCTAAATGGAAAGACATTGAACTCTCCTTGCTGAACTTCCCTGCACAGTCAGTACTGGGCTGTCTGGACGGAGTGTCCCAGGTATATCAGTTGCAAAATCTGTGCCTAAGCTTCTCCTTGAAGGTATGGGCAGGGTTGGTCAGAAAGTTTAATCTTCACAGACAGATAGGGCTGTTGAGTTGGCCTGCGTATCACCCGCATTTCCTCCCAGCATCGATAGATCATAAATATAGAAGGTGGGCAAGACAGGGAGTCACCGCATTCTGCACTATAGTTAAAGACGGGGTATTAATGAAATTTGAGGAGCTATGCCAGACCTATGAGGTGAGTAGAGAGGACTTTTATCGCTACTTACAGGTCCGTAGTTTCCTAAGAAAGGAAATGAAAATTTCTGACTTGGAGACAATTCCAGGCATAATACAACTTTTTATTGATTCATATGCTGGTAAAAGTATAAGAGGAATTACGGGCAAATGTTATAGAAATTTAAGATCCATGAATAAAAACTCAACAGATTATATAAAAGAGCGATGGGAAAAGGAAGCAGACATGATAATTACGTCAGAGGCATGGATGCAAATTTGGAGGGGCTCCCTGTCGACCACAAATTCTCTGATATGGCGCGATTTCACGTGGAAGAATCTAACCCGATTTTTCATCACGCCGAAGCAGAGATCTCAGATGGGCGGGTTACAGCTTCCGTGCTGGAGGGGGTGCGGTGTGACTGCGGTAGGCCACTACCATGTTTTTTGGGACTGTACGGAGTTACAGACTTTTTGGAAGGATGTACATCGCCTAATATATAAAGTTTTGGGTATAAATCTGGACTTGTCATTCACTGTTCTGTATCTTGGAATGCTCCCTGAGGGACTTAGCAAAGGGGATACATACCTGCTGAATATAATTATGGTCGCCAGCAAGAAAGCGGTCACTAAGTGTTGGCTTCAACCAGGCCCCCCCTCTTTGAAACTCCTGGTGAATATTATAAATATGATTCACGACATGGAGATGTTGACATTTGCAATACGACTTAAAAAGGAGAAAGGAGAAAAACTCTGGAAACGTTGGGAATGCTTTATTGTCAGAGGCGATGAACAGTGATTTGTGGGACTCTGCACCACCTGAGCGAGAAAATGGGGTTTCTTACCTGATCACATATTTTTGGTTCTTTGGTTCCTGATTCTGGACTTAATACTTTGTAATAGTTATGGAAATGTAATATTTTATATCGGTATTGGTGAATGTCACCTGCCCCAGCCCTCTTGTTTTGCAGTGTTCTGTATTTGTATATCTACTTGTTAAAACTAAATAAAAATAAAGTTTCAAAAAATAAATAAATAAATAAAACCATGTTTGACAAAACAGGGCAGAACATTTTTTGTTTTATATGTTTCCAAATATCCATAAAAAAGAACATGCATGTTGTGTTGATCAGCCCCTCTAAACTGGCCTCAGGTCTCAGGTGAGAGTGTACAGGTGTTCCTGTGTCCCCACCTCTGATCTGGAGATGCACAGCAGCCCAGTGGATGAATGGAAGCTTAGAAGGATGTGTTTGCTTTCTTCCTCGGGAGAAACATATTTTTCTGAGCATCTAGTTTTTTGAATCCCATGTTTTTTATTTTCTACCCATTAAAATAACCACTGGACCAAATGATTTAAAGTCTTCCCAGTGACGTGCTTCATAATGTCCACTCTAAAGTGTTTGACTTTAGACTTGGCTGCTGAACACATTGTTGGCGGTGATGAGACCTTTACATGGTTCAAATAATTTTCTTTATGAAATAAGACAACTCTATAAAATAAAGCATAAAAACAAAGGCAAAATCATCTTTTGATAGGAGGTAGCAACAAAACAAATCCAACTCTGTCAACTTTTACTTTTTGCTTCACGAGTAAAAGCAAATGGAAAAAACACAAACACAGAGGCAACTTATTTTGTGTTTTTATCTTCATGATATTTATTTCATTCTATCTTTGATCAAAGCAGATTGGGACAGTTTTTCATTTAGTGTAATACTATTTCAATTTTTCATTTCATTATTTTAGTTCCCCTTTTTTTAAATAGTTTACTGTTTTATGGACCCAATCACTTCAGCCGTTATATACGTCATTTTATTTTGTCTTTGTGTTATCTAAAATATTTTATTTGAATTGAATTATTTTTGATCTATCATTATTTTTACTTTTTTAATCACTCCATTTTTTATTTAGTTTTGATATGTTTCATTGTTTATTTTTTATGTTAAATCGATCAAACGTGTTACCAGGAACAGCCAGAAGATGGCGCCAATGAGTCAGAAAACAAACAGCGTGCCTGCCGGGCCTGCAGGGGGCAGCACTGAGCCCAGAGGGGGAAGAGGTCGCTGCTGTGACGGTAGAAAAATGCTTTAGTCAGAATTAAACGTTCATTCATGACAATTTAACGGTCAACGCCGCGCTTCGTCCTCTGACAATGATGGCCTCCAGCTACAAAGACGAGGACGGACACATCAGCGTGTCGGGATCCGGGGCTCCGGCCGGGGCCGGGGGCGACTCTCTGCGGAGCAAGAAGCCTGAAAACACCGCCTTCAAGCAGCAGAGACTCCCGGCCTGGCAGCCCATCCTCACCGCGGGGACCGTCCTGCCCGCCTTCTTCATCATCGGCCTCATCTTCATCCCCATCGGCATCGGCCTCTACGTGACGTCCAACAACATCAAGGAGTTCGAGGTAGCCATGTTTGTTGGGGAAACGTCAGAAGCTGTTCGCCTGCTGCGGCCTCCGCTCCCTCCCACCAAACTCTGTGCAGAAATCGGCTGTTTTAGGGATTTCTCTCAGGCCGGGATAAAACAGCTCTGATAACAGTGACGTCACCGTTTGCTTAAAACAATCATTCATCTGGACGATTCGGCGTAAAATAAAAATAAAAGCATAACTTAGTTTAACCAAATTCTATTAAACAAATTAGCTGTTTTAGGGATATTTCTTTCCGTCTCTTTAAACTCTTGTTACAATGGCATTAACATTTATAGACGGCTCTGCCCTTATTTTATGGCTTCCAGTTCTTAGTATTGTTGAGTTTTATGGAGGATTTGGCTAAATAGAAATGAAACAAAAAGACAAAGTTGCTCTTGGTCTAAATGCCCAACCTAAGTCCATTTAAAAACGCTTCATTTTAGGGAGGTTTTATTCCTGGTGTTTGATCCAGTTGTTACTGTTGTGACACAAGTAATCCATAAACTCCGTAAAGCCTAAAAGTTGCAGATTATATCAGATTATAGGCTGCCAGCGCCTAAATGAACATCAGCCAGGGTTCATTTAGTGACGGCTGTAAAGTTTCCCTTTACAGCAAATGAGGCACCGTTCCACGACGTTCATGAGACATGTGTGCTTTCCAGATTGATTACACGGGAGTGGACATGTCCAGTCCGTGCTTCAACTGCTCCCAGAACCTGAGCTGGAACAGCACCAAGCCCTGCACCTGCTCCATCGCCTTCCAGCTGGACCAGCCGTACGAGGTGACGCCGCCGCTCCCCCAGGGGACGTGTGCCGGCTGACCGGGTCACTGCAGCCCTCACAGTTTCCCCTCTTGACCCCGCAGAGCAACGTCTTCATGTACTACGGGCTGTCCAACTTCTACCAGAACCACCGGCGCTACGTGAAGTCCAGAGACGACAGCCAGCTGAATGGCAACGAGGAGTCGCTCAGGGTAAGCTTAGCTCTGCACGGACGCTGCGGGTCCGGCGGCGCCGCTCACCCGCTGCTCTCCTCCGTCACAGAAGCCCAGTAAGGAGTGTGAGCCGTACGCCAAGCACAGCAACAAGCCCATCGCGCCGTGTGGAGCCATCGCCAACAGCATGTTTAACGGTGAGAAGCGGTTCCTCCGGGCCAGAACGGCTCCGGCTCTGACAGGGAACCCTCCTGAATTGTGCGCGTCTTGGTTGCAGACACCCTGGAGCTGTTCTACAACGACCCGAACGGCACCAAGATCCAGATTCCCCTGACGGCCACGGGGATCGCCTGGTGGACGGATAAGCACGTGAAGTTCAGGAACCCCGGGGGAGAAAACGGGAACCTGACCGCTGCTTTTCAAGGTACCGTCTGTTCTGCGTTTAGTCTCGACCTGCAGAACCTTCCTCTGAGTGCTGCAGCTTTGTTCTCCCTCAGGAACAGCCAAGCCGGTGAACTGGCGCCGGCCCGTCTACGAGCTGGACGCCGACCCGGACAACAACGGCTTCATCAACGAGGACTTCATCGTGTGGATGAGAACCGCCGCCCTGCCGACGTTCCGCAAGCTGTACCGGATCATCCAGAGGCGGAACAACCTGCTTCCCACGCTGCCCCGAGGGAACTACACCCTGGAGGTGGTCTACAGTATCCTGAACGGTTGTGGGCTCCGCCGGCCTCCAGGTGAATCCTTCCAGCTGCTGCTTGTTGGTCCTTAGCGTCTCGCTCCCAGATTACCCGGTGCGCAGCTTCGAGGGCAGGAAGCGGATGATCCTGAGCACCATCTCCTGGATGGGAGGCAAGAACCCCTTCCTGGGCATCGCCTACATCACGGTGGGCTCCGTCTGCTTCCTGCTGGGCGTCGTCCTCCTCATCATACACCACAAATACGGCAACCGCACCAACGGCGCCGACATCTCTCACTGAGGGATGGACTGCGGCTCGGTTCCGCTCCACCTGGGAGGCTAAACATCAGAGCCGCTTGTTGAGCGTCCCCAGGAGGAGACGGCAGAGAGAAATACGGCCACGGGTTCCTCTCCAGGAACCTCTGTGGTCCTCTGGGCGCTTCGTTCTGCCTGCAGGAACCAGACCCTAACGTAGCGCAGCTTCTTAAAGGGACAGCAGCATAGCCCACCTATAGAAACGACTCAGCATTTTTCTTAAATACAGAAAATGGCGACAAAATGACGTTGGTTATCGTGGTGAATTTCACCGTCGGTGAAACTTCGGTTTATTGGCCGGTCTGTAGTCCTCTGGTCCACATCAGTACCAGAGTCCTGTGAACCGTGGTTCTGGTTCTGGTTAGGAGCTGGGTTTCTGATTTCAGTGTGAACGCCTTCACCTTAGTGACGGCTTCTTTTGCTCAAAGCGTTTCACTGCAGGACAACCAGACGTCAGATCTCTCCTTTAAAGGTGCGGCGTGCACATTTTGAAGTTAAATATTATTTACTGTCTTTCCCAAAAATGCCCCAGAAACCTGTAGTGGTACTTAAAGGCAGACGTCAGCAAACATCCTGGAAGTTGCACAATGCACCTTTAAAGTCAGCCTGTTGTGGTGGTCCAGAGTGTAAGCGCTGTGAAACCAGCAGATTCAGGTTTTCTCTCCTCTGCCCTGTTGTCAAGCCTCCTCCCTCCTGCAGAGGGCGCTAACAGCAACACAGACCAGCCAAACCGCACTTTAAGTTCTACTACAGGTTTCTGGAGGAATCCGAGGCAGCAGCGACCAACCACCCCCCCTTTGGAGGTCCGTCCAGGTCAGAGGTCAGAAATCTCTGACCTCTGACATGGACGGACCTCCTGGTGAAATAAAATGAATAATTTCAGTCAGAAAACAACTAATTTCTTTACATTTTAAGCAATTTGCAAACTGAGTGTTCCCGACGTAGGGCTGGACGAAAAAAGCATATCGATAAAATAGAAATCATATTGATCGATAATTATCAACAAATCCAAAACATATATTTTAAGTGCAGTCCTGGTCGTTTTATGCTGTTGCTTAGCAACCTCCTTTTAGATACAGAACTCACAAACACTGAATTCAAACTCAACCCTTTATTAAACCAACTTTTTATCAAAACTGCAAGTTTTTTAAAAAGAAAAAAGAATGAAGGGGGCGGAGCTTCCTGGGTCTGCGTTGTGATTGGCTGAGTGGTTCTGTTCTGAATAAAGCCAGGTGCATAGAAACACATTGTGATCAGATTGTGTTCCCATGTAAACGGTACGATCCGATCATTTAATCCGAATACAGTTTAATCCGACCGTGAACTTTTATGCGTGTAAACGTAGCTACTGAGTTCTAATTGATGCAACCAGAGTCTGGGTTCTGGTTCTGGTTCCTGCAGCGGATCTGAGCCCGAGTGCTTTGTTGCTGCATGTGATCGTGGCTCTGCTCCAGCCGCTCGTCGTCGTGCCTCGTTTGATCCGTAACGTTTGTTTGCTGAGTTTTCCATGTTGAAGCACTTTGTGAACCGGGCCTCAGCGGACCTCGCCGGGCCTCAGCGGACCTCGCCGGGCCTCAGCGGACCTCGCCGGGCCTCAGCGGACCTCTGATGGAGGTCATGGGAGGTTGGGCCTAGTAAAGCCAGTATTTGCACGTCACACCTCAGCCTGGAGGTGCTGATCCACGCTGTGTTGTTCTTGGCGTCTCTATGCCAGCATGACAGAACCGTGATGCATGTTCTCCAGGAACCGTTATCGGACCCGTGCTGCATGTTGATCTACAGACCAGAATCTGCACTGAAGACATTTTTGATGTTGTTGCTTTAAATGAATAAATGTTTTGTTTTTAAACGCGGCTTTTTGTTC
Organism: Fundulus diaphanus; assembly: GCA_037039145.1. Classification (NCBI taxonomy): domain Eukaryota; kingdom Metazoa; phylum Chordata; class Actinopteri; order Cyprinodontiformes; family Fundulidae; genus Fundulus; species Fundulus diaphanus. The sequence continues at coordinate 46,861,469 of CM073142.1, read as the reverse complement.
CCTGACTGCTTGAGAAACGCACTTTAGCCAGATCAGCGAGTTCTGAGGAGGAGAACAATGCTCCAGAAAGTCGGACCTTTAAGGAACATCATGTTCTGACCTGGTCGGGTGAAGGTGGATTTAGGTTTAAACACCTAAAACATTCATTAAACAACACAAAGAAGAGAGACAACAGCTGTTAGATCTTTTCTTGCAAGCAGAACGACACAGGAACACGCTCAGGTACCATCAGCTATCCGTTCTCAGGCCACAGGACGTTTCCTTACTTTTTATTTTGCCAAACTGCAATAAACTAGCAGTTCAGTTACAGAACAACAGCCTTGAGTTCTCAGGGAAGACCAACCACAGATGATCCACTGTCACATAGGAGAGAAAGATTATCATCTGAAAGACACTTTAATATCTGAATAAACTCAAACCTTAAAACCTTTTTAATAGTAATTAGTAAATACGTGATAAATACGATGAACATGAAATGAAACATGTAGAGAATAATAATAATAATTCTAACAGTGGACCCGGGCTTCCTGGTCGGGATCAACCTTCATCCAGACTAGTTAATCCGCTTTAATCACTGCAGCACAGACTGCTGGACTATCGGGTCAGAACCTGAAGTAAACCCGGTTCTAACCCACAACCACTGGTCTCTACTGGCGCCGCTGAGATCTGGGCAGAACTGGGCCTGCAGAGAACATTTAGGAACAAACTTCTGGGTCCACATGAACATCCTGAACGTCTAAAATAAATCAGATGATCGACCCAATCCTGACGGAACCAAAGCATTTCTGATGATTCTGGGTTCAGGGGAAGGAAAACCCAGCATTCAGAACATCAGAACTTTAGAACATTAATTCAGATCAACAGAACCTAACAATCTGGACCTACAGAACAGTGTCTCCAGGTTCTGTTCAGCATCTGGTCTCAGTACTGGGTTTGGGCTCCTTTGGCATGAACGCGCCACGGATGAGATCCGCCTGAGGTTCTGCTGAGATTCCTCCATCTGCATCGTTGGTGTTACCATGGTGAGTAGAGCAGGTATTGGTACCTTTGGCACTTTGGGCCGGTATCAAGTCCTGCTGGAAAAGGGAATCAGCATCTGAACCCAGAGGACCAGAACCAGCAGAAGACCTCATTCTGGACCTCTCCATTCAGTCCGGTTCTTATTAGCCCAGTTCTGACGCTGTGTCCGGTTCAGGAGCAGCCTGACACGAGGAATAAAAGCTGTGGTCCGTGTTCTGGATCCGTCTGTAGGACCGTGGGTCTGGGGCCCGGCTGAGGCCCGGCTGGGGCCCGGCGGGGCCCGGCTGAGGCCCGGGTTCTCTCATGGGGCCACAGAAGCTGGGGTGAGGAGTTTCAGGTTCAGAAAGTAAACATCAGTGTTCAGAGATCAGTTCCAATCATCTGCTGCTTCACAGCAGAGACTAAATCACCTGGTTAAGTGGAGAGGATGAAGGAAAACCAGGTTTTACTTTTATTTATCCGCCTCTAAAAACAACTAAATAAAACAAACAATAATTCATCAAGTGAGCAAATCTGGAACTTCTGGGCCCGTATATAAAAAAAACTAAAACGAAAAGTCGCTTTTAGTGACGTCGTTTTAGGATTTTTTTTTTAGAATTTCCCAAATTTTATATTGTTTCTTAGAATTTTACCTCAGTGAGATAAAAGTTATTCATAAAGCATCTCAGGCCTTCAGAGCTGCTAAAGAGAAAAGTGTTAGGAGAGAGGAGGACTTTAGGAGGCTCAGTGTCTGAAGCATGAAGATGGAGGAAACGGAGAGAGCTGATTGGCTGATCCACCACCTGACCACTGGAGCACAGAAACTTTAACAATCAGACAATAAATATGTAGATAATATATAAACTTTATCATCCTCATAGAGGGAATTAATCAATTTCAGCGGCCCCACACCTCGAAGACATGGATAAATAATATTAATATTGAATAATCATGACTAAAAAGTGGAGAAATGTCTAAAGAATATATAAAAGGAGAGAAAGTATTTTGTGTATCACATGATGTCAGCAGCCTAAATGGTGATCTAGGTTTCTTGTGTGAAAACATCTCCTGGCTTTGATGGCTGCAGCTTCACTTCCAGGCTGCAAGACGCTCTGAGAAAAAGATGCATCCATCTGCAGCAATACCTCCAAGGTCCTGTTTGCAGCAATACCTCAAAGGTCCTGCTGTTTGCTCCATGATCCAGGGATTCAGTTAGCGTCCAACACTCCTCCTCCCAGAGCTGCGCGGACAGATCCAGTTTGGGTTTTTCCACCTTTGTTCTCCATCTCATGTCGGTCGTTTTGCGAAATCCAGCAGGCATTCCCAGCTAAATGCTGACTGGTGCATTAATATCAAATAGGTAAAGTAGTAAAATGACTGGCGAGTAAACATAAATAAATCAAAAATGATTAAGAGGTAAGATAATTTTGATGCTGTGTGACTATTTAATGTTGCTAAGTTTCATCATCATGGTAAATAGCCTGTGCTTGCATTTGCTTTATCAAGTCCAATGAGCCCACAGTGCTTTAAATTACATTCAGAATGCCCAAGGACACACATGCTTAGACAGAGCAGGGGATTGAACCAGCAACCCACCAGTTACAGGACAAACTGTCTAACCTGTAAATTTCTCTGTTTTGATCACTAGGAGCTTATTTTGTCTTGTACTATCAACCAATCACAGCTCTTAGAAGGCAGCATCACACCTAGAAAAGATACATTTCCGTCGTCTCCTCAGTCGCTCTCACCAGCGTCTGAATCGCTCTGAAGCCAAGAGTCCTGGGTAGGAATATTTAGATAGGAGCTCTCTGAGAGACTCTGTGAACACAGACACACGTTTCCGTCCCCTGATCTGACAGATGCATCCTGTGATCCTAACGCAACATTTTTAAATCATTATTAAAGGAAAACAGGAGAGGCAAAACATTAAGTTGATCAAACGGACCAATCATGGGAAACTGATTTAGTATCATGTCTTCAGCACAGGGGCCACAGCAGTTCTACAGGGCCACTGGCCCCTGTTGGCCCCCGTCTAGAACCGCCCACGCGGAGGACCAGGGTTGAAGACCGCTGGAACAGATGATAATGTAGTTTATCAGATTAAAATCATTTTATCGGTCTGATATTTATCGGTAATATTTCTGAGACGCTGACTGACGGGTTTTCATCATCTGTGGACCAGAATGACCAGAATGATGAGAGAGAAACATGTTTCCACAGCTATTCTCCTTTTTGGAGACGTTCTCCTGGGGAACCTGCAGGTTCTTGAAACTGAAACAGAACATTTGATCCCGTCTGGAGGCTAAAACATTCAGGTAACTTTAAACAGTCACTGGAGTCCCTAATGAGTCTAATAAAGGAGTTCCTCGTTGTAGTTTTGACCGACCCACCTGGAGGTAAAGGCGTAGTTTGGCCGCGGCTCCTGCAGGGGGCAGCAGAGAGCTTAACAGCGGGAGGGCGGCGTTTGTCTCAGCGAAGAAGAAGAAGCAGAGTTCCGGTGTCCTTGTGCCAGGATCGCGCTAACAGAAGCTCCGGGAAGATGTTCAGACACATGGCGGTGAGTAGATTTCCCTCAGGCCGGGTCCTGGGAGCGTTGCAGCGGTCAGCCGGCTTCTCTCCGCGGAGGTGGACCGAAGCAGCCGATCCCAGCGACGCCTTTCCGCTCCAGACTCTTAGCCGGGGTCAGAGCGCTTCCGGGCGGCTTTTAGCTTCCAGTGAAGCGCCTCTCGGCCCCGATGGTTCTGCCTCTGGCCGTCCATCCAGTTCTAAGCTGACTTGAGCCACATTTGTAGCCGGTTTGCGGCTCTGGGAGGGAGTCTGACCGCTGTCTGTGTTCCCCAGGCTCTCCAGCAGGTGGCGCGGCGGAGCATCTGCAGCTCTGCTCGCAGGCAGGTGGACAACAAGGTCCCGCAGAAGCAGAAGCTGTTCCAGGTGAGCGACGCAGCAGCCCAGAACCCACCTCAACACACCCAGAGCACCTCATGCTGGGGCGGCCCAGACAAGGTCAAACTGCCGGCTCTGACGTCATTCAGCTGGTTATGACGTCATTCAGCACTTTGGTCCAGCAGCTTCTTTTCTTTTCTGCTTCTTTTCTCCTTTAGAAATGAATAAAGTGTTTGTTCGGTTCTACTTGGAACTGATATTTACATTGTTCTTTGTTCTTGTAGGGTTCTATAAGGACATGTTCAAGTTTCTGACCCATGATCACAATAATTACAATAATTAAAGTAATTACAATAACTACAATAACCAGTGCTGCCTCCTCTCCGGCTTTACTGCGTCATGATGATGTAAATCCATGCAGCTCCCTGCAGGCGGTGGCTTATCAATTATAATAAAGAACTGAGGAGAAATAGCAGAACTTTTTGGTCCTTTTCAGAACCGGGCCCGCTTTAGGTCCACTTTATGTAGAAGCTCATTAAAAAGGTCGGCTGAAGCTCTTCCCTTAGAGGAAGTGTAGAAATGACCCATAAAGAATATTAAAAAGAACAAATGGACCTGAGGCTGGGTTAAAAGCAGGGAACCAGCTGGACCTGACCTGAAGGTCCAGGCAGGTCTCTGTGCTTCTGCCTGCTCCTCAGACTTCCAGGAGCTACGGCTCAGAGGTCTGAAGGTCCTGATCTGCTCTGACGTCTGACCGCCGGCTCCGTCTGCTTCTGGAACAAAGCCGAGCCTCTGGGAGATGAAGGAAGATTCTCCTCAACTCTGAGGATGATCTGCTGATGTGTCCACACACAACCCGGAGAACCGTTCTGCTGCCACTTCCATGTTCTGCTGAGAGATTCCTGCAGGGTTCCTGCAGTCGGAAAAATCCCAAATATCCAGCAGTCTGTTGTTGTTCCAGAACTAAAGTCCGGCTCCAGGAGAAACATCAGATGTTCATGGAAAGCGTTTCTAACGTTTGCTAGGAGGGGACAGAAAATGTGAAGGAACTCGCTTCAGGTCCTCCTCAGATGTTCTGGTGAAGCTCCAGCTGATGGAGAGAACTCATCAGGTTCCTCCTCAGGTTCTCAGGCGTTAGCTGTGACTGGAAGGAGGAAATGTTCTGCTGGTTAGTCTGCAGCGGTTCTCCACGTTCCCTTCATGGTTCCTGGAGCTAGGTTGGTCCAGATGTTCTGACTCCGCTGTCCTGGTTTCTGTGGACGTGTCAGAACACAGAACCAGATTCTGATCAGTACGAGGTTCCCGTCCAGAGTTCTGCTGCGTGTTGCGGCTCCTCTAACGCTGTTCTCTCGCTGCAGGAGGACAACGGCATGCCGATCCATCTAAAGGGAGGCAGCACGGACGCGCTGCTGTACCGGGCCACCATGGCGCTCACGGTTCTGGGTGAGAACGTGTTCTGACAGGAAGCTGAAGCTCCTGGGGTTCTCTTTTCCTCCCTGTCTGACGCCGCCCATCTCTCCCTGCAGGCGTGGGCTACACTCTGTACGAGCTGCTGAAGGCCGCCTTCCCTCAGAAGAGGGACTGAGTCGGGCCGGCGCCGGCGCCCTCCAGGGTCACAACCGGACCAGCAGATCCACTTTGTACAGAGACGATGGACCACGTGTTTTCTCTTGATTCATGTTGATGGAGTGGTAACTTATTCTTCTACTGTCTGCTCACCTGAGGATCAATAAACACAGCATACCTCTCATGACCCCAATGCTGCTCCTGCTTCTTCTTTACCTGAACCCGCTGAGACCAGCGCCGGCCACCCCCACAGGTTCTGGTCCAGACAGGATGGTTTGCTGCACTTATTTAGAGGCCAACACCCTTTAAATGTAAATGTACATGTACATAAAGATGGGAAATGCAAACATCTATAATTACTTTAATGATTCAAGAATGTCTCAAATATGCCATTAAATGTGGAATTCATTGATTAAAGGCTGAAATTATTACACATTACATCTAATCCAGTATTTATATTTTTGTCGCAGCACATCATGATTTAATTCGATCAGCACCGTCAGTGGGCGGGGCTAACACTGTTCCAGCCGAGCTGATTGGTCCGCAGGTTGACTAACCAGATGTCAGGAAGTCACTCCATGAAAGGACAGGAACTTAAATATTTACTGAATTATTCTGTATTTGGGTTTAATTAGTATAATTTTGTTTGTTTAATATAAGAAGGTTTCGATTGTGTTTTTATAATTTTTGGGGCTCTTTGGTAAAGGTGCTACATGAATCAGATGTAATAAAACTTCTTTTACTTAGTATTTAGAATCAATCAGCTTTACTTCTAAGGCCTAGGATAGTTGCTTTTTCTGCTTCATTTGTTCCTCATGCCGTTCCTCACCGGAAGATCTCTGTGCGTGAAACATCAGATCCTCAGAATCAGAGTGAACTTTGGGACCAATCGGAGCAGGACACCTGCATGCCGTCATCCAGGTGAAGATCCGTCCAGAACATCCGCCAGGCCGCCACCAGGGGGAGCCAGAGGCCGCGCAGAGCTTTTATTCTGCCGGCAGACGGAGGTTTTTAGGGTGTAATTAAAATGTCAAAGTGTGGTTAGGCAGCAATAATTACATCATTCCTTTGAAAATATTCTGCTGAATCTGATCAAACTTACATAACAGCTGATTCAGAACAGCTGGTGTCTACGTTTTCACCCGTTTCCAAGCTGGTCTCGCCTCTACGTGCTGGGCTTCAGGAATGAGGAGCGGTCCGTGGTTCGTTTCTGTTCCTCTGTGAGATTACATGCTGCACATGAGGCCTTCACAGCCCAGGAGCTCCCAGCTGCTTTAATCTGATGCGCTTCTACGCGTTAATGGCCTGATTTTACATTATAGCACCTGTAACCATTCTGACAGGAACATGTTTAGGAACACGGGCACAGGCATCATCAGGGCCCAGAATCTCCAGACGTTGCCCCGAAACCCACAATGATGCGTTAAAACTGGAAAAAAGATTGAGTCAGGCTTTGGTTTGATGCACTGAGGGATATTTTCCAATGATTCCCGGAACGAAGCGGGAATAAACCCCTCTGACAGTTTTCCTGACCCCCTTCCCGACATGCCGTGTTGCGCCGCTGTCTCCATCTGCAGCCGGGGCGCACAGATCCTCCATCAGCGGAAAGGAATGCAGAAAACTATGGAAAAGTTTCCGTGAGTCTGCCAGCCCTCTCTCAGAGGTTACGCACCACTTTCTGGCCCGGCTGCGTGTCGTAAGAGCTGGGAGAGCTGGGAGCAGCCCCCCTGTTAAGTAGCAGAGTCTGTGGAAACTCTTCCCACTTGGAAGGAGACTCACAGACGCGTCGGGAACCCAGAGAACCCACGGAGATCCTGGACTCCAGCACCGGACCACCTCACGCTGGCCTGGCTGCTACAGGCGCGTTAACTGGTTTATTCTCGTTTTCCAGAACAAATCCCAGCTTTTCCTGCACAGGTCAGTCTGGATTTATACTTTATCATATTTAATCCAAATGAATGTAAGTTTATTTTAATGTCGCGTTTCCAGCCTTTAAAGGCGATTTTAAATTCTGTTTTATTCATTTTGCTTCTTTATGGATCATTTCTTGGCTCCTGCCGTGCGTAATTGCGCACGGTGCCAAACTATCGCCACCATTTAATGAAGAGGGAATTTATCTCATTCAGCAGAAGTTAAACTAGTTTCCTGACTGATGGTTCTGCAACAGAACCGTCAGCGGATCGGAACCACAGAACAGAAGTAAGTTTAATCGAAGAAAGAGAGAAAGGCTCCGTGTTTGTGCGACTATTCGCTCATTGAGTTTAACAGAAATGTGATTGTTTAGAGATGATAAATAGTTGAGTGAGCTTTTTGTGGAGTTACATATGTATTAAACATTTAAAATGTGTCTTTTGTGGGGGAAGGAGGACTTGTTGGAAGCTTAAATGTTTGAGACGCTGCTTTCTGGGAGACTTTTTCCTCTGGGGAAGCCACCGCTGCAGGACTGAACCTCTAACCTACCTGCTTCTCCTGCTGCTTCTTCTCGCAGCTCTTCGCCTGCACAGCTGAGGCAGAGGAGTGGAAGATGAAGAGCAGACTGTCTCTGGCAGCTGCGGCCCGCCTGGCCCTGCTGCTGCTGCTGCTGTCCTCCTCTCAGGCCCAGGACCAAGGTAAAGCTTCTTCCCCCGCCTCTCCTCCTCCTCACATCTGATTTCCAGCTCCTCTCACCTTCTCTCTGCCTCCAACAGTAAAGTCTGAATAAACTTTGAGAAAGAAAATGCGTCTTTGTCACTTGATTTGTTTAATCATCTTCTCCCTGCAGCCTCAGTTTGTTTCTTTTTGCAGGAATTTGAAAAATGTTGTGAAATCTGACTGATTTATGGATGGAGGCAGCTTTCAGACCAGATGTTGCCTCTAAATCATGTCTTCAACTTCAGCGCAGTGACGTTTGTGACTCATAATAGTTAAAACCACAAATTAGACAAAAATCAACTACATAGAATTTACTTGTATTTCAAAAGGACAGAAACGCTGATTATATTTTTCTGTCCTATTATTGGTCAGATGGAGTTAATTCGTTTTACAGCAGGAGGCGCTCTTGCTCAAATCTAGCTCAAGATACTTTTTAGTGCAAATTTCTCCAGTTTAAGAAGTCAGGGGAAAAGGGACCTCTTGGATTTATGTGGCCAAGGTTCCTCCCAGCGTCGGTCCTGCTGACTGAACGGAAAAAGACAAAAAATGAGCTTTTCCAGAGCAGAAAAACTGAAATAAGGAGACGGAGGCGCAGAAAAGACTTTTCTGCTTCCAGGAGAGGTTCTGACCTCCTGGGACCACCTCCCTCTCGTTAGTGTCCCATCGGGCCCCCGGCTGCCTTTGCAGGGTCCCGGCACCATGACGGTGTCACACACGCAGCCTGGCGTAGTTGGGCATGGTGAGTATGGCGTACAGCTCAGAACAGAGGAGCAGAAAAGGCCAATAAAAAAGATTTGGGCCGGATGTGAAGGTGGATTTTCCGGTGGTTTCTGGACGCGTAGAGCCGTTTGGAAGCAGATGCAGCAGCCGCAGCCGTTGGACGGACTCACCAGGTTGGTGGCTCCTCCATCTCTGATGTCCTGTGATCTTCCCGGTCAAGCCTTGACTCGGCCTGTGGGCCCACAGTCTCGGCTTCACGGCAATATTTTACCATGATGCTCTTCACAAACCCTCTGACTGGTTGGCGGTTAGAAGCTTAGACTCACCTCTGCTCTGTAGCTAGAAGGAGAACATGCTTAGATCTTCTACCATGAGACCTTCATCCAGCTCAGGCCTGAAGACAGAACCAGATCAGATCTTCTCATCAGAGACCAGTGAAGCTGCCAGAGCTGAGCTACACCTTGCTTCAGAGCGTTTTGTTGGTTTTATCCAGTTAAGGAAAATCTTCAGAACCATTATTCCTGTTTAGGGAAGCGTGTTTTGATGCTTAGATAGAACCAGATTAGTCCTCCTGTACAGAATCTCGTTTCCATGTCTTTAGATGTTTAGTTCAGATTAAATGGACCTTCGATGGTTTTCTTCAGCCAGTTAGGCTTCAGTAGTTCTGCACGCCCCAACCTGAAGAACATCATGGTGAAATATTCACATGGTGACCTGTGGTCCTCTGTGTACACGGAGACCTTCTGCTCGTTGCTCCAAGTTGTTCTGAACAACTTTCCGTGTACACCTGCATGATCGTCCGTCCGTCCCAGTCCTGCCGTCCCGCTGGTTCCTCTGCAGGTGAACTTTGGTTCTTAAACTAGTTTTTACTCAATTCAAAACAGAATCAGTGCCAACATTCACCAGCCACTTTATCAGGGTCATCTGGTCACCTGCCTGGTCACCTGGTCCATCAGCCAATCAGAGCGCAGCAGCCCGTTTATCCTTCCAGGCGGGACACAGACGACCAGAGGTCCAAACTGAGCTCCAGCATGGAGAAGGAAGCGGAGCAGAGACTTTGAAGCAGCGTTGTCGGTACCAGATGGGCTGGTCTGGGTGTTTCAGAACCTGCTGGTCTACTGGGACCTTCACACAGAACCATCTGGTTCCAGAGAACGTCTGAAAGAGAGAAAACAAGCATTGAGCAGAACGGTGGAGGTCCGGGGAGAACGGGCCGACTGGTTCCTGATGGTAGAAAGGCAGCTTCAAGAACCACTGGGTCCAACCGAGCTCAGCAGAACACCATCTCTGAAGCTACAACACCTGGAACCTTGAAGCAGATGTTCTCCAGCTGCAGAAGACCACACCTGGCACCACTCCTGGCAGCTAAGACCAGGAATCTGACCAGAACCGGACCAGAACAGCAAGCATGCTTCCTGCTTCATCAGCTGCAGCATTCAGCCGGTCGGGTCAGAACTTGAAGCAGGATCCATCCTGCTCTATGTCAATGGTTCAGGTTGGTGCTGTTGGTGTCATGGTACCAACCCATCGGTACCAAGCGGGCATCATTTGAGCACCAGAACCTACCTGAGTGTTGTTGCTGACCTCAGTGGACCCATGTTCTGGTTTATTAACTTTATCCCACAGAGGACCTTTAGGATGAGGTGGAACAGGAGGTTCTCATCCTGGACGTTCAGCTCATCTGCAGCAACTGTGCAATGCCGTCATGTCAGTATGGACCAAAACCTCAGAGGACTGGTTCTGACAGTCTGTTGGACCTGTGGAAGTTCTGAAGGAAGCAGGTATCTGACAGGTGGACCTGACAGAGTGGCTGGTGGCTGTCTGTTGGTGGTAGAAGAAGAACGTTTGTGGAGGAACAGTTTAAGAACCTGCGGAGCAGACTGAGCAGAAGCGAGAGCAGAAAAGACGCACACGGGTCCGCCAGGACGCGGCGTGCTCTTTTAGGAGGTTTGCAATGGAGACGATGGAAGCCGCCGATCAGACCAGCCATCCATTGTATAATCAAGCCTGAACTGTTTGTGTCGTCAATTCAACATCACGAGTTGGATTGAGGTCATGGACGGCCTGCTGGGCGTCGGTCCATGGGTCAGTAACAGGGAGGAGAACGTAGACCGACACCCAGGGTTCTGTGAATGAAACCGTTCGGTTCCTGAGGGAACGCTTCCATTCAGATGTTATCTGGACCACATGCGGACCAGGGATGGAGAAGATCTGACTGCGTCTGGAGGAGTGGCGACATCAGGGCCATCAGGCGCTGACCGATGAATCAGATGGTTTACATCCCTGATGTGCATGTGGAGAAATCCTCCTGCCAAAGGGACCTGAATGGAAGCTAAAAGAGGCCATAAGCAATAAAATATAAACATTTATATTCCTGAAGGATCAAGGGTCTTTAGATACTGTAGTGAATAGATTCCTGGCACGTAAGTGTTGACTGAAACGATCAGCTGAAGTTAGCTGCTTTAAGTTATTTGTGTGTAGCTAAAGGATTAAAATCAGTCAGAAGATTAAAGATCATGAAAACGGAGAATTGATGTTTAGGTTTAGGATTTAAGGAGTGGCATTCAGGACAATCTCCAGATTGTGATCGATGCAACACGACCGTACCAGGATTTAACATCATCTCCCATAAACGTCCTTGATTTATGCAGATAACCTGCAGTCAGAGATCAATTTCCCCACACAGAACAGCAACGGCAGAAATAACGAGGTCAGCAAGTTTAGGCTCTGGGCAAAGAAGGTCCAACAAACACAGAACAGAAATATGGAGCTCATAGAGTTTCTGCTGATCCTGGTGATGAAGGGGAGGAGGAGACTCCACAGGCAGATTTCATCTCAGAATCTCCTCAAATAAATAAAAAGAGCAGCATGGACATAAAGATGTGCAATGAAATAATCTGAAGGTCACATTATTTCAAGCAGTGGATATAAAACTTCCTCCTTTTAAAGAAATAAACCTGCAGGCAAACAGAGAAATGTGGCCCAGTCTTGGAGCAGAACCAGAACCCCAGCAGAACTATTCAGACTTATTTCCAAAAGTGGGAGTTGTTCTGAAGTAAGAGTGATACTGCTTATTAATACTGCGTACGGTGAAGTAACTACCCACCTCTGCCTACTTCTAGTTCCTCCTGCTTCATTTATAATGAAGGTCGTTACGTTTGCTTCATAGACGTGAAAATAAAATCTCTGACATTTCTTCAGACGCTCTGATCTGATGGAACCGACAGAAACTGTGAGTTTGAGCAGTTTTACTGAAACATGACGAGTTCTACAGGTTAAAGAGCTCAGAGCAGTCGGGTCGGGGGAACTCTCCATTTAGATCATAATTAGATCAGTAACAGGACTGGCTGCATTGAATTATACATATATATAAATATATAATATATATATACTAACAACTATTTCAGCTTCAGTGAAACAGAAGAAATTCTTTTTTAAAAGATTTCCTGATAATTTTCCATCAGAATGAATCTGTTGACCCTAAAAACCTGAAATCATCGTATAAATCGTTCCTTGTAGTTTAAGTGCCGGGCCGCTCTGACGGCACCATCCCTTTAGTTTAAGCCATCCGGCTTTTGGGCCGGAGCGGACCCTGACCCCTCCCAGTGTTCCCACCTGTTACCTGGGATGTTCCTCGGAAGCGGAACATCTCTCCGGGTTTTGTCGTCCTGTCTGTGGTGTCTGCTCGTGTTGTGTTGCTCCGCTCCTCCAACAGTCAGCTGCTCTGACTTCCTCCTGGAAGTGTTGACCGTTGGCTAAAGCTTCAGCACCAGAATACCTGCGTGTCTGACCGCAGAGGACTGACCGCCTCCGACCTTCTGTCTCCACAGTGGACGCCCCGTCCGGGTTAAGGTTTAAGATTCTAAATGAAAACACGGTGCAGATGACCTGGAGCCGGTCACAGAGCAGGATCCAGGGCTACAGGATACAAGTGACCTCAGCCTCAGGTGGGAGCTCGTCCTGACCCCCCCCCCCACACACACACACACACACACACACAGACCAATAACCCACATGAGTCTTTGCTGCAGCATCACAGAAGGCAGCTCAGGTTCATCGGATCTCCTCGGGTCAATGGTGAGAACCTTCTGCAGCGTTCTGGTGTCCAGCTGTGGTGAACCCAGCTGACTGGACCGGGTCCAGAGCTGAACTCTCTTGTCTGCATGAGTTCTGGCTGCTGACAGCAGAAACCAACCACAGGAATCAGACTTTCACCAAAGCTCTGTGGTCTCCACTGGTAGGAGCCACCAGGACCCTCCCTGGTTCTGACAGCCAGAGCCACTGAGGAAGTGTTTGGACCCAATGGGGACTAAGGTCCACCATTCTGCTTCTTTCCATGCAGGTTCTTCGCCTGCTTCTTCAGATGTGGGTTCCGTTGCAGGTTAGCGATGCTAACACAGCGTGGCCAGATGGATTGAGTTGTGTTTAGAAAGAGACGCATAATTCTCTGATGGAAACTGAACTTTTTGACCTGAACATCAACTAGCTAGCAACGTGTGTTGTGTAAGGCATGGTGGTGGCAGCATTATGCTGTGTGCAGGCTGCAAAAACAGAACTAAAAATAAGTAATGAGTGTATTTGTCCTTGACTCGAGCAGGTAAATAAGATTATCTGCCAACGGAAAGAGTAATTTTACCCCTACAGTAAGATAATTAGATATACTGCACTTGAAATAAGTTGATGGAGACGAATTCTTCCTATTTTAAGTGCAAAACTCTTATTCCATTGGCAGATTTTCTTATTTAGCTACTCAAATAAAGTACAAATACACTCATTTCAAGGAAATCTTAACTTATTTTTAGTTCTGTTTTTGCAGTGCTGCAGTAGGACCTGGACAACTACGGTGAGAACCTCCTCCTGGAGGGTCTGGAGCTCAGACTAAAGCAACCCTTCATCTCCCAGCACCTCTGTCTTGAAGCACAGACCTGATGACAACTGGCTTCAGGACCAGACCGTGGATGTTCTGGACCGGGTCAGCCAGAACCTGGACCTGCATTCAAATGAACATTTCTAGAAAGATCTTGAAATTGTCAGTCTGTCATCGCTGCCAGTCAGAGCGGTCTGAGCTTGAGAAGATCTGCAGAGAAGAATGGGAGAAGATACCCTAAAACAAAGTGACCACTGCAAAAAATAACTAGAAGTAAGTAAAACTTTCATCAATGAGTGTATTTGTCCTTGACTTGAGCAGGAAAATCTGCCAATGGAAGATTTTTGCTCTTAAAATAAGAACAACTCATCTTCATCATCTTATTTCAAATGAATATGTCTAATTATCCCATTTTAGGGGTAAAAATTCCATTGGCAGATCATCTCATTTACCTGCTCAAGTCAAGAACAAATACACTCATTTCATGAAGATTTTACTTACTTTTAGTTCCCTTTTTGCAGTGAGCCAAGCTGCAGGGACTTCCATGAAGAATGTAGCCATGGGTGTCAATACTTTTCTACAAGAGATTTGTGTTGTGTTTTTAAAAGATCCACAGTTTTTGTGCCGTGTGGAGAACTTTCAGGGCAAACATGAGGACTGTTGCAGAAGTGAAGAAAACGTTCTGGACGGACAAGAAAAGATGAAACCTAAGCCCCAAACAGCGGAGAAACAACATTTCTCATCCATTCCTCCACTAACATGCAGCTGGAAACACGCTTTCTAATCCAGGATTCATCTCTTTTCCTTGTTGCAGCTCTTATTCTTGTTCTACCTCAAACCAGGAGATCTTTTTCTGACGCAGTGACCAACCTTTTAATGCCAGTGTTGAGAGTATTAAGGAGTTAAAGCATGTGCTGAGCTTTAATGTGGAAAGTTTTCATAAAGCTGTTGTTTCCTCAGCTCTTCCAGTGCTGCAGGTCAGCACTTGGAGTCAGATTTGACTCTTGGAGAGATGAAGTCATGTCATAGTTTCCTAATGGCTTCCTTCTGACTTTCTACATTCTTGCAGGGGAACAGGAGAAAATCATTTCTCTGCCTGCGTCTGCGACTAAGACCTCCATCTCCGACCTGAGTCCAGATGTGGATTATGAGGTCACGATAGTGGCGTATGCCGGATCCGAGGAGAGCCTGCCCATCTCTGGCCAGCTCACAAGTGAGTCCCCTGAACGGAGAGCTGGACTGCATCCAACCGAGCGCTTCTGCAGCTGGATGCTCCTCAGCTCTAACAAACCAGCAGCACCAACGGGGATAACAATTTCATGGCTCTTTAGATTTTGTTTAGATATTTTGTTGACGTGCGTTCAAAGCTGAGGCCTCATGATGCCGGTACCAACTGACAACGAGATTTTAGGTTCATTTATAAACCAATAAACAACCCGTTAAAAAAGTCTTTTAGAAGAAGATGCAGATTAAAATCCCACTTTGATAGATTTCATTTATTCTTCCACATCTGGAAACTGTGAACTCTTTTTATTTAATAGATATCGTGCAATATTGTCAATCATTCTTGCTAAAAGCTATAAAACTGTAATGCTTAAATATGGTTTTAGGAAAGAAAGAAGCCTGGAGAACATTTTGATCTGAACATAGATATAAACATAAGATCTGATTCAAAACAGCAACAAAACGTATATCTACATTTGTGGAAAACAATGTTAGAAGCACGATGTAGCTGCTGAAGAGTCCGACACAGGAAAGTTGGTTTTCATCCTGGTGAATCAAGCTCTTTTCTTTATATTTATGGCCTTTAGGCTCCATCCTCAGGAGATATGGAGTTCCTTTCCATTTCTACGCTGACGACTATCAGCTCTAAATGCCCTTGAAGCAGGGTGACGGCTTCTCAGTGCAGGCCCTGCTGGACTGTCTGGAAGACATTAAAGCTTGGCTTGCCCTGAACTTTTTAAATTTTAACAATAAAAAAACTGAGGTAATATTGTTTGGACCCAGTCGCTCCTGTGACCCTGGTACTGTTGATCTGGGACCCCTGACAGCGTATTTTAAACCAGGAGTCACTGATTTGGGTTTTAAGTTAGGTGGTCAGATCAGATCCCTTGTTGGATCATGTTTTTATTACTTAAGGCAGCTGGCAAAATTAAAATTATTTCTGTCAAGACAACTCCTTGAAACGTTGATCTATGCTTTTATGCTTTATGCTTTTTTTTCTATTGTTGGTCCTCAATTATGGCATAACGGCCCCTAAACATCAGAGAGGCTCCTTCTCTGCCCACCTTTAAAACGCGCCTTAACACCCACTAATATTCTTTGGCTTTTACCACTAGTTGAGACTTAGTTTTCGTTTTAAATTGGTTTTAACATTTCTTTTTTTTGTTTTTTTTCCTGCATTATCTTTTTATTTTATTTTTTAATGGGTGTTTTTTAGTTTGTAGCAATGAACAGCACTCTGTTTCAGCTGTTGGCTGTTTTTAAACGCTTTATAAATAAAGATATGGTATGTAATGGTATGGTGAACCAGATCCGTGCTGGTGAACCAGTTTGGGATGATGAATCCAGTATTTGTGCTGAAGTGAAGCAGAAATCTGGTAAGTTTCCTGTAATCGTATCTGGCTAGATGCGTTCATGCTGCATTTTCTCACCAAATGACCATATTTCTTCTCTGTTGTGCTTGAAAAGGTGTTATTATTGTGTTGATTTTACACCGTCTATGTGAAGCATTGCAGCACATAGTTAATCACTCTGGAGAAGTCCCAGGTTCTTCTTTGTGCTCCAGTGGTTTGCTGCTGAAACATGGTGGCGTAATTTTCCAGCTTGAGAAGCTTCCATGGGGAAATAAATGTTATATAAAAGTGGAAATGTTCAGATTTTAAAGCTCTGTGACGGCCAAAGACCTCCAGGAGGTTGTTTTAAACATGGTTCCAGAAGACATTCCTGTGGATGGTTTAAAAACACCAGATGATCCTAATGTTCTTACCTCCATGTTTAATCTCTCTCTTCCAGTTGAGTCGAGCAGTAGCTCCCGAGGAGGGCCCAAGAAACCCGTTTCCCCAGAATCAGTCAGTAAGTCCTGATCAGCTTCTCATAAACAGGAAAACTTCCTTTGTTACAACAGAGACACTTTAACTGTAATGTAGCTTAAGCTAGTTAGCCAGCTAGCCATTAGCTTGGATGACTTTACATTATTTCACCACCAGGTCAACAGTTTGTGAAGTTATCTAAATTCCTTAGAGCTAAGTGTCGCTGTTGGACTACTTTAGCTGACTAGCTTAACTAACTATTAGAATAAAGTTATTTTGAACATTTAACAATGCTAGCTGAAATGTTGATACTGTTAGCAGCTAACAGCTAACTCAGACCTCTTTGAGTTCAGCTGGAAATAAAACTCTTGTACTGGTTTAGCTGAATCACTTCACTAACCATTTGAGACATTTAAATGAAAGAGAAGCATTAACGTTTAGCTAACTGAGGGTTAGGGTTGCTCTAACTAGCTTGTTATCAGAGTTTTGTTGTTAAGCTAGCCGTCTGAAAGGTAACCACATAGGCTAAGTGATGCTGTTGTATTGCTTTAGCTTAACAGACTCAGCTTCCAATAATGTAATAATGTTCCATCCTTTATAATGTTTAATGTGAAAGAAATTTGATGTCATTTTACTCTTCAATCCTCAGTTTACATAGCTGTACGATGAACCGGCAAAAGTAAACGGTTTAAATTATCTTCAGAGTGACGTTTGTAAAAGGTACTCCCCAACAAACTGGACCCAATGTACTGTAATGATCAGCAATGGACCCAATAAAACCCAAACCTTCTCAGTCATAAGGGATCGTTTTCTGCCAAGGAAAGATGCCAGTTTTTGGAAAGAGTTGCTGGCGCCCAGTGCTGGGGTCATAGGTCGCGGCTGAGGCTGTTTAAGCCCAGCCCTGGTGGCCTGATGGAAACCATTACAGATGCTGGTTTCTAAAAACTCTGCTGGTGCTGCCTCTGTGGACGATGACAAACCTGGACTGAATTTGTCTTCTTTTCACTAGAGGAAAGTCAGAAGGAGACTTAGGCAGGGCAGATGTTTAATTGGCTTTACCTACAACAGTGTGACCTAATGTCCAGTGTGAGCCAAGTCCTGCTGATTAGCCTGAAACACACAACTGGTTGAGGAAAAGCAGTTCATCGCACAACGTTTCCTCTTTGCTGTAGATTCTCCTTCTCACAAAGCTCCTTTTCTGCTTTTTAAAATGTCATTAGTGACTCACAGCTGCTGAATCATTGTGTTTAATGCATTTTCACTCTAAGTGTCCTCATAGTAAACAGTCTGTAATCCAATTAAAGGGAAAAAACGAGAAGCCAATAAACATATCTACAGGTTTTCATTGTAATACAGCTCTGAGGTAACAGAGTTTAATAATAAGAAAACACGTTGATCAGCAGAGAAAATCTGATTATTTCCTCCCAGGGTGCCCAGCCACTGCTGTTGCCGATGTGCTCTTTCTGGTTGATGGTTCCTCCAGCGTTGGCAGGCCAAACTTTAAATACATCCGCAGCTTCATCGCTGCGACAGCCGGAGCCTTCCAGATCGGCCAGGAGAGAACACGTGTGGGCGTGGTCCAGTACGGTGACAGTCCTCGAACTGAGTTCAACCTGAACAGACACCTGAGCCGACCCGCTCTGCTAAAGGCCATCGGAGCGCTGCCCCACAAAGGAGGCAACACCAGGACAGGTGAGGCTAGAAAACATCCTGAGAAACCTTTGGTGATGCTTGTGGCGTACCGTCCAACACAGACACCTGGAACAAAACCAAACGTCGGACGCACCTTAGACAGTCAATGGCTTTTTCTTATTCTATTTACTACATCTTAGACACTCTGTGAATCCAAACTATGAAGCAAAAGCAAAGAATTATTAAATAGCTAGTTTTCGATTCTTCTAAATCCTCCTCCTCTCTGCTCTGGTTACCGTCTCTGCATTCTGTCCATGAGCGTCAGGAGGCGGTCGCCTCAACCCTGAACTACTCTCCTACAGGTCTGAAGGAGTTCCCGGGGGCAGGAATGAAAATAAAACCATTGGCATATGGGTTTATGTTCCCCAGTGCTGTTAAATGCATTATTTTCCACTTGAGTCCTGTGATGGACTGGAAACGAAACGGTATAAATGTTGATTTTATTTATCGCATGTTTATCTATGAGCAGAGCAGAGATTATAGAACTGACTGAGTTTGTGTCTTGGATAAACTAACGGCCATCACTATGATCTGCTCATTGGTTCCTTGGTTTCCTGCATTCGATGTGAAAAATGTAGTTTAGTTGCATTTTCAACCTTAATTAACTTCTCTGGTTGTTTCAGGCGACGCTCTGAAGCACCTCCTGACAAACAGCCTCACCGAGGCGGCCGGCTCCAGGAGAGGCTTCCCCAAAGTGCTGGTGATCATCACAGACAGCAAATCAGACGATCCTGTGGAGCGATATGCCCAGCAGCTCAGGAGCAGGGGCGTGGAGATCTTCGTCATCGGTGAGCAGCCAGAGCCAGCCCGTAATGTTCCACATCCACGGCGTTCAGCGGTTTAGACGGCTGTTTGTTTCAAACGCTACCTGTGGTCATGTGATGGAGCATCAGAAGTCAACGTGTGTTTACATTCCAGAGTCCCTCAAAGTTTCCACAAACGCAGACAGAGAAATAAAAGTGGGCTGTTGCTAGGGCTTAAACCAGGACATCTGGATTAATTATACCAGCTCATCGTCTGGAAGCTGCTGATGGAAAAATGCTTTATGAGATATTAGAGCAAATATTTTTCCAGGTTCTGGAGGAGAAGCTGATAACATCCAATAAATCCAGACTTTGTTTCCAGCTTTCGTGATAAATTAGAGCTGCAGTCAAACTTTCCATGCGCTGCGGTGTAAAATAAGTGAAGAATAAAGACGAGTGAGAAATTCAGGGAAACAGAATTTATGAGTTCAGTTTCCACAGGTTGGTGAATTATTAATAAGGCAGAGAACAAACAGAAACCTGCTGACCCGCCTCTCTGAGATCAGCTAACAGGTCGGCTCATTCAGGGGTTCCCTCGGTGTGGTTCCTCCACTGAGTTCTGGCTCAGCCCCAGGGGGAACCAGGAAGTCCATCCTGACCAGAGGAACGTCTCCAGCTGACTCCTGTCGATGTGGAGGAGCAGCAGCTCTACTCCGGGCTGGACCGGCTCTGCAGAGGAAGCTCATCTCAGCTGCCTGGATCCAGGTTCTGGTCTTTAGCCATGAGCTGGAGCTCAGAACCCTGTGGTTCATGCTGAAGCAGAACCTGAACCTCTCTGTTATCTGCTCATCACAGCTGGAGACCATCCAGAGTCCAACTGGGCTCAGACTCACCGTGGATGAGCCGTCTGCTGGAGCATTGTCTCTGTCAGAGCGCTCTGAGCCGGGGCGGCTTCACTCTTTATGCCGTTAACGTCTGGCTGAAGCAAAGCGCTGATGTTTACACACCGTCTAAACAACAGCGGCCGTGCCGGGACAGGCCGGCGGAGAGGCGGCGCCTAAATACACGACAAACACAGCCATTGAGTTTCACTCAGCCAGACGCGGCGCAGGAGACGTTGCTCTGATTTCTGGGGTCCGTCGTTGAAGCAACGCCTCAGATTTCCAGTTTATGAGCTGAACTTGAAATAAACCAAAAGGCTGCAGCTTGTTTAACAATGTCAGGGTGTTACAGAGCATTATAGGACCGTTAAACTCCAACCAGCTTCATTTCCACGGCTCTTATTGTCAGACTTTCCTGCCAGACTGGAACAAAATCTGTTCAGTCAGCAAACGTGGAAAAAAGGCGCTCATTGGAGCCACTTTTTACAGGCCTGGAGCTAACGCTGAATATTGCTTTACTAGGATGGCCCTAAATGATGGAAGGTGGCCTTAAAGCTGGCAGCGTTTGGCAGACAGACGGAAAGCGTCGCTGATGAGAGCTTTTTCTTTCCCTCCAGGTGTGGGCCTCGCTGATGAAGCGGAGATGGAGGTCATGGCCTCCACGCCGTCCAACCAGCACGTCTACAGCGCGGCCGGCTTTGACACCATCAGCACCGTGCAGAGAGACCTCGTCACGCGGATCTGCTCCAGCGTGGAGGAGCAGCTCAGCTCGCTCGTCAGCGGAGAAGAAGGTGAGATTCTGTGGTTTCCGTGAAGTTCTAAAGCTTTATTCTAACACCCAGAGGAAGACACTACTGGTTCTGCCCTGGATCATTATCCTCTTTAAACAACTCCTGTTCTCTGGCTGCTGTGGGTCAGACAGAAGACGCTCCTTTCTGTGGAGAAATCACACTTTCATTGCTGTGTTTTCATCATAAGACCACTTTAATGGCACCAGACCCAGATTACCTCCTCCTTCATGTTCACGCTCCTCAGCATGTTGGATTTTATTTCAGATCATATTTCTTCTCTGTTCTTCATCACAGGAACAAAAAGCTTCTGTGTTTCTGTCCATGTTTGCATAGTTGCCCTTCTAAAGGACTCCTGGTTGACTCGATTCCCTATAATTTACAGATTGCACAGATTTATGGCTCTAATCAGCCATAACAGAGCAGCTGAGAGGGAAAAACACTGATTCTCTTGTTCCCATATCGCCTTCCTGGGGGGGGGGGGGGGGGGGGGGGCATACAGTACGCCTGAGCTTCTCACAGACAGGCGACTTGGAGTAAAACTACATCAGCATTAACAAAGATATCTGGCAGAAAATATTTTCGTTTAGTTCCTAAACAAATGGTCATTAATCTGGTTTGATACATAGATTTAAACAGGAGTGTTGAATAAAGTTCTAACAAATTTACATTAACAAGCTGATATTTTCTGGTTAATTGTTCTGGCTTATAAACTCCAGCAGAGAACAGTAAAAAGTATTCACACCCCCTAAGAGTTCTTCTTTTTTAACTTTTTTCCCACTTGAATGTTTCAGAGCATCAAAAACTTTAAATGCAAAGAGAACATGAGCAAATACAAAAAGCTGTTTTTAAATGATGATGTCATTCATTCAGGGAGGAAGGACTTTGACTAGGCCACTCCAAAACCTTCATCGTTGATGAACTATTTGTTCTTGTTGTTTTGTCTTTGCAGCCGTGGATCCAGCCTCCAACCTCAGAGTCCTCGAGGTGGCCTCAAAGTCCATGAGGGTCACTTGGGATGCATCTACTGGTGACATTTCAGGCTACAGGGTCCAGATGATTCCCATGATGACCGGCAGCAAGCAGCAGGACCTGTACGTGGCCGCGTCGCAGACGTCAGTGGTGGTCAGAGACCTTTCTCCCGACATACAGTACCAAGTCAACGTTTTCGCCGTGAAGGACCTGATGTCCAGCGAGGCCGTGACGGTCATGCAGACGACAGAGCCCATTAAAGTCTCACTGGGTGAGTACAAGAAAATCTTTGTGCAACTTTGACTCTTCCAAACTAACAATTAGCAAATTCTGAAAACAGGTGAACAGGAGAAGGTTTTGTTGTTTACACCAGATTTAAAGAAGTAAGTATTGGTGTTGTGTGTTTTCCATCCAGAATGCTCTCTTGGTATGGATGTGCAGGCTGATGTGGTGCTCCTGGTTGATGGATCCTACAGCATCGGTGTCAAAAACTTTGAAAAAGTAAAAGCTTTCCTTGAAGTTCTGGTGAACACCTTTGACATCGGGCCAGACAAGGTTCAGATTGCCTTAGTGCAGTACAGCAGGGACGCGTTCACAGAGTTCTACCTGAACACTCACCAAGACGTCCGCTCCGTGGTCGAGGCTGTCAGGTCTTTCCCTTATCGCGGTGGCTCCACCAACACGGGAAAGGCCATGACCTACGTCAGGGAGAAGATCTTCAAGACCAACAGGGGAGCACGAGCTAACGTTCCTCGTGTCACCATCCTCATCACTGACGGGAAGTCGTCCGACGCCTTCAAAGATTCGGCCGCCAAGCTGAGGAACGCCGATGTGGAGATCTTCGCCGTGGGTGTTAAAGAAGCCGTGCGGAGCGAGCTTGAAGCTATCGCCAACGCACCTGCTGAGACTCACGTGTACACCGTGGAGGACTTTGATGCCTTCCAGAGGATATCCAAGGAGCTCACGCAGGCCATCTGCCTGAGGATCGAGCAGGAACTCCGCAGCATCTACCAGAGGCGTGAGTGATGTTTATGCTCTATGCAGATGATTCTGTGCTGTCTTTCTCAGCAGTATCACATCCAGTCGGTCTTTCTGAGTCCTATTACTATGGCATTCAAAAAGAGAAGCAAGCAGCGGAATTAGACCGCAGCAAGCGTTTTATTTATGAAAATTATAGGATAATTTACATTTTTAATGGAGCCACAGGGGCCAGTTTAACCCTCAGAAGAACCGGGCTGACTGAGGATTGGGTGAAGGATCACTTCTGTTTTTGGTCTGTGGTGGTTGGGCTCTGTGAATCCAGTGTCCACTGGGTTAATATCAACCACACCTGAGCTGTTGTCACACAGAGTTAGCACCTCTTCACATGCTGTTGCCATCTTCAGTCTGACCGCTCATATACTCAAAGGTATTTACATGGAGGTGGGCGTTACAAAACACCCAAACTGATGGTTATAGATCCACACGTCCACCTGAGGCTGATGTTATTCTGAGGTGGAAACAGATGTGGAACCGTCGCAACATCTGTTTTTCTGGAGTTTTAGAAGTGGAGCGTGCAAAGTAAAAACATCTCCATGTGTTCCTGGGATATGTGTGGCTGTTTATTACCCGTGTTGAGGAATGCAGGTCAAAGAGGCCAGAACTTTACGTTTAGGATATTCCAGTCATAGCAGACCTCTTTCCAATACGTTAACCCGATAACCCCCATAACTATTTAGCCTCCTGCTCCGTTAATTAGTCTGATTGTGTGAAAGGATGTCAGAATAGCAGGCGATCTCGGTGTAGTGGAGGTTTCTACAGGTCTGGACCCGGTTACACAAACCAGTTACTCATCAAGCACCGACAGGAAAAACTAATATTTACAGCAGTCTGATAAATTTCATTAAAAAAGTTAAATGGTTTCAGAAAAATCCTACCAAGCACCGAAGAGAAAAAAGATCTTAGTATTCTGCCGGTTTTATCTGAACCAGGGTGTTGAATAAAGAAAACATGAAAGCAGAACGTTTTCTTTAACCACTCTCTGCAGATGAGATGTTTTAGCACCCAAAGCTTTTATTCTGCAACATTATTTTGGTTTTTTTGCTCGTTTATTCTGTTAATACTTGCTGTCCAGGCTCCAACCCTTTGAATGTGTTCACAAGAAACACATTTTAGAGCTGGATGATCTGCAGCGTAGGGTCAGGGTTAGGAGAGCAAGCAGGGCTGCTCCTCTAAGGCCGTTTGATCCAACATCAGGTCAGAAATGCTGAACAGCTTAGCAACTCCTGTAACTGCTGGTTGTCCTCTAGGCCAGATTTTTAACAGATTTCGCATAAATCTTGATTTTTTTTTTATAATGCAAAAGATTATGGCAACGTGTTTAAAAAAGGCCGGCATGAAAGCTTTATTTTCTTTCTTCTTCTTCTTCATGTCTTTACTGCGGGTCTGGTCCCACCTGACTTGGTGGTCGGCGAGACAAATATAATTGTCCGTAGGACGGAGCCTAGAGGAACCCCATATCTGATATTTGTCTGCTCACGTTTAAAAACCTAATGAGATATGCGTTACGTTAGGATCAGCTGAACTGTAGACGGTTGTTGCTGGTTATGCCTGACGCAGCCAATCAGAGGGGACCTATCTCAGTTAATCATTCCTTTCAGGAAGCTGTTGCCCTTTGATACTAATCATGCAGTATCATTACTTCGATTTAAGTCTTGGTTGGACGTAGTGGTTATAACGGATGCCATGAAACCGTTGAATTTCCATCTGGAGGAAAGATTTGATCAACGTTTCTTTTGTTGCTTTCAGATAAAGTTTTCTCAGATGAAGAAGCAGAGCTCTAACTTTGGTTGATCCGTTTCTGATGAGAAGATCTGTTGGCTTTGCATGCGAACACACAAAGACCAGCGATGAAGCACAAGCTGCCATCAATAACGGTGTTTAATCATTTTAATTTAGCTGAGTAATTAAAAGAAATCAACTTCAGGACAACCCAGGCTGTTAATGTTCGTTTTTCTCTGCTGTTTGTCTTTATGTCGTGTGTGTTTCATCTTTAATGGTTTTCTTCAGTTTTAATCTTTGTGGTGATGTTTTATACGTACTGATTGGAAATAATTTAATTCAGTCACTTATGCACATGTGCATTTAATATTGTTTGGAGCATTTGAAGTAATCCCGACAACCAAAGCAATTAATTACCGCAATGAACAGCGGTAACTCTACCAGCCTTCAAAGTTCAGATGGCCAGTGGTCCACGCGGCCCTTTCATCTCCCCTTTCCAAGCTCCTCTTGCAGCTCAACCGTCTGAATGTGTAAAACACATGTCCACCGTTTGATGTTTGAGGGCCAGCGAGGGTCCTGCATGTGGAAACAGTAAAAATGGGTCAAATAGTTGTTTTCCTCAGTTTGAAGCTGGCTGGCGCTGCAGCCGGCTCAGTGTGGCCATCAGGACGGTGGGCTCTGTTAGAACACGCCGCTGGTCACCATCTGCTGCACAGAAACGTGACTTAGAGACGCCGTCTTTGTTCTGGGATCATCAGACACACGGCCGGCCCGTTTAGACGTCTCAGAAATGCCAGAAACATCTTCCAGGTCGGCCAGAGTTAAATGTGACTCACGCCCACTTTGATTGCTGATTATATAATCCTTATACAAGAATGGCTGCATGTCAGCTGAGCGGAGCAGCGGCTCTCTCACAGAGGGGCGTTCACTGCAGCCGCCCTCAGGCTGCGAACGATGGCGCTGCCCCGGCTGACAGCTTCTCCATCTTCATTAACCGAGACGCAGGTCTTTACCTCCTCAACCACCGTCTTCCCCTCAGCAGAGGCCTGAAAGGCTTTTTAATCTCACAGCTCCTGCTTGCATGATTTGTTTTTGTCTCCCAGCAGTTGTGAGGAACGCACCCCGGCAGCCATTAGGAGGAGTGAGTTAGTGTTCACTGTCCTGAGAGGAGGACAGAGGCGAACTGCAGCCGTCATGGTCAGATCTTACAGGATCAATGGAGGAAAATCTGTCTTTACTCTTTAATCTGGAACAGGAGGGCTTTTCTCTGAGGCCCGCAGGGTTTAGAGGCGCTGCAAGGGTTAGGGTTAGGCCGCGGGTCGTTTGGGCCGAACCGTGCTGGAAGCGCCGCTGTTTGGCTGCTCCTGACCCGGTGGTTTAAACGTCCAGAGTAAACTTCAGGGTCAGCAGGGGTTTGATCAGGGAGCCTGAACTGAGCTAACCTTTAATCCCAGAACGTCTCCATGCTTCATCTCTCCAGAACTGACCCAGCCCAGAGCCCTGACCTTCTCCGACGTCGGCTCCAGAAGCTTCCGGGCCTCCTGGGAGATAGACGCCGACGACGTGGAGTTCTTCATGGTCCAGTTCAAGCCGGAGGAAGACGCCGACGGACATTACGTGTCCATGTCTGTTCCCGGGAGCACCCGCACCGCCCTGCTGCCCCACCTCCGCCCTCTGACCCGCTACGAGGTCAAGGTGTCGGCCCAGTATGCCAAGGGCGAGAGCCTCCCTGTGACCGGCTACGAGACCACTGTAGAAGGTACGCACCCCCATTCACCCGTTTCTCCCACCTTCAGTCTGGGAAAAAGTATTCACCCCCTCCCAGGTTTCTTCTGTTCCACAGAAATGTTTCAGATCATCAAAATGATGCTGATATCAAAGAAAAGCTGATTAAATACAGAAAGCAGTTTAGCCTGAGTTCATGTATTAAAAAGCATTCACCCCTGACCCTAATAAGTGTTGCAGCAGCAGCTTTGGACCTGCTTGGCTGAACCGGTTCAGTTGAAACACATTGGAGGGTCTTCCAGCACTAATGTCATGCTGCAGCGCTTCAATCAGGAGGTGTCAGGACTTTGACTAGGCCACTGCACAACCTGAAGATGTATTTGGTTCTGAGAAGGAGGGAGGCTAGAGGAGTGATGTTCTGGATGTGCCGCCAGGTTCAGATGACCATGTTCTCCTCGTTCTGGTCCAACAAAGCAAACATAGCAGACTGCTTTAAGTCAGAACCGGTGCCTCTGGCGGGTCGGTTCTGCTCTGTGTACAGGACGGCTTCCAGAAATGAGTCACTGAGGCACGTCCAACTGGAAACTTTGGGTTTTCTGGGACTCTTTAAAGGTTTAAACTGTTTGACAGGCTCAGACGTAGGCCTCGTTCTGTCCTTTTCCAGGACCAGTTTGGTTCCAGGAGTGGAATCATCGTTAACTAAAAGCCCAGTCTCTGGTTCTGATCCGCAGGTGTCTGCAGACATCTTGTGATCCTCTCTTTTAGGAGGCAGTAAAAACGAACCTCTTCTTTTAATCTTTAAAGCTGTAAAAGCTCCCAGGCTTAAGGCGTCCTCCACCTCATTGGTGGAGAACGTTCACTGGATGTTAGTCTTTAAGCTCACATCCATTCATCTCCTGGCCTTTGCCAGTCCTCCTGGGGGAGGCAGCGGTTCTGACCCGTCCAAGCTGCCACCCATGGCGCTCCGTGCCGGACCCGTCCCTCCTTATAGGGAGAGGAATGAGAGGCAGACAGAGGCGTGGAGAAGCTGCAGATGCAGGCGGGTCAGGATGTTCTCAGAGGTGATAAACGGTGACGTCCAGACGTCAACCCCCCCGTACTCAGGGCTCCCAGAGGTTAGGGTCCAGACAGCTGCAGCCAGGGCACTGCGGCGTTCCTCTGCGCCGCTGCTGCAGCTTCCTGCGGTGGTGCAGCTGCTCCTGCTCTCAGCCACCTCTGGCTGGTCCAGTTTGTGTTTGGGCCAGCGCTGTGGACCCGTGGACGGGTTTACCGCCATGCAGCCGTGCTTCAGGTCTTTCTGCGCTCAAAGTGTTCTCCACAGACTCATAATGCATGTTAACGTGTTTATTCCAGTTTTCCTCTGGCTTCTGCCACCCAAATAAAAGAAAGTTTGAGTTTGGGGTCCAGGCGTCTGTCGCTGTAACCAACCTGCAGCAGAGGAAAAAGCCCATCTAAACAACGAGGCTGTAATCACCAGCAGTAAGCGTTAACAGCAGGCCGTAAAACCACATGACTCACTGATTTATTTAACTTTTCTTTTTTAACGAGGAATTATTTTAACATAATTCACTTCTGGAGGCTCTTCCAGTAATCCACGTCCTGGTTGGTGCCCAGTATAAACAGCGGGCCGGTCCACAGGAGCAACTGGGAGTCGGGTTTTATACGTCAAAGATTCCTGGGACAGACGGCGGGGCTGCTCCCCTCCACTCTCTCTCCCAGTCAAGGACACAGCCGATGATTAACAGGGAAAGTTTCCGCTCTAATTCACTGAAAAGCTTTTTTTCTCAGGGCTCATCTACAGAAGCTTCATTTTCTGCTGCTGATGTAATAAAGTCCTGCAGCCAGGCTGTCATAAATACTCTTCCAGCCTGAGGGTCCAGAACTGGAGCGAGGCTTAGGTTTCCTGCTCCCTCCAAGGTTCTTTACTTTGCAGACGCTTTGCATCTGGATCTCCTTTCTGTAAAACTCAGATTCCTTCACTTTCACCGGGTTTTACTGTCGATTCGTTTCAATCACAGAATGACTTTATCAATGGGAGCTCTGTGCTCATGTGGAGAAAACACGTTGAATTCATTCATAATTCGCTCAGACATGAAAATGAGCCAACAGAAAACAGAACAGACATTTTTCTAAGAGGTTCTGAAGGATGATTAAATCCAAAAGGTTCTGAATATTTCACCGGGTCAGAACCATCTTCACACTCTAGGAGGAACATTTTGGGGGAAGATGTAAAAACTCCTCAAACTGTGATTGTAGGAAAACTTAAAGGGATCAAAATGATTCCTGTGACCTTCCTGTGACCCGTTTAAGCTGTGGACGGCGGTTCTGACGGAAAGGACGTCTGAGCTCTGGAGGTCCAACTGGAACTGGGTTCACCTCTGCTGCTGTAAGGCGGGTTAGAAAACCCAGAGAAACAAGCTAAATCAGTCAGAACCGCTTGTTGACATGAGGATCTTATCAGCATTTATTTAAATGTGCGTAAACATTTAACGCAGACATGTCAGATAAATATGAGTCATTAAATGAGTCAGTTGGGTTTTATAGGTAGCTCAGGCGTGCTGAACAGCTTTTATGGCCTGAGAAGCTCAGCTAATGCTCCAGGTTTGATCCTAATTGCTCTGAGGGAAACTCTGGCAGACGACCAAGTCCTAAATCAAGACGGAGCCAGAGCTGCTTTCTTCGTTCCCTCAGAGCAAACAGCCAGGAGGGGCCCCTCTCCAAAGGCTCCGAGGCTACAAAGGTGCCGCTGCGTGGAGCGCACCGGGCGGTGGGGGGGATGGGGGGCGCCATCATTACATCCAGCTGAGTCTCAGGTTACCGGGGCAGAGGTTGAAGGTTTCATTCTGAGGTGGAACCTGTCAAGGTGCTGAAACTGAGCGTGCTCAGTAGGTCCCATCAAACAGCATGGAGCGGCGGCTGAGGACCCTCTGGTCGGCGTGATGGTGTCTCCGTGGCGTGCTGTCTGTGGGCGGAGCGCTCAGAGACGGAGAAACAGCGAGACCCGGCAGGAATGCGGCCCGGCGGGGAGGCTGGGAGGAGAAACTCATTCCTGAGTCGACCTTTCCTCTTCCTCCCACATTCCTGGTGGGGTCCTCTCCATCTGCAGCTCCGTCTCTCTGGGGCTGTTTGTTTTGGTCCGGCTCGGCCTCCAGGTTCCCCCATCGTCCAGAACCTCTCCCGCTGTCGGGTCTACTCAGGTTGTCTGTGCTCTACAGCGCCGCCCTGCTGGCTGTGCTGGTGTGGGGGAGCCTGGATTTGGGCCACATCAGAGGCAGCTGGCAGGAGGTTCTGGTTCTGGACCCACAGAAACCCGGTGAGCTCAGTCTGCTGGCATGGGAGCTCTTACTGCAGGAGGAAGCCGTTGAGGGCCTCGCCTGGCTCTCATTTATGGAGGCTACAGTGGAAAAGGCAGCGATGAGCCAAAATGCCAAGGTTGAGGCTTTGTTTCTCATTTCCTCGTCAGGCAGCAGGACCAGCTCACTTCTCAGCTCAATGCTCGTATCGGACCGTCTCGGAAACTATGACGGTCCAGGACCGCCTGATTCTGGGACCGGTCCAGTGTGACGCTCAGAGTCAGACGATGTCTGAGGTTCTGCTCAATAGTTTCCACGGAGGGATGAAGAAATAGCTTCAGAAGAACTTTCCAGAACATTTTCCTCCTCCCCTTTAGTTAGGGTCTCAGATCCAGAAAACCCAAAGACACATTCCTGCTGTGCCGGGTCAGGATGTCTGCGCTTTTGCTCTGATTTTCCTGCTGACATCAGATCCAGACACAGAACCTGTTTCTGCTTCCAGCTGCTACAGAATCTCACAAAGTATCTACACCCCTTGGTCCACATTTTATCCCGGTCCAACCAGTGTCCGAAATTTACTTCCTGATTCACCGGGCGGTAGATGTAAAAATCAACCGGCCAGGCATATTTTTTACCGGCCAAAATATTAATCCTGACCAGACCTCAATTTTTACCAAAAATTAAGAGTGAGATTATGTTAATTTTCGGGGGGCGTGGTTGACTGGACCCTGGAAGAGAAATCTTTGTTTCCTGACTTTAATAAAAAAATATTGTAGTTGATTATAAAAGGCACAATATGAATTATCACATTTACATCCAGGCAATAAAAACACTACAGATTATCATTATTCTATCCGTGTTGGTCTCATTTGTGAATGAGGCAGAGTTTCATCAAGCCTATACGCTTCAACATTTTTCTCTCAGCTGCAACACTTAAAGCACGCAGGGGTTCACGCTGCGTCTTTACGCTGATCCAGCTGCTGGATTTTACCCTGGTGCGCTGTGCGCGGGGGATAAACAGTGGGGGAAAATGCATAAATGAAGACTGTAAAGGGCTCCTTTAATTCAATTCAATTCAATTTCAATTCAATTTTATTTATATAGCGCCAATTCATGAAACGTGTCATCTCAAGGCACTTTACAAAGTCAAATCAATCATATTCTACAGATTGGGTCAGATTCTACAGATTGGTCAAAAATGTCCTATATAAGAAAACCAGTTGATTGCATCAAAGTCCCGACAAGCAGCATTCACTCCTGGGGAACCGTAGAGCCACAGGGAGAGTCGTCTGCATTGTACATGGCTTTGCAGCAATCCCTCATACTGAGCAAGCATGAAGCGACAGTGGAAAGAAAAACCACCCGTTAGCGGGAAGGAAAACCTCCAGCAGAACCGCGCTCAGTATGAACGGTCATCTGCCTCGACCCACTGGGGTTACAGAAGACAGAGCAGAGACACAACAAGACAGACAAAAAAGCACAGAAGCACACATTGATCCAGTAATCTGTTCTACATTAGATGGTAATAGTCGGTGATCTGTCTTCCCTGGATGATGTCACAGTTAACAGAACGTCAGACCAGGTGTACCTACTATGAAGAAAAAAGAGAGAGAACAAAAATTTAAAAGCTGAAATGACAACAGTCATTTCAATGCAATGCAATGCAAAACTAGAGAACAGTAGACTGGAGAACAGTAGAAATCAGTAGAGTGAGAAAAATAGGCCCTGATGTCCTCCAGTAGCCTAAGCCTATAGCAGCATAACTATAGAGGTAGCTCAGGGTAACATGAGCCACTCTGACTATAAGCTTTGTCAAAAAGGAAAGTTTTAAGATTAGTCTTAAAAGTAGACGGGGTGTCTGCCTCACGGACCAAAACTGGGAGTTGGTTCCACAGGAGAGGAGCCTGATAGCTAAAGGATCTGCCTCCCATTCTACTTTTAGAGACTCTAGGAACCACCAGCAGACCTGCAGTCTGAGAGCGAAGTGCTCTGTTAGGAACATACGGGGTAATCAGAGCTCTGATATATGATGGAGCTTGATTATTAAGGGCTTTATACGTTAGAAGAAGAATTTTAAATTCTATTCTTGATTTAACAGGAAGCCAATGAAGGGAAGCTAAAATTGGAGAAATATGATCCCTCTTGTTGATTTTCATCAGAACTCTTGCTGCAGCATTTTGGATCAGCTGAAGACTTTGAACTGCATTTTGTGGACTTCCTGATAGTAAAGAATTACAATAGTCCAGCCTTGAAGTAACAAATGCATGGACTAGTTTTTCAGCATCACTCCTGGACAGAATGTTTCTAATTTTGGCGATATTCCTGAGGTGAAAAAAGGAAAGTCTGGAAACCTGTTTAATATGGGATTTAAATGACATGTCTTGGTCAAAAATAACACCAAGATTTTTTACTTTATTACCAGAGGCCAAGTTAATGCCATCCAGATTCAGTGATTGGTTAAGAATTTTATTTTTTGAGGATTCTGGCCCAAAGATTATAACTTCTGTCTTGTCAGAATTTAAGTGCAGGAAGTTTAAAGTCATCCAGCTTTTGATGTCATCAAGACATGACTGCAGTCGAAGTAATTGATTGGATTCATCAGGATTTATGGATAGATATAGCTGAGTGTCATCAGCATAACAGTGGAAATTAATCCCATGCTGTCTGATAATTTTGCCGATCGGAAGCATATATATAGTAAAGAGAATTGGTCCAAGGACTGAACCCTGTGGTACTCCACAGGTGACCCTAGAGTTTGAGGAAGATTTATTATTAACATGAACAAACTGGAATCTGTCCGACAGATAAGATTTAAACCAGCCTAATGCTTTCCCCTTAATCCCTACAGTATGTTCAAGTCTTTGTAGGAGAATATTGTGATCAACTGTATCAAATGCAGCACTGAGATCTAACAGGACAAGTACAGACACAAGTCCATTATCTGAGGAAATGAGAATATCATTAGTGACCTTCACCAGAGCTGTTTCAGTGCTATGATGAGCTCTGAAGCCTGACTGAAACTCCTCAAGTAGGTCATTGCTTTGTAAATGTTCACAAAGTTGATTAGCAACTACTTTCTCAAGAATTTTAGATAAGAAAAGAAGATTAGATATAGGTCTGTAATTTACTAACTCATCTTGATCAAGAGAAGGTTTCTTAAGTAAAGGTTTAATAACAGCTACTTTAAAAACCTGTGGTACATATCCATTTACTAAGGATAGATTAATCATGTCTAAAATAGAACCACTGATCAATGGGAATACCTCCTTAAACAACTTGGTTGGGATTGGGTCTAACATGCAGGTAGAAGGTTTAGATGAAGCTAAAATTTTAGATAGCTCAGAAAGCTCTACTGCTTCTAAACAGTTCAGACACTGTGCAGGTTCTAAAGATTCCTCCAATGCTGCCTTACTTACTGGGGATGAGGTAATCATGTTTGGGAGGATGCCAGTTATTTTATTTTTAATGGCATCAATTTTATTTATGAAGAATCCCATAAAATCATTACTACTAAGAGCTAAGGGAATGGATGGATCAACAGAGCTGCAGCTCTGTGTAAGTTTGGCAACTGTACTAAAGAGAAATCTAGGATTACTTTTATTCTCTTTAATTAATGATGAAAAATATGCTGCTCTAACTCTGCGAAGGGTCTTGTTATACAACAATAGACTTTCCCTCCAGATTAAGTAGGATTCCTCTTGGTGTGTAGAGCGCCATTTTCTCTCCAATTTCCTAACATTGTGCTTCAAGGAACGCAGCTCTGAATTAAACCAGGGAGCCAGCTTCCTGTGAATTATCACCTTCTTTTTCAAGGGAGCTACATTGTCTAATGCAGAACGCAATGAGGAAGTCACACTGTTAGCAAATGTATCTATTTGTGAATGGGAAGAAACAGCATTGCTGCCATCTGCAGGGTATTTCTGCAATACTGAGGATATTAAAAGGGGGACAGACTCTTTAAGTTTTGATACAGCATTATCCGATAAAGATCTACTATAATGGAACCCTCTTTTGGGGGTGGAGAACTAGGTTAGATTAAACTCAAATGTTATCAAAAAATGGTCAGATAGGACAGGGTTGTGAGGAAATACTGTTAATTCTTCACAATCAATGCCATATGTCAGCACAAGGTCCAAAGTATGGAGCCAAGAGTGCGTTGGCTTATGCACATTTTAAGCAAAACCAATTGAATCTAGGATAGTTTTAAAGGCTACACTAAGGTTAACACATTCAGTGTCAACATGGATGTTAAAATCACCCACTATAATAACCTTGTCAGTATTTAACACCAAATCAGATAAGAAGTCTGACAACTGATCCAGAAACTGAGTGTAAGGGCCTGGTGGACGATACAAAACAACAAACAGAAGAGGTTTAATTGCTTTGCAGTTTGGATGAGGGAAACTGAGGGTTAAATGTTCAAAAGAACTGTAGTTATTAATTGGCCTGGGACTAATTAATAAATCAGACTGAAAGATGGTTGCCACTCCTCCTCCTCTTCCCACAGATCTGGGAATGTGGAAATTTGAATAACTGGAGGGAGTTGACTCATTTATACTAACGTAGTCCTCTTGTAGCCAGGTTTCTGTGAGAAACAATAAATCAATCTGAGTATCAGAAATCAATTCATTAACTAACAAAGTCTTTGGAGGGAGAGACCTTATATTTAATAGACCACATTTAATTCTTTTATTTTTTGGTTCAAAGTGATCCGTATGGATTTGTATTAGATTTTTATGGTTTGTTCCCTTTAGATCAGTTTTTGATCTGTTAAGTTTTGGCCGTGGGAAAGACACCGTCTCAATAGGATAATGGGTGAGTAACAGTACAGAAGCTGCAGAGAGGTGTGTTAAACTACGGCTCTGCTTCCTGGTCTGGACCCTGGGTTGTCAGCATTTAGGAGAACTAATAAATCCGGCCAGATTCCTAGAAAGAAGAGCTGCACCATCCAAAGTGGGATGGATGCCGTCTCTCCTGATCAGACCAGGTTCTCCCCAGAAAGTTTGCCAGTTATCAATGTAGCCCACGTCGTTTTCTGGACACCACCTAGACAACCAGCGGTTGAATGACGACATGCGGCTAAACATGTCATCACTGGTCAGATCAGGCAGGGGACCAGAGAAAATTACAGAGTCCGATATTGTTTTAGCAAACTCACACACCGAAGCAACACCAACTTTGGTGACCTCTGATCCGCGTGACCGGGTGTCATTACCGCCAGCGTGAATAACAATTTTGCGGTATTTACGCTTATCCTTAGCCAGCAGTTTTAGGTAGGATTCTATGTCGCCCGTTCTGGCCCCTGGCAGGCATTTAACTATAGTCCCTGGTGTCTCTAGTGCCACGTTTCTTAATACGGAGCTGCCAATAATTAAGGTCGGCTCCTCGGCGAGACTGTCGCTCAGAGGGGAAAATTTATTAGAAACGCAGATGGGTTTCTAATAAATTTAGAGGGAAGAGAATGAATAATGGGTCTGAGCTGAAGCCCCTGATTTTACAAGTTCCTTAAAAAGTCCGCACCTATATTACATGTAACGTAATTTTGCGCACCTTACTTCAAGCGCAAGGCAGCAGCCCACCGAAGCACCACTGGTTCTGTGTCGTTAAATACAAAACAGCATTAAACATAGCTACTGACTCTCCTATTGACTTTAATTGGGACATTTTGGTACGAGTTGAAGGACATTAAACGTAGTGATTCACGTTTTGAAGGCTGGCCGCTGATAAAAGCACCTGGCTCTGAGGGAAGGGAGGAGAGAGGCACTGTCACTGCGCCTCTCTCCTCCCTTCCCTCAGAGCGCACATAGTTAAATGCAGAATTAATAAAAACCGTCCGTCCGTCCGTTTTCTTCCACTTATCTGGGGTCGGGTCGCGGGGGTAGCAGCTTCAGTAGGGAGGCCCAGACGTCCCTCTCCCAGGCCACCTGGGCCAGCTCCTCCGGGGGAATCCCAAGGCGTTCCCAGCAGAGAGACAGAGTCCCTCCAGCGTGTCCTGGGTCTTCCCCTGGGCCTCCTCCTGGTGGGACGTGCCAGGAACACCTCACCAGGGAGGCGTCCAGGAGGCATCCTAACCAGATGCCCGAGCCACCTCAACTGGCTCCTCTGGACGTGGAGGAGCAGCGGCTCTACTCTGAGTCCTCCCCAGATGACTGAGCTCCTCACCCTATCTCTAAGGGAGAGCCCAGACACACTACGGAGAAAACTCATTTCGGCCGCTTGTATCCGGGATCTCGTTCTTTCGGTCATGACCCAAAACTCGTGACCATAGATGAGGGTAGGAACGTAGATCGACCGGTAAATCGAGAGCTTCGCCTTTTGGCTCAGCTCTCTCTTCACCACAACGGATCGGTACAGCGCCCGCTTCACAGCAGACGCTGCGCCAATCCGCCTGTCCATCTCCCGCTCCATCTTCCCCTCATTCGTGAACAAGACCCCAAGATACTTGAACTCCTCCACTAGGGGCAGCACATCCTCCCCACTCTACCCTTTTCCGGTTCAAGACCATGGTCTCGGATTTGGAGGCACTGATTCTCATCCCGGCCGCTTCGCACTCGGCTGCGAACCGCTCCAGTGAGAGCTGTAGATCACGCCCTGATGAAGCCAATAGGACCACGTCATCCGCGAATAGCAGAGACGCAATCCTAAGGCCACCAAAACGGATCCCCTCAACACCTTGGCTGCGCCTAGAAATTCTGTCCATAAAAGTTATGAACAGAATCGGTGACAAAGGGCAACCTTGGCAGAGTCCAACTCTCTCCAGAAACGAGTCCGACTTACTGCCGGCAATGCGGACCAGACTCTGACACCGGTCATACAGAGACCTGACAGCCCTTATTAAAGGGTCCGGTACTCCATACTCCCGGAGTACCCCCCACAGGATCCCTCGGGGGACACGGTCGAATGCCTTCTCCAGATCCACAAAGCACATGTAGACTGGTTGGGCAAACTCCCATGCGCCCTCCAGGATCCTGCTGAGGGTGTAGAGCTGGTCCAGTGTTCCACGGCCAGGATGAAAACCACACTGCTCTTCCTGAATCCGAGATTCAACTATCCGACGGACCCTCCTTTCCAGAACCCCTGAATAGACCTTACCAGGGAGGCTTAAGAGTGTGATTCCTCTGTAGTTGGAACACACCCTCCGGTTCCCCTTTTTAAATAGAGGGACCACCACCCCAGTCTGCCAATCCAGGGGAACTGCCCCCGATGTCCACGCAATGCTGCAGAGCCGCGTTAACCAACACAGCCCCACAACATCCAGAGCCTTAAGGTACTCAGGGCGAATCTCATCCACCCTCGGGGCCTTGCTACCGAGGAGCTTTTTAACAACCTCGGCAACCTCAGCACCAGAGATGGGAGAACCCGACCCAGAGTCCTCAGGCTCTGCTTCCGCAATGGAAGACATGTTGGTGGGATTAAGGAGGTCTTCGAAGTATTCCGCCCACCGAAACACGACGTCCTGAGTCGAGGTCAGCAGCACACCACCCCCACTGTAAACAGTGTTGGTACTGCACTGCTTCCCCCTCCTGAGACGCCGGATAGTGGACCAGAATCGCTTCGAAGCCGTACGGAAGTCTTTCTCCATGGCCTCTCCGAACTCTTCCCACGCCCGAGTTTTTGCCTCGGCGACCAGCCGAGCCTCCTGCCACTTCGACTGCCGGTACACATCAGCTGCTTAATAAAAACGAAACTTATAAACAGATTAATGGGCGTTTTAGACTGTATCTGGTTAGCAGATCTGTTTTCTGATCCAGCGTGCAGCCATGACTGGTTTTGAATGAAGGCTTTATCTGGGAGCCACTCTCCCCAGAAATAAGATGTGAAAGACGCTGAACCAGCTCCGCAGAAGGCAGGTC
Source organism: Fundulus diaphanus (assembly GCA_037039145.1). Taxonomy (NCBI): domain Eukaryota; kingdom Metazoa; phylum Chordata; class Actinopteri; order Cyprinodontiformes; family Fundulidae; genus Fundulus; species Fundulus diaphanus. The sequence goes on along the minus strand of CM073142.1, from coordinate 46,824,064 downwards.
TAGACTGAGCTCTGTGAACGGATCATCCGCAGCCCTGATGGGCTTTATTTTATTTTATTTTTTTATTTATTTGGTACAAAGATTTACTCGCCATGTTGCAGCTACCCCTCTGAAATTCACTCGCCAAACGGGAAATTTACTCGCATTTGGCGAGTGGCGAGTGTTAATTTCGGACCCTGGGTCCAACCCCAGACTTCAGTGTTTTATTGGGACCCGTTCCATCCTGTGGGAACATCAGTGTTCCTGCCTCACATTCTCAGCTGGATTCAGGTCTGGACTTTGACTAGGCCGTTCTAACCCCTGAATCTGCTCTGGTCTGGACCATCCCATAATACCTCTGGCTGCATGTTCAGGCTGGTTCTCCTGCTGGAAGGAGAACCTTCACCTCAGTCTCAGGTCTTCTGCAGCCTCTAGCCTCCAGGATGGTTCTAGATTTAGCTCCACCCATCAGCTCTGACCTGCATCCCACAGCATGATGCTGCCACCACCATGCTTCCCTGTGTGGATGGAGAGTTCAGGGAGATGTCCGGAGTTAGTTTGCATGTAGGGGGGAAGGTTTCATGCCACAGGTTAGTTAGTAATCTGCTGGTGGATCAGGTCAGGGTCTGCAACGTTCAAACCTCTCCTGAGCTCCTCAGGGCTGAGATGGTTCTGGTGTCTGCGGGTAAACACCTAAATATGACGCAGCCTGGATCAACAGACGCTGACGTTTTAGTCATGAGTAAACGATAGATCATTTGTGATTTCTGTGCTGACAGAATCAAAGTGGATCTGTTTCAGCCTTCCTCAGGTACCAGACGAGTAAAGTTCTTCTGGTACCCTCCATCTGGACCACCTGCAGGAAGACTGCAGGCTGCAGGTGTGGAGTCAACTTTGTTCCATTACTGCTGCAAAGAACACCTTTTGTCAATAGAAATTTGAAGAAAATGCAAACTTCTTAATAAAAAAAAGTTTGGAGAGTAACTTTGCTGTTTTCTCAGATTTTATTTTTAAAAAAGTTTCTATTTTTTAATATATTTTGTATATTTTTTTTGATTTCTCATTTTCAGATTGTATTTCACAAGTTTAATTCCTTTCAAATTGAGCTTTAAGATCACATTCTCTTCACGCACACACTGACCAATCCTGACCAATAGAAACGTGTCTTTGGTCCTGACCAATAGAAACATGTTTTTGCTCCTGACCAATAGAAACGTGTCTTTGGTCCTGACCAATAGAAACATGTTTTTGCTCCTGACCAATAGAAACGTGTCTTTGGTCCTGACCAATAGAAACGTGTCTTTGCTCCTGACCAATAGAAACGTGTCTTTGGTCCTGACTAATAGAAATATGTTTTTGCTCCTGACCAATAGAAACAAGTCTTTGGTCCTGACCAATAGAAATGTGTCTTTGGTCCTGACCAATAGAAATGTGTCTTTGGTCCTGACCAATAGAAACATGTTTTTGCTCCTGAACAATAGAAATGTGTCTTTGGTCCTGACCAATAGAAATGTGTCTTTGGTCCTGACCAATAGAAAGGTGTCTTTGCTCCTGACCAATAGAAAGGTGTCTTTGCTCCTGACCAATAGAAACATGTTTTTGCTCCTGACCAATAGAAAGGTGTCTTTGGTCCTGACCAATAGAAAGGTGTCTTTGCTCCTGACCAATAGAAAGGTGTCTTTGCTCCTGACCAATAGAAACACGTTTTTGCTCCTGATCAATAGAAACGTGTCTTTGGTCCTGACCAATAGAAACATGTTTTTGCTCCTGACCAATAGAAACATGTCTTTGGTCCTGACCAATAGAAACATGTTTTTGCTCCTGACCAATAGAAACATGTTTTTGCTCCTGACCAATAGAAACGTGTCTTTGCTCCTGACCAATAGAAACACGTTTTTGCTCCTGACCAATAGAAACATGTTTTTGCTCCTGACCAATAGAAATGTGTCTTTGCTCCTGACCAATAGAAACATGTTTTTGCTCCTGACCAATAGAAACACGTTTTTGCTCCTGACCAATAGAAACATGTTTTTGCTCCTGACCAATAGAAATGTGTCTTTGCTCCTGACCAATAGAAACATGTTTTTGCTCCTGACCTATAGAAACGTGTTTTTGCTCCTGACCAATAGAAACACGTTTTTGCTCCTGACCAATAGAAACATGTTTTTGCTCCTGACCAATAGAAACATGTTTTTGCTCCTGACCTATAGAAACGTGTTTTTGCTCCTGACCAATAGAAACACGTTTTTGCTCCTGACCAATAGAAACATGTTTTGCTCCTGACCAATAGAAACATGTTTTTGCTCCTGACCAATAGAAAGGTGTCTTTGCTCCTGACCAATAGAAACATGTTTTTGCTCCTGACCAATAGAAACACGTCTTTGGTCCTGACCAATAGAAACATGTTTTTGCTCCTGACCAATAGAAAGGTGTCTTTGCTCCTGACCAATAGAAACACGTTTTTGCTCCTGATCAATAGAAACATGTCTTAGAGCTGAAAATATTGCAGCTCCTACATCTTTTTTTAAGAAATAAAATCTGAGAAAAGAGCAAAATTACTCTCAAACCCTTTTTTATTAAGAAGTTTTGCAAAGTTTAATTTCTGGATTGCATGTTTTCTTCAAATTTCCATTTACAAAACGTGTTCTTTGCTGCAACAATGGAACTAAATTCCCCCCATAATCAAGGAGTTTCCACCCTCTGATGGTTGAAGGAACATCTGCAGAAACAAGTTTAAATGAGCTAAGGATCCAGAGTCTTTCCACTGTCAGACCTCAGCAGAGCCTAAAGACATTTACCTGTTCAGAAATCTGCAGACGGTCATACTGAAAGAATCAGAACCGGACCTGAGCAGAACCTCAAGTTAGAGAAGAACTGGCCGGTTGTTGGTACTTTTCCTAAAAGAAAAGGCAATCTTCTGGGTCTGACATTTACTCCTGAAGTAAGAAGACAGATTGGAAACTCGCATCTCTTCAGACTGTTGCCTACAATAAGGTTCTGGTACTGACCCAAACTGCTCGGCCCGTTGCTCAGAATGGTTCCCCTGATCCATGTGTCTGCTCTGCTGGGTTTTAGACGTCTAACGGATCAGCCAGACAGTTCAGCTGAAGCCTCTGGAAACATTCTGACTGATGGACCACGAAGACCCGTTTACTGGATATCAGTAATCTGGACCAGAACCACACCAGACAAGAACCACACACAGAACCATTCAGTTACACATAGGAACACCAGCCTTGGATGGAGAGTTATAGAACCAACATTTATTCCATCCATCCATCCATCCATCCATCCGTCCATCCATCCATCCATCATCCATCCATCATCCATCCAGCATCCATCCAGCATCCATCCATCCAGCATCCATCCATCCATCCATCCATCCATCCATCCATCCATCCATCCATCATCCATCCAGCATCCATCCATCCATCCACTCATCCATCCATCCATCATCCATCCATCATCCATCCAGCATCCATCCATCCAGCATCCATCCACCCAGCATCCATCCATCCATCCATCCATCCATCCATCCATCCATCCATCCATCCATCCAATCAATCATCCATCCATCCATCCATCCAATCATCCATCCATCCATCCATCCATCCATCCAGGGTGAGTTTCCTGTCTCTGGACTCAAAGCCTTTGGGTTAATTTTCTGCATCGGTCTGTGAGCTGCTTCGACTTGGAGGACTTTTATTTCCATCTGTCTTCAATGCTCCGTTTTCATGAAGGCACCAGAAGTGTTGTAACAATAAGAAAATAAAGAGATTCAGTTCTTCACATGTGTTTATTCAGTTCTGTCTGTTGTTTTATAGCTCTGCTGTCCAGTCTATGACCTAATACTTTCCATTTTAAAGATATTTTCATCTGCCAGTCGATCTAAATGGGTCCTTTGTTTTAAAGAGACGGTGGATTTTTAAAATGTTCTTGGCAAAGTCCTGCGGAGAGCCACTGAGTAACTGAATCATTGTGACTTCCAGCTTTAAAAAACATCTGGGATGTGGGAAGAGGTTTTCACCCAAATTAAAACAAGCATGTCAAGAAGAAACATTTGGTTTAACAATCCACTGCAACATTTCTGTGCACTGCATAAGTGAATAACTCCCAGTATAACATTGAGAGCTGGTGTTGTGCTGCCTTTGTTAATATTTACACGTTCCCTTCGCTTTCAGAGGCCGGCCCTCCTAAAGACCTGGTCACCAGCGACGTAACCGACACCAGCTTTAGGGCGTCCTGGACGGCGGCGCCTGGGAACGTACAGGCGTATAAAGTTCACTGGAAGTCTTTGTTTTCTGAGGAGCACGGAGAGAAAACGGTGCCAGGAGATGTAACTTCCACCGTCCTGGAAGGCCTGACTCCAGAGACGCGTTACCAGGTGTCTGTGATCGCCTCCTACGGTTACAAAGACAGCGACCCTCTCACTGGACTGGAGACCACTGATGGTAAGGGTGGAGCTCTCAGTGGCTGCTTTCAGAGACACAAAGATTAATGAGAAGTTCTGCTTGGTAACTTAAAACATGCACAAGTACTACAGCTAAACATGAAGGCTGGCAGAGAGACGGAGCCAGTTGGTCCATTTTCACGTCATCTCCACATTTGTTCAGGGGTAGAAAAGTGGCGCCTCATCACATCTACCAGGTGAGACAGACCCGGAGGTCCCAGCAGCTGCTTGTTGCTCACAGCTGGACAGAGAAACCCCAGAAACAGCTTTATTCTGCTGTACGTGGGCTGTCCATCAGAGATGTTATCTCTACCAGAGTCCTCCTGTCTCCACCACCTGCTCTGGGTCCAGAGGACATCCCAGGACAGAACCGTCCTCCTGATGAGTTTATCCAGCTGCTTCCCCTCAGCTCCAGATCAGCTGCTCCATCAGACCAGAGAAGATGGCTGATGCCTCCAAAGGTAAACAAAGGTCTTCAGGAGCGCCCCCTGCAGTCCAGGAGACCTCAGCCTCCTCAGCAGGTAGATTTTGCTCTGACCCGTCCTGTAAAGAGTGACTCCAGTTCAATTTATGGTTCTGGTGAACACTCAGGTACTGAGGAGAGTCCATTATCTCCACATCAGTTCTCTGGATGTTCTCCTTGGTCAGTGAGGTGGTTCTGGACCTGAGAAAGTCCTCCACCAGCTCCTTGATTTTCCCTGCATATAACCTAAGGTGGTTCTGCTGGTACCAGTCTATAAAGTTCTGGATCCATTGTCTGGACTCTGAGTCGTCCTCCTCTGTGATGGGACCGACTCTGGCAGAGTCATCAGAGAACTTCTGAAGGAGGTAGCCTGGGGAGCTGATGGAGAAGTCTGCAGAGTAGAGACTGAACAGAACCGGTACCAGCACAGTTGTCTGTATGAGGTCTGACAGAGGTAATAAGAGCAGAGACCAACCAAGGTTCTGCAGACCTCCAGGTCTCCAGGAACAGATTGTGTGGAACCTGGGGAAGCTCTGTGCTCTCCCTTATTTAGAAATGGCTCAAGATGTGGATGAACAGGACCTTCTGTAGATGGGTCTACCAGAGAAGAAGAGCCTTAGGTGACCAAGAACCCAGTGGTCACTGATGCAGAACTCCAGTCTTCCCTTGTGGAGCTCATCAGGTATCTGTGGTTCTGCTGCAAAGAGTTGGAGAAAAATCAAAACATGTGTCCAGCTTGAAGAGACAAAGAAGACTGGAGGCTGATTGCTGCTCCGCTTCAACACAATATGAGGCCCTGGGTGGGAATACTAATGAAGCACTGGCTTAGCGAGCTGTTGGCAAAGAAGGCACATCTCTTTAAGAAGCTGCCGTGGTTCGCTGCGTAGATCTTTGGGAAAAAGACCTCAGGTCTATTTTAGAATACTGCTGAAACACGACATTTAGAAAAGGGGTGTGAATACTTTCTGGTGTTGCTACAAGTTGAGGAAATATTTGAAGTCTAGACGGTGTCACAAGCATCATGGAAACGTCTTTTGTATCCGTCCCAGTGTCTTCAGGATATGTCTGCGTTTCATTAGTCGCATGCATCCGTGTTTTACATACTTACTGAGGACCTCACATTGACTTCCATTCATTTTCAGCCCTTTGTATTGCCTGACCCCTGACCCCTAACCCCCTGACCCTAACTATTACCAGTACATACCTAACCCTGACCCTGACCCTAATTAACAGCTTAATCCTAAATCTGACACCCAAAAACCAGCAAAAGGTCCTCACTCTGGCGGTAAAATATGAAGAATGGGTCCTCACTCAACCACAAGAACAAACACACACACACACACACACGGACTTTATGAGGTTAGCTGATGAAAATCTGCTGTTTACTGACATTTATCAACTTAACATTTATTCCTCCTACGATCCGACGTTCAGTCAATGGTTTATATGAAGGTGCCGTCTTGAGTGGCGTTTCCAGTGAAACTAAAGGCGTCCCTGTGGTTCTGTTGGGTTTTGTCCTTCCTGTCTGAAGGGAGCAGTGATGCTCTCCAGAAGCACCAACACTCCTCTTCCTTTAGACCTGTAGAACCCAACAGAACCCAACAGAACCTTCTGCAGAAGGTACAGATGTGCAGCTGAGAGACGTTCTGCAGTCAGACGTGGAGCGGCCTTCCAGGCAGACGTTGTGGGTAGAAAGTGCCCCCCTGCAGAGCGCTGTAATCACCTGCAGATGCTGCGGCTCTTTCAGGCCGTTCATCACCTCCTCCCCGAGGACCTCCTCTGGACAGCCTCCTAACTCACGTCCAGCTGAAAGAGAGGACGGGCGGTGGAGAGTTCCTGTCAGGCAGGGAGCAGAGGACTTTACCTCTGAAGGTGGAGCTGGACACAGAAGGACTAACCCGGGACGCTTGTGTCTGCAGCCTCCCCAGCTGCTAGAAGTCTGACGGTGTCTCACGAGACGGAGCGGACCATGAAAGTCACGTGGACTGCGGCTCCAGGAAACGTGATGAGCTACCGTCTGAGGTACGTTCCCGCTGACGGAGGCAAAGAGGTGGTGCAGAAGATCCCAGGAGCCGCCACCTCCACCATCTTGAAGGGCCTGCAGCCCATCACCTCCTACAGCATCGCCGTGGTGCCCGTCTACAAGCGAGGGGAAGGAAAAGCAAGGCAAGGAGTAGGAACGACACGTACGTTGGTCCATGATGCACCGCAGAGACACGTCCACAGAGACACAGAGACAAAGACACAGAGACAGAGACACAGAGACAGAGACACAGAGACACGTCCACAGAGACACAGAGACACGTATGTTGGTCCATGATGCACCGCAGAGACACGTCCACAGAGACACGTCCACAGAGACACAGAGACACGTACGTTGGTCCATGATGCACCGCAGAGACACGTCCACAGAGACACAGAGACAAAGACACAGAGACAGAGACACAGAGACACGTACGTTGGTCCATGATGCACCGCAGAGACATGTCCACAGAGACACAGAGACATGTCCACAGAGACAGAGACATGTCCACAGAGACACAGAGACAGAGACACAGAGACAGAGACATGTCCACAGAGACACAGAGACAGAGACACAGAGACAGAGACACAGAGACAGAGACATGTCCACAGAGACACAGAGACAGAGACAGAGACACAGAGACACGTCCACAGAGACATGTCCACAGAGACATGTCCACAGAGACACGTCCACACACCTTAGATACATGTCCACATACCGCAGAGACACGTGGGGATGTGTAATGTTGGTGCTGGGATGAGACATCAGGTATCTGGACTTCTGAGACTCTGTGGGTCAGAGGAGGCTGTTAGGATGGACCGGGACGCCTGCTCGTCCTGCAGGACGCCTGGAGGACGAGCAGGCGTCCCGGTCTAGACTTCTTTATGTATCATCTCAGAAATGGAAGTAGCTTCTGCCAGCAGATCTGTAACATACAGTGAAAGACAACGAGTTTATCTACTGACCTGCATGAGTTAGAGGAACTGCGTTATAGACAACTTGCTGGAATGATCTTTAAACCTTGGATTTATGTCGCATTTATTGATCGCGGAGCTTGTCGTGACGTATTTGCTCTGTTCTTCTATTGCAGTGCCTATTTATAAGGCTCCCAGGAACCTGCAAACCTCAGAGCCCACCAAGACCAGCTTCAGGGTGTCCTGGGACCCTGCTCCTGGACAGGTCCGGGGCTACATGGTGACCTTTCACCCCACAGAGAACGATGTGGCCCTGCGGAAGCTCCGGGTCGGTCCCTATGATAACACAGTGGTTCTGGAGGAGCTCAGGTAAGCTGCCTTAGAATCTCAACAATTTATGCAAACTGATGCTGTTCCAGGAGTGTTTAAGTCAGGAAGTAAAGCTGCAGGCTGGAAGCAGGAAGCAGATCTTCCAACGTGCAACTGCTGGGATTTAGAAAAAGCAACAACTGGGTCCAAATGTTTGAGTTTATTGTGAAGAATCTCATAATTATACATACAGTCTCAGATACACTCCCACAAGTGCAGGTTGCTCGTTGACCGCAGCTTTTTCTGCATCCACCAGCAGCGTCAGGCCTTAGCGTGATAACTTTAACTGGCAGAGCTCATAGAAAGTGACGTTTTCCTAATGAAGACCCGGTTTCTCATCATGGCCCAACAGGGTGTAGGTCAGAGCTTAATTTCTAGTTGGAACATCTCGCTGAGTCCAAGCTTCACTGGTCTACTTTTACACAGTCCCACAGCATGACATGGCCTCCACCGTGCTTGACAGCTGGTACAGTGTTTAAAAACGTGGCTCCTCCCAGCATCAGTGTTGGCATTGCTTTAAAAAAAGTTGATCTTTGTCTCAAATGAGCATCAAGACCTACTTCATTTGCCTTGTCCATGTGGGGGGTGCAGCTTTCAGTCAAACCTGAAGATGTTGATTGTGGAGTAGGAGCTTCTGTCTTGGTCAGCCTGCTCTCCTTGGTGACGTCAAACTGTCCTCATCTTGTTCCAGCAGCGGGGAGAGGGGACGGACAGTATGTGGACACGGCGTTCCACACGCTGCCCAAGGGAGAACCCAAATGTGGAGCAATTGATCCACATTTGGGATCAATGATCGATTGAACGATTGAAGGTCAGATGGACACAGTGCTAAGAAAGATGTTTAGAGGAGTTAAGGTAGATCATTCAACCCTAAGAACACTGGACCAGCTGGAAAGCACGGTGGTGGCAGCATGATGCTGGGGGACTGTTGCCCTTTATTGCAGAAAGTGGACGGCTGAGGAGGGAGGACCAACAGGTAGATGGTTGAAGGCTGGACACGGCTGGGTTTTCCAACAGGACAGTGAACTCAGAGATAAAACAAATCCACTAAGCGTCTAGGATGGCTTCCTCCAGCTGTTAGAAATGCTGTTAAGGAGCTGTGCTTTCACGGAGGAACTCATGACGGTTCCCCTGGTTTTCCGGCAGGGCAGGAACAAAGTACTCTGTTGCAGTCTTTGGGATGTTTGACGGAGGCCTGAGCTTGCCTCTGGCTGGAGAGGAGAAGACGACACTAATGGACGATCCTGAGCCTCCACCTGTGGATCCTTCTGGTAAAAACACCTCCGCGCTACGTCACTCTGCTCACTGTCAGCAGGCCTGCAGGCCAGACGCTTGGTGCTTCACATCCTTTCTGTGTTCAGCTGCTGCGATTTCCAAGTTCTGCTGCGACCGCTGCCAGAAGGCTGACTTAGTTCTTGTCCAGAGGAATTAATATCAGTCTCGTTTGGGGATTGCTGATTGAAACCTGGCGCAGATGACTGTGATTAGTACCAATTACTCTGAGCTGCTTGGCCTGTGCTCCCACACCTCCTGCTTTCTGGAGCTTACTGCTCTACAAGCTCAAATGCCCTTTAGCAGGCTTCAACGTTTAGAAGTTGATCAGATGTTTCCTGGCCACCACCAGCGCTCCCATCGTGGGAGAAGAAATCCACCTCATTCGGGTCTTTAGTGGAGCTGGAACAGACTTTACATCTCCTCTAGCTCTCAGAAAGCAGCGCTGAGCTCTCCATAGCTGCCAGCTAAAGCTGCTGAGATAGTTCCAGATTCCCTGAAGCGTGGAAAAAACTGCTTTTGCAGTCGGACTTTAATTGGATCCAGAAGTGAGATGTGAAGGCAGGCTCCCAGCAGAGTGTGAGAAGGTGCTGAGCCTGGGCAGGAATCCCTGCAGTAATGGACTTCAGACCCGGTGGTGGATCAGGGACCCGCTGAGATGTTCCACATTCACACGGCCGTTCTAGATGGAAACTCAAAACCTCAGTCTCTAGACATTCACAGGTGGTGGAGACACTGTTGTGCTATTACGCACCGTTCTATGTTATTTAATGTTTAATAATTAACTGTCTGTTAGGTATTGTCTGGTGAATATCAGCCCAATCAGCTGATATCAGGACAATAGTTGAAAGGAATGATTCGATCTCTAGCGATCTTTTAACAGCAAACTCTGCACACATGTAGAATAAAGGAGTGACAATTTCTCTTCAAGTTCAAGAATTTATTAACAGAAATAAATGAACATCCAGAGAACATCACTATAAAATGCTGTTTATCTGAATTAACACTATATTTCAATCAACAAATCCTCTCTACTAGGCTAGTGAAACTTAACTAAACTACTAAGCAACATGAAGATAAAAAGAAGCTAAGGAACTATTTACACGCAAAAGAAACAAAAGACAAAATAAAATGTTGATCATCATCATCAGAATGATTCAGTGAATCCTGGTTCACTGCAGATCTGAGTTAGAGAACCAAAGTTCATCTTAAACAATATGGAGTGGAGTTAAATTAGCTTCACTAATTTAGAACAACATCTGGTATGTGTTTCCATTCACAATGCAAATCTGAGTTAAACAAAACATTATTTGATGACATTTTAAAGAATGATTTGCTCAGTAAGAATCCGTAACTTCAGACACTTGATTTTATTAATGCGATTATACCTCTGGGAAGCTAGGGGTCGCTGTAGCAATAGGTTGCTAAATGGGTTAATTCTAAAGTTACACAAAAACACCATTAAATTGACATTAATGTTCAATATTAATGCAGTAATAACGCTCATAGCACTATCGAACGATGGTGGAGTGAAACGAAACAAACCTGTTTGAAACGAACCGTAGTTATGCTGTATGTTATCTGGGAAGCTAATAGCATTTATGCTAGCGGACATTTGCCGCTAATTTAAAAACTCTATTTCAGTCGTAATGAGCGGACTGGATAACACAAACATTAATCAACATCAACATCGATGTCTAAAACCCTTGTGGAGATAAAGTTTGTTATAACCATAAAAACACTTTCAGTATACATCAGCATGGCATGGTTCGAAGAAGCTAGCGGGAGCTATGTCGGTTAGCACCATGTGTTTTAAAAACACTGTGAAAACGCATAAGTAAATTATTCTAAATAAACCATTTAACTTTCCCTGTTATTTCTCTGCCAGTTCGGTTCACTGCATCTAGATGCCCGCCACACTTTTCAGATGTTCATCCAGAAAACGTGTTGAAAATCAAGAGTCTTCTTCCTCTGACACTTTGACACAAAGGTCTAGATGAAAAGCACTGAAGTTGGCACCAAAGTGTAGATATTTAGGGGGTGTGAAGACTTTTATTAGGCAGTGATTGTACAAGCTTTTAAATGTGATTTTACTTGTTAAAGTGTTTAAAGCAACCGAGCCGATCTGTGTTGGGAGGACTCCAAACTGCATCTGTGTTTAGATGCATGAGATGATTCCCTCAGACTGATGGACCTGCTCCAAGTTTCCATGAACTAGAGGCTGCTTCGGGTTGATCTGTGTGCCACGGCCACACAGAGCCACACAGAGCGGGATATTTAGCTGATCTGCAGAGGAACGTTTCTGTTCTCTGTTCTCTGTTCCAGCAGCTCTCTCTAGCACCAAGCGTCTGTTTCTGCAGGGTAAAGAGAAGGAGGTGATTTCTGCAGCTGTCTGTAATCTCTGGGCATCCGGTGGGCGAGCCGTCCTGCAGGCCAGGACGAGCAGATCTTTTTCCCCTCACAGGTGCCTGCAGGAGCGACGAGCACGGCCGGCTTCAGGCTGCAGCCGCAGGAGGAGGCAGAGCAGCAGCTGGATGTCCTGCAGCACGAAGACCAGACAGAGACAGCTGTTATACGTTGTTACTGAATGATCTGTAAAATGATTTGTTGTGATTGGAAGCTTCTCTGTTCCTCCTCTCCTTCCTCTTTTCTGTCCCTTTTCCTCCACACAGCCTGAGCAGACCGAGCCCATCCCGGGATCTCAACCGTCTACACACCCAACCTTTACATTATGCTAGACATTACACCACAACCCTTCATTTCAAAGCCTTCTCCACCTTTAAAGTGACGTTAATCCTGTATAGTTCAGCTGGAAATCCAATCAGCCAGAAGGAAAAAAGCTGCAATAAGTCTTCAGGCCTTACCCTGAAGCTTTGCTCAATTCAATTCAGTTCAGTTTTATTTATATAGCAGCTCTTTACAGAGTCAAATTCAACCAAACCATACAGACTGGTCAAAACGTTTACTCAGAGCAACTAACCTGGAAGAAAGTCCAGCCTTAAACCAGCAGGAAGTTCATACAGGATCAGGAGGATCTCGGCGTACGAAGGTATCAGTCAGGAGCTCCTCAGCTGAAACACGGTGGTGGCAGCATCAGGCTGTGGGGTTCTTCAGCTCAACAAGCTTTTAGTCAAAGTGGAAGAAAGAGCTGTGGACCAGAGACCCGGAGAACTCCAGCAGGTCCAGAGTAGGAGGCTAACAGAGTCCCGGCAGAGCGACTAGATGCTGGAGCTGAACCACATTTTAGCCAGCGATGCGGTTACCATAGCAAGACGTTCCCATGAAGAAAGCTTTATTTAAACGGACAAATGTCACGTTGAAGATGAATGAGAGGATTTGAAATGACGTCTGTGTGTTAGCAGTGGTGTGTAGACCATTGAGATCCACGCTGTTGTTGTTGGACGGCTCTGTGACGTCCTTCACTCCCTTTTCTCTGCAGACACTCAGTGCAAGACCTCAGCCAAGGCCGACATCGTGCTGCTGGTCGACGGCTCCTGGAGTATCGGCCGCATCAACTTCAAAACCATCCGCAACTTCATCGCTCGCATGGTCGGGGTGTTCGACATCGGCCCCAACAACGTGCAGATTGGTAATGTTTCCTCCCCTTCACAAGGGGTCAGTGAATGCATCCTGACTGCAGGCTCAATCGGACCCTTAGTGACTCCAGACACGAGTATTCGCTCATGTTAGGCTGCAGGTTGTGTTGCATTGATCCAACACAACCTGGTTTGTGACAAACCGTGATGAACTCTAGTAAACTTCATCCATAAAAGCACAGGTCAGAAACCACAACTTGATTTACTTAAAAACACCAGAAAAGAGGAAAAAGAGGAAACAGCAACAACTGCATGCAGCCTAAAGCTGCTCTGAATAAACGGGTCTTTAGCTGCCGCCCCCCTCTGGTCCTACAAGGAGTCCAGCCTGGAGGATCACGGCTCCAGAAGGTCGCAGATATGGGATGGAGCGTGGCCACACAGGACTAACATTTTAAAATGAGCTCTAAAACGGACCAGTAGCCGATGTAAAGAGGTTAAAACTGGAGTAATGTGCTGTTTCTGTCATGCGTTGATTAAACGCCTGGCAGCAGCGCTCCACACTGTCAGTCTCATCTCTTCTGTCAGAATAATCAAGAAAAGATGCGATAAAAGCGTTTCTGATTCATCCCCGAGGATGACGCTCCGGTGACCCGGCAGAACCAAGGAAGGTTTCTGACCTTTGGTCTGACTGGAGGCTAAAATCACCAAGATGATGTTACTCTGTTCTCAGAGGAGATGATTGGTGTTTCAGTCTGATCAGTCTACCTGCAAGTAGCTGTGACAGAGCCACAGTTTATCAACAGCTTTAAAAACGCTTTAAGGACCGGTAGAGCTGAATATCATCAGCATAGAGACTCCTGCTGGGCTCCGTCAGACGCTACAGTTTGTGTCTGAGAAGAAGCTGGATTAGGAAGTCCAGTTTCAGTCCTGTTGGGTTTAGCACCATGTTCCATCCTTTCTGAGGAGCATCACGGTTCTTCTTGGACCTTGGCTGGTTTCATGCTCCTGTCACCCAGTGGGCCGTAACACCACAGACTTAGACTTTAGACTTAGACAACTTTATTTGTCATTTTGTATGTACAAAAGTACAGAACGAAATTTCGTTGCATACAGCTTGTAGATTACAGGATAAAGTGCATCAGTGATTAAAAAGTAAACAATTGAAATGTAAACAATGCAGGAGAAGAGAACAGCGTGCGATCACAGTGTACAGGAGAATTTTTAAAACCATTTGTATGTGCAGAAATGATGGTGCAAAAAGGCATTTGTGTAAAAATGCATTTAGAAACTACAAGTTCAGCAGCATTTGTAATGCTAGATAGAGATACAGTGATGCAATGTGGTGCAGGGTCCAGTTTATAGTTCAGCAGTTCAACAGTCTGATGGCAGCAGGGAAAAAGCTTTTGCAGAACCTGGTGAACCTGCAGCGGATGCTGCGGAACCTCTTCCCAGAGGGCAGCAGGGAGAACAGTCCATGGTGGGGGTGTGAGGGGTCCCTGATGATGTTACGGGCTCAGGACACACAGCGCTGAGATGAAATGTCCTTAATGGAGGGAAGAGGAGCCCCAATGATCCCTTCTGCTGTCCTCACCACTCTCCTCACGTTCCTCCAGTCGGAGGCGCTGCAGCCTCCACACCACACAGAGAGACAGAGGCACAGCCCCCAACATCTCAGCTAGTAAGGAGGGTGAAAAGGCCCCAGAACACGGCTTGACTTAGAAAATACTCACTGTCTGAATCTTAATGATCCTGCCTGAAAGCATCATGTTGTTCTGAGGAGAGGAACAGAAAGGTCCATATTAGTAGAGGCAGCAGGTTCTTCAGTAGAACGGGGACATCTACAGAAGATTGAACTAGAACTAGGGCTTTACTTCACATTATTCATTTAGGCAGATGGAGTCATTAACCTGTCAGGGAGGAGGTCAGAGGACTGGAGTGTCTTCAATTAACCAGGATGTGTTTTCCTGCAGCTTTGGCTCAGTACAGCGGAGACCCGAGGACCGAATGGCACCTGAACGCCCACCCCACCAGAGAGTCGCTGCTGAAGGCCGTCAACGACCTTCCCTATAAAGGAGGAAACACCATGACAGGTGAGGGAGCTGCAACACCTGCAGGAGGTTTCAGGAGGAGGAGTTTGTTCTCAGGGCCGTGAAACGTTGTCAGATCAGGAAGAAGAGAGGATCCCTCAAATCAGACGCATCGTAGGATCACCTGCGTCTTTCCGTCCTCTTCCTAAACGTCTTCTTCAGCTTCATAAAGTAGCTTCGATGTCTTTGGGGTGAAACAGCTGCTGGTTTTAGTTAAAGCTACGGGGAAAAGTGGGATTCTGTACAGCGCGTTATCAGAACGCCAGGGAGCATAAATTCACCCCCTGACGGTGGTCGGCTGCCAGATACCGGCACCACCGGACCCTCTGACCACCACCAGCAGCAAACAGGGTAAAGTGTCTTGCCCAAGGAAACAACGGCTGAGACGGTCAAAGCAGGGGTTTGTACCGGCAACCCGCTGGTTGCAGGATGAACTGGACTCTCTGCACCAACGCTGTTAAGGACTGGATGAGGGATTACTGCTCGTCCATATAAGGACGTTCTTCCTGTTTAAGGCTCTTTTTGTCAGAAAAGTTAATTTCAACCCACAGGCAGATAATTTAGATGTTCTGGCTTTAAAATGCGATCATTAAATCATGCATTCTTATTGGTTATGCCTTAACGACAGATACACCTAAATAAAATATTCATTTATAATCTAGCTTTCTATTTTCCTTAAAATGTGAAGAGATCATGTCAGAGAAAACCTTACAGGTGTTGCTGTAATTTGCTGCAATCTGCTCCTCCTTTCCTCGGACAGGAATGGCTCTCAAATACATCCTCGATAACAACTTTCAGACGGGTGTGGGGATGCGGCCCGAGGCCAGAAAGATCGGAGTCCTGATCACAGACGGAAAGTCGCAGGACGAAATCATCTTCAACTCCCAGAACCTGAGAGACAGCGGCATCGAGCTGTACGCCGTCGGTGAGGGGAAGCCTCCTGGTTTAAAGCTCTCCTCTGTTACAAAGACCAGAGCTGACTGAACGTCTTCCCTCAGGCGTGAAGAACGCCGACGAGAACGAGCTGAGGTCCATCGCTTCAGACCCGGATGAGATCCACATGTACAACGTGCAGGACTTCAAGTTCATGGTGGACATCGTCGACGAGCTCACCGTCAATCTGTGCAACAGCGTCAAGGGTTCAGGTAGGAAGAACACGGTTCTGAGCACTATGTCGTTAAGAGACCAGCCAGCAGCAGCAGAACATGCTGAAACGGAACGAAACACCTTTAGTGTTGTTTTGTAAAATGTTAAATTTAACCTTTACAGAGACTAAAAGTGTTTGGCAGGTGAGTAAAGAACATTTCTGCTAGAAAACACTAACAGACTTTAACTGATAAATGCTCTGCTGCAAATACCTGAAACTGAATAAAGTTACTTTTCTTACATCAGTTAAATATATTTCAGAAAAGAAAAGAATCAGGTCTTTATTTTATAGTATAAACACATTTCTGTCTATTTACCATTCAGTCCAGTTTTTCACTATCATAAATATGTATCATAAACTGATAATCATAAACTGAAGTTTGTTTCAGAAAAAGTCAAAAAGTTTTATTTGTATAAAGGTTTGATTTATGAGACAAAAGGGTAGATCATAGTTGGTATGTTTATTAAACAGGAACCATAAAAAGTGAAAGGAAAACATGCTTTATACCAGATTTTAGCTGTCAGAGCAAATTTCCACCTAATTATTATGTGATTGATTAATTGATTCATCTGTAATTGATTGATTAATCTGTGATTAAATAATAGATTGATTGATCTGATATGATTGATTGAATAATTGATTAATCTGTCATTGATTGATTAATTTCGGGCTCGGCTGAATCATATTTTTCATCCATTTCTCTGAATGATTTAGCAGATCAGGAAAAGGTGACCATCCAGCTGTTCTGGAGACCCCGTCGGTCCCGTCTCACTCTGTGTTTGGTTTCAGATACTCAGCTGGGCCCGCCCACCAACCTGGTGACATCAGAGGTGACCCACTACTCCTTCAGAGCCACCTGGACCCCACCAGAACTTCCTGTGGATATGTACCGCGTCACGTACATGAAGGTGGCTGGAGGACCCACCCTGGAGGTGAGCTGAAGCTTGACCCACCTCTCTGAGTGCTGCTGGTCTGGTTGAAAACAGGCAGAGTTTCTCTGGTCCTTATACAACCTGGTTCCTGTCTTAAACAACAAAAACACCATAGATCCAGAACCCTTCTTGGTACCATTCTCCTCGACGTGATGGAAGCCTGGAAGATTAGTGGAAAACAGGCAGAGATGTTCCTGGCTGATCAATCAGTCGTTTATTTATGATCCATTCACACAGCCAGTAATGGAGGCCAAACTGAGTTAAAAACAATCAAAAACATGCGGAGATGAAGAACCAGAACCGGCAATAAAGACTAGAAATCAGGACTCAGGTTGCTGCTTGATTTTAAAACCAGATATAATAAAGTTTAGATGTTTGCTTTGAAAAGACTTGGATTGACCTCCTGGAGGAGCTGGAGACGGTTGATGGTTCCTGGACCTCGGCCACCTGATGGCTGATGATGGATGAGGTTGGACTGAACCGGACTCTAAACGTGGATAATAATCCAGCGAAGTGGACAGAACCAGTTTCTAACTGGGCTTCTTTGATCATAGTTGGACTAAATAAAGCTGTTGAAAATAAAGGAAGGCTTCGTTTATTAGTGAAATAACAACAACTGGAGGATCAGTGACTAAAAACAAAGAAACATTTAACATTCAGAAAACTATTAAGATGTTCCTTCAGTTTCTATGAAGTTCTGCTGATACCAGCAGTAGCAGGAATTGGACAGTTTCTCCAGGTGTTTAATGAAGAACCCGGTTCCTCATCATGGAGCTTTCTGAGGTCTTCTCCCTCACAAACCGTGAATCTGCTCGCTCTGAACATCCTGGATCATCTCTTGGATGTGTTTCACATTGCTGGGTCTGCTTTATATTCAGAACCTCCCCTGCGGACCTGAAATCTGGATCTGAGCTTTGAACCTGCCTTTAGTTCAGCCTGAAGCTGCCACAGAGCAGAGGCTTCTCCGTGCTTACGTCCTCTACCGCCGCCTGTCGGAGGTTCTGCTGGATCCACTTGGTGTGACGTTGAGGAGCTCAGAGCAGACAGCTTCCCTCCACGCTGCATGGGCGGACGTCATAAACTGGACCAGCAGGAGATGCTTCACAAGAGAGAAAATCATGACAGTAAATTCCTGGATTACGACCTGGCTGGGAGGAGGTTCTGTTCTGGACTTCAGGGAGTCTGAGTACATGTGGTTTGCATGACTCAGACAAAGATTAGATGGAAAACCCGGCAACTGGAGCCAGAACCAAAGCGTTGGTGCTGACTGAATGAATGGATCCAGAAGGAGGAGAATCTCTCATACCTTTGGGCTTATTTTATTTATAGTCTTTAAAATGTTCCAATCTCACCCAGACCAGAACACGCTGCTCCTGTCACCGGTCCTTCCGTTAGTGAACACGTGGGTTCTGAATGTCCTCTAGCTTTACCCAGGAGGTTTCTGTGAACGGATAATTTCCACATCCTCACCTTTCAATCAACAAAACGGTTTAAACATCCAACAGCAGCGCTGCTGTGAAACAGCCCGGACCTTTCCAGAACTAAGCTCTGGGAAAAGGCTCCATAAGAGATGAAAATTAACCTGCAAGATCCAGTGACCTAACAGAAAGTACTCTAGAAGTTTAGGAATGTGCCCTGCAATTTTTGAAAAGTACATGAAGCTAGCCTGAAAGAACCCTGGAAGCTCCTGCAGGTTCTTTCTGGAACCCGTAAGAGCCTATAGGGCCCGTAGGAACCTATAGAAACCTGTAGGAGCCTATAGGAACCTGTAGGAGCCCATAGGAACCTATAGGAACCTGTAGGAGTCCATAGGAACCTGTAGGAGCCTATAGGAACCTGTAGGAGCCCATAGGAACCTGCAGGAGCTCGTATGAACCTATAGGAACCTGTAGGAGCCTGTAGGAGCCTGTAGGAGCCTGTAGGAACCTGTAGGAGTCCATAGGAACCTGTAGGAACCTGTAGGAGCCTATAGGAACCTGTAGGAGCCCATAGGAACCTGTAGGAGCTCGTATGAACCTATAGGAACCTGTAGGAGCATGTAGGAACATGTAGGAGTCCATAGGAACCTGTAGGAGCCCATAGGAACCTGTAGGAGCCCATAGGAACCTGTAGGAGCTCGTATGAACCTATAGGAACCTGTAGGAACCTGTAGGAGTCTATAGGAACCTGTGGGAGCCCATAGGAGCCCGTAGGAACCTATAGGAACATGTAGGAGCTTATAGGAACCTGTAGGAGCCCGTAGGAACCTATAGGAGCCCGTAGAAGCCTATAAGAACCTGTAGGAGCCCGTAGGAACCTGTAGGAGCCTATTGGAGCCCGTAGGAACCTTTAGGAACCTGTAGGAGCCCATAGGAACCCGTAGGAGCCCATAGGAACCCGTAGGAGCCCATAGGAACCTGTAGGAGCCTATAGGAACCTGTAGGAGCCCATAGGAACCCATAGGAACCTGTAGGAGCCCATAGGAGCCCATAGGAACCTGTAGGAACCTGTAGGAGCCCATAGGAACCTGTAGGAGCCTATAGGAACCTGTAGGAGCTCGTATGAACCTGTTATTATCAGGGACATGAGACTTTATAGAAATACATTTCTGACCTCATTTCAATCTGGATCAAATCAGTTTTGTCGTTTGTTATTTCTTCTTTTTAAAATCCAGCTGGTATTTTTCCAGCAGTGAATTTGACCAAAAACTCGTTTTAAAGCAGTAAAATGATCCAAAGGCTGTAGAAGCGGTTCCTCTGACACATCAAGGATGAGTAAAAGCTGCTGCTCTGCAGCTGAAATCAGACTTTAATCAACTTTTCTTACCAGCAGGATGAGCTGCACTGATTGCTAACACACAGCGTCTTGGCTTTGGACCTTCTTGTGTTCTGAATGTTTGGTTCTCCTCCTGCGTTTGATGTTCTGCAGTCACTTTATCAGCCAACTTGGATGGGTTTTCCCAGCGGCTGATTAATGCGGCGAGATGTTTGTGTCTCACATGTTGGGTCTGCTGATGAAAATAAAACATCTGGAGCATCATCAGATGAGCCGGAGACCAGATCAGACAGACTCGGGTTCTCCAACTGGAACCGACCTGGGAGAAGAACCTCCAGACAGTCAGAGACCTCCATCTGTCCTGCAGTCAGACGCTGACGTCCAACAAGCTGCTGAGAAGATCTGCAGAGAGTTTCTCCCTCCATGATGAGGCTGATCCACCATCCCAGAGCTGACGTCCTCCTCTCAGCCTTCGCTTTGAATCTTTCTGGTTCTCATTTAAAATCGACTCGTCTTCTAAAGAAGTCTGAGAGTCCGTGTTGTTCTCAATTGCTGCTCATCCTTTAGTTACCAGCTAAATGTTTCCAGCTGATCTTCTTCCCAGCTGCTGTTCATCATGAACAGAGCAGCTCTCCTCCACAGAAAGGAGAACAGTGTGAAGGTGTTGCTGGGTTTACCCCAGGGTCACCTTTAACCCCCACCAGGTCAACACTCCTCCTGTTGGTCCCGGCCATCATCTGGGCTCTGGGTTTTCTCCGTGATGACGCCTCTGGTCTCCTCTGAGGTCCACTAACTGGTCCTGCTCCTTTTCAGCTGCTGGTGGACGGGGAGGTCACCACCACGGTGCTGGAAAACCTCTCCCCCCTGACGGAGTACGTGGTGAACGTCTACGCCGTGGTGGAGGAGGTCACCAGCGAGCCTCTGAAGGGCACCGAGACCACATGTGAGTGTTTCCTTCCTCCTCCTCTTCCTCCCTGACAGATCAGCAGCAGAAGCTCAGACACCATCATCAGGGTTTGACCGGCTCAGGTTTGGCTGCAGCTCGTTAAGGTCGTTACATGCAGAGAGGACTTCCTCTGGCCTGTTTGCCAGTCCATGACCATAAATGTCTGATCTCTGGAGGTTCAGGTGGACGTTCTTGTCTTGGTTTAGGATTTATTTCACAGGAACAAAGATTAAATACATTTACCTACAGATTTAGCTACAGCTGCTCTGGGCAGGTCAACCGTCTGCTGCCATTCACACATCTCCAGTTTAAGCCCACCTGTTCACATTAATAGTTGACTGAACTAATAGTCAAAACAGATGCACGCCACACTTTTCAGATTCCTTAACCCCTTTACTTCCGGGTCTGTCAGAACATAAACCCAGCTCTTTGTGTTTGGGTCGGCACGGTGTGTCAGGAGGTGTGAATACTTTTGGGAGGCATCCGGTTTCACATCAGAAGTGATTCGGCTGTTCCAGTTGTGGACCGGTCCGCTTGTTGTCGTCTGTTCTGCGGGTTTTCTGGCTCTGTGTTCCTGATGGTCCAGAACAAAAGAGATCTTAGGATAAATGCTGATAATGAGTCTAAAATGATTCTGTTCAGTTAATCTAGATGAATTATAATCTCCTCCTGATCATGAGTCTAAAATGATTCTGCTCGGTTAATCTAGATGAATTATAATCTCCTCCTGATCATTAGTCTAAAATTATTCTGTTCAATTAATCTAGATTAATTATAATCTCCTCCTGATCATGAGTCTAAAATGATTCTGCTCGGTTAATCTAGATGAATTATAATCTCCTCCTGATCATTAGTCTAAAATGATTCTGTTCAATTAATCTAGATTAATTATAATCTCCTCCTGATCATGAGTCTAAAATGATTCTGCTCGGTTAATCTAGATGAATTATAATCTCCTCCTGATCATGAGTCTAAAAATGATTCTGCTCGGTTAATCTAGATGAATTATAATCTCCTCCTGATCATTAGTCTAAAATGATTCTGCTCGGTTAATCTAGATGAATTATAATCTCCTCCTGATCATGAGTCTAAAAATGATTCTGCTCGGTTAATCTAGATGAATTATAATCTCCTCCTGATCATGAGTCTAAAAATGATTCTGTTCAATTAATCTAGATTAATTATAATCTCCTCCTGATCATGAGTCTAAAATGATTCTACTCGGTTAATCTAGATGAATTATAATCTCCTCCTGATCATTAGTCTAAAATGATTCTGCTCGGTTAATCTAGATGAATTATAATCTCCTCCTGATCATGAGTCTAAAAATGATTCTGCTCGGTTAATCTAGATGAATTATAATCTCCTCCTGATCATTAGTCTAAAATGATTCTGTTCAATTAATCTAGATTAATTGTAATCTCCTCCTGATCATGAGTCTAAAATGATTCTGCTCGGTTAATCTAGATGAATTATAATCTCCTCCTGATCATTAGTCTAAAATGATTCTGTTCAATTAATCTAAATGAATTATAATCTCCTCCTGATCGTGAGTCTAAAATTATTCTGCTCGGTTAATCTAGATGAATTATAATCTCCTCCTGATCATGAGTCTAAAAGTATTCTGTTTAGTTAATCTAGATTATAATCTCCTCGCCACACAGTGAAATCAGTGAGTTTCACTTCTAAAAGCAGCTTTCAGTCATTTCAGAGCTCCCACGTTTCTACAGTCATCCTGATTTTCAGTCTAAGGTTCTGCTGAGCTGCTCTGGGTCTTCTGCTGGATGCGGGTTTAACTCCTGTCGCTGGTTCCGTCCCTCAGTGCCGCTGCCGGCGCCGGAGAACCTGAAGGTGTTCGATGAGACGTCCAGCAGCATGAGGGTGAGCTGGGAGGCGGCGGCCGGAGCGACGGGCTACCTGCTGCTCTACAGATCCATCAACGCCTCCGAGCCTCAGCTGGAGCAGGAGGTAAGGTCCAGCTGCAGCTCCTGGGTCACAAACAGAACCTCTGGGTCGAGGCTCCAGGTTCTGTGGTCTGGGTTCTGGACACGACGGGTCAGAGCTGAAGGTGTGAGAGGACACGAGGGACCCCTACATCAATGATGGTCTGAAGATCCAGTCCTCCAGGACCGGTGTCCCTAGCCCAGCAGAACGCTGCCAGCACGCCGCTCGGTTCTGCTGGTACTGGGTTGGCGCCGCACAGGCTGAGGCCCGGTATCAGAAACATACTGGTTGTTTGTTGGATAAGATCCAGACATGAACAACCTCCACAGAACTCCTGGTTTCATTGTGGAGTCCAACTTGCTGTTGAGGTTCTGCCATCCTGGCTGTTTCAGAACCAGAACCAGACTGGTTCTGTAGTCCTGACTCAATTCAATTCAATTCAATTTTATTTATATAGCGCCAATTCATGAAACATGTCATCTCAAGGCACTTTACAAAGTTAAGTTCAATCATATTATACAGATTGGTCAAAAATTTCCTATATAAGGAAACCAGTTGATTGCATCAAAGTCCCGACAAGCAGCATTCACTCCTGGAGAACCGTAGAGCCACAGGGAGAGTCGTCTGCATTGTACATGGCTTTGCAGCAATCCCTCATACTGAGCAAGCATGAAGCGACAGTGGGAAGAAAAACCACCCATTAACGGGAAGGAAAAACCTCCAGCAGAACCAGAACCAGGCTCAGTATGAACGGTCATCTGCCTCGACCCACTGGGGGTTACAGAAGACAGAGCAGAGACACAACAAGAGAGACAAAAAAGCACAGAAGCACACATTGATCCAGTAATCTGTTCTACATTAGATGGTAATAGTCGGTGATCTGTCCTCCCTGGATGATTTCACAGTCAACAGAACGTCAGACCAGGTGTACCTACTATGAAGAAAAAAGAGAGAGAACAGAAAGTTAAAGCAGAAATGACAACAGTCATTTCAATGCAAAACTGGAGAACAGTAGAAATCAGTAGAGTAAGAGAAATAGACCCTGATGTCCTCCAGCAGCCTAAGCCTATAGCAGCATAACTATAGAGGTAGCTCAGAGTAACATGAGCCACTCTAACTATAAGCTTTGTCACAAAGGAAAGTTTTAAGATTAGTCTTAAAAGTAGACAGGGTGTCTGCCTCACGGACCAAAACTGGGAGTTGGTTCCACAGGAGAGGAGCCTGATAGCTAAAGGATCTGCCTCCCATTCTACTTTTAGAGACTCTAGGAACCACCAGCAGACCTGCAGTCTGAGAGCGAAGTGCTCTGTTAGGAACATACGGGGTAATCAGAGCTCTGATATATGATGGAGCTTGATTATTAAGGGCTTTATACGTTAGAAGAAGAATTTTAAATTCTATTCTTGATTTAACAGGAAGCCAATGAAGGGAAGCTAAAATAGGAGAAATATGATCCCTCTTGTTGATTTTCATCAGAACTCTTGCTGCAGCATTTTGGATCAGCTGAAGACTTTGAACTGCATTTTGTGGACTTCCTGATAGTAAAGAATTACAATAGTCCAGCCTTGAAGTAACAAATGCATGGACTAGTTTTTCAGCATCAACCCTGGACAGAATGTTTCTAATTTTGGCGATATTCCTGAGGTGAAAAAAGGAAACTCTGGAAACCTGTTTAATATGGGATTTAAATGACATGTCTTGGTCAAAAATAACACCAAGGTTTTTTACTTTATTACCAGAGGCCAAGTTAATGCCATCCAGATTCAGTGATTGATTAAGAAGTTTATTTTTTGAGGACTCTGGTCCAAAGATTACAACTTTTGTCTTGTCAGAATTTAGATGCAGGAAATTTAAAGTCATCCAGCTTTTGATGTCATCAAGACATGACTGCAGTCGAAGTAATTGATTGGATTCATCAGGATTTATGGATAGATATAGCTGAGTGTCATCAGCATAACAGTGGAAATTAATCCCATGCTGTCTGATAATTTTGCCGATCGGAAGCATATATATAGTAAAGAGAATTGGTCCAAAGACTGAACCCTGTGGTACTCCACAGGTGACCCTAGAGTTTGAGGAAGATTTATTATTAACATGAACAAACTGGAATCTGTCCGACAGATAAGATTTAAACCAGCCTAATGCTTTTCCCTTAATCCCTACAGTATGCTCAAGTCTTTGTAGGAGAATATTGTGATCAACTGTATCAAATGCAGCACTAAGATCTAACAGGACAAGTACAGACACAAGTCCATTATCTGAGGAAATGAGAATATCATTAGTGACCTTCACCAGAGCTGCTTCAGTGCTATGATGAGCTCTGAAGCCTGACTGAAACTCCTCAAGTAGGTCATTGCTTTGTAAATGTTCACAAAGTTGATTAGCAACTACTTTCTCAAGAATTTTAGATAAGAAAAGAAGATTAGATATAGGTCTGTAGTTTACTAACTCATCTTGATCAAGAGATGGTTTCTTAAGTAAAGGTTTAATAACAGCTACTTTAAAAACCTGTGGTACATATCCATTTACTAAGGATAGATTAATCATGTCTAAAATAGGACCACTGATCAAAGGGAATACCTCCTTAAACAACTTGGTTGGGATTGGGTCTAACATACAGGTATAAGGTTTAGATGAAGCTAAGATTTTAGATAGCTCAGAAAGCTCTACTGCTTCTAAACAGTTCAGACACAGCGCAGGTTCTAAAGATTCCTCCAACGCTGCCTCACTTACTGGGGATGAGGTAATCATGTTTGGGAGGATGCCAGTTATTTTATTTTTAATGGCATCAATTTTATTTATGAAGAATCCCATAAAATCATTACTACTAAGAGCTAAGGGAATGGATGGATCAACAGAGCTGCAGCTCTGAGTAAGTTTTAGCAACTCCCCGTCTGAAGACCAGAACTCCTCGTGAAGCGTGACCCAACCCGTCATTCAGTCAGCGCCGTGACAAAGTTCTGATCCACTGAACAGAACTGGCCTTAATGCCAGGATGGTGCAGCCCGGTTTGGATCAAACAGAAACATTTCTGTCCTTCCAGCCTTCAGAAATGGGTCGCCCCCAGATTCTGGATCCAAACACGGTCCGACCCGCCCGCTCCTCCCTGGACCACATCTGGACCCGCGCTCGGAGCCGCCCTGCTTTAAAAGGCCCGGCCTCTGGGTCCGGTTGCTGCTTCCAGATGGAGCGGTGCCGAACAGAGCAGGAAGTTCAGCTGCGGCCCGACAGAACCGGGCCGGAACGTATTAAAAGGTGTTGGGTGAATGTGAGCGATGAGCTCATGGCCCGACCTCACCAGCATGAAGGAGGAAAGCTGAGCAGATGCTTCACGGTCGGACCAGAACCTCCAGAACCAGCACTGGACCTGCAGGCAGATGTGAAAACATCTGCAGGGTGCAGGAGTCAAGGCTCATCTGAGCCGCTGCAGTTATGCTACAGAAATATGCCGTTCCCTGGTTCCTCTGCCACGTCTGGAGAAGAACCGGAACCATCTTCTGGTTTCTGCAGAAAACCGGATCAAACATCAGCTGGAGGCCATCAGCAGGGCTCCTCAGGTCCGGTCTTCTGCAGACCAGGAGCATTTCTTTCACGAACCCGGCGTCACGTTCAGGATTCAGGATCAAAGGAGGTGGAACCACCTGAAGGAGCTCCAGGCCCGGTTCCGTCCTCAGTCGGACTTTTCTCGGTCCTCTTTCCTGGTCATGACGCCTGCAGGGAGATTAAAACTCAGAGACTGAATGAGTTGGACCTGAAGCTCGGTTCTGCTAGGTCCTGGGAGGTTTTCTGGTCCCGATGTTCTGCAGAACCTGTTGCCATCAGAGCGTGCATCTTTTTGTTCTGTGCAGGTCCGTGTGGCAGGAGACGTGACGGAGACCCAGCTGGTGGCGCTGATACCCAACACCGAGTACGCCGTCACCCTGCTGGCGCTTCACGGAGAGTCCACCAGCGCCGCCCTGGAGGGCCGCGGAGTCACCCGTACGTACCCCCCCCCCCCGCTTTACAGCCAGGTCCGGTTCTCCGGGCCCGGTTCCAGCTGCACGCTCCTGGTCTGGCCCGGTTCTGGACACGGTGTCGGACGGAACCGTCTGAAGGCTGGTTCACACGGCAGCATTTTCAGCCCGATCTCAGAACATCCTGCCATGTGTGTTCAGAACGTCGGTACCTCTTGGTGGAACGTCGGGTCCGCTCGGTGGAACGTCGTACCGCTTGGTGGAATATCCGGTACCGCTCGGTGGAACGTCCCACTGCTCGGTGGAACGTCGTACTGCTCGGTGGGATGTCGGGTCCGCTCGGTGGAACGTTGTACCGCTCGGTGGAACGTCGGGTCCGCTCAGTGGAACGTCGGGTCCGCTCGGTGGAACGTCGTACCGCTCGGTGGAACGTCGTACCGCTCGGTGGAACGTCGTACCGCTCGGTGGAATATCCGGTACCGCTCGGTGGAACGTCGTACCGCACGGTGAAACGTCGGGTCCGCTCAGTGGAACGTCGGGTCCGCTCGGTGGAACGTCCCACCGCTCGGTCCACCGAGCGGTGGGACGTTCCACCGAGCGGTGGGACGTCGTACCGCTCGGTGGAACGTCGTACCGCTCGGTGGAACGTCGTACCGCTCGGTGGAACGTCGTACCGCTCGGTGGAACGTCGGTTCATGTTCTCTCTTTTAATCACAGACTGTCGCCGTTATTCTCCCGTCGTTCACGATTATTTACTCTGTTTGGTCTTGAGAGAATTCGCAGGGTTTCCCGTCTGATACCTGGATCGTCTTTAGTGAAATCTGCCGTGAGAACCAGCCTTAATGGATCGGTTCTTTATACCAACGGGTCGGGTTGGTCCATTTCAGAACTGTCCTAGAACCAAGAGGTCTAGTCCACGGGTCCAACAGGTCCAGGAGGTTCTTCAGGCTGAGGAACCAGAGTTAACCTTTCCATCTTAAACTACAGGAACCTCCAAACTGGACTTTTTCTCCCAGAACCTGTCATCAGAACAATGGTTCCCTTGAGTTTCAGGTCTCAGGAGGACGTCCCTCTGTGTCTCGACCAGCCTGCAGCTGATCTCCTGCTGCAGGTCCACACACACGAAGCACCGGTCCAGGGTTCTGGTGCCGGGATCGGCGGGCTTTAACTGACGTCTGCCCCGCTGTCTGCCCTCAGTACCGCTGCCCCCTGCTGGAGAGCTGAGGATCAGCGACGTGACGCACAGCACCATGATGCTCACCTGGGACGCTGCTCCTGGAGCGGTCCGCAGATACCTGGTCACCTACAAACCCGAGGAAGGAGAGTCCAAAGAGGTAACCCTGGTTCTGATGTGTGGTTCTGATTTCTTTACGTTCCTCACCAACCTGACCTTCAGGTTTTAGAAAGTACCAGGTTCAGTACCGGGTTCACCCAAACGGTAAACTTCTGGGCCCGTTAGAGCCTGGTTCCTGGTCCAGAGAGGTGACCTCAGAGCAGGAGAGCAGCCTGGGAGGTAATGGACCGGTCAGAACCTGACGAGACCCACGAGGAGAGGACATTCCTCTTGTGGACATTGGACGCCTTGTTGGGTCCAAACCGGGCCAAGTTGGTGAACATTTGTTGGCTGGTTATAGTGATGTGCTGGACCAGGACGTCTGGTCCGGTTCGGGTTTGGGTCCAGTTCAGGCTGGTTCTTCCCAGATCTTCGCTGTCCTCGTAGATTTGCTCCTGGACGTCAGCAGGAGACAGAGGTTCTGTTGGTGGAAGGACGCCTTCCAGAACCTTCTGATGGATGGACCGGGTCCGCTCGTAGCCTCTGGAAGCTGCTGCCTGCTGCTCTGAAACAGAAGCACTTTTCTACACCAGAACCAGCTCAGGCTGCCAGAACACAGCTGGGTTCTGCTGGTAGACCCGTCATGTCGGGTTTATGTCTCAGCACCGACTCACCTCTAGTGTTTCTCCTCAGGGTTCTAGTCAAGACCACCGAACCCAAACACACCAGCACCAAGACAAGACCAGGAGACCTTCAGCAGTGTTCTCCAGATGTTCTTAACTCTTTTGAAGCGCTTCTCCTCTGCGCTTCTCCTCTGCGGTTCTCCGGGCTTTCTGGAGGATCTGCAGAGGTTTTCCTTGGACTATGGCGGCTGCTTCACTCAGCCAGACTAGAGTCGACCCATTTTGGGTCGATTTATAGATGTTAGTGTTTGTTCTGCTCGGTGTTGGGTTTGTTATCTCTGTCACGGCTGCTTCTGCTGATGTTCTGGACCTGAAGTTCCAGAACTTTTTATTCTGCAGAGCAGTTTTCTCAGATGCTTTGAGTTCCTGCAGATTCTGGTTCTGTTTCCTGTCGGCTCTTTTGGATCATTCTGTCTCAGGGGAACACCTGCTGCCTCTTTAGGTTCTGTTTGGGTTCTGCTTCCGTTTTCGGACGGTACTGATGCCAAAGTCAGAACCAATAAATGACGCATTTAATGTGCTAATAGATGTGATAAATGGTTGAATTAAGGACGCCCGCTTTCAACAGAACCCTGCAGGGTCATATCAGAACCTCTCGGTCCTGAAGATGGTGGAGATCCGGTTCACGGTTCAGCTAAACGGATCAGTCTCTGTCTCCTGCAGGTGGAGGTTAATGGAGACGTCACCACCCTGCAGCTGACCCAGCTCCTCTCCCAGACGGAGTACAACGTGGCCGTCACGCCCATCTACGACGGAGGACCTGCCGACCCGATGCTCGGAACCGCCATCACAGGTCCAGTTCTGGTTTCACTCTCGTTGTTGGTCTGTTCAGCAGCAGCAGAAGTTCTGATGATGCCTGCAGCGTCTCAGCGTGAGGCTGCAGCAGTGATCCAGAACCGGCTGCGGATCAGTGAATACAGTCTGGTCCAGACACCCAGAACACCTGTCGGTTCTGGTCTGATTCTGACCCGACGGTTGTTCTGTTGGACCAAACTTTCTCTGCATGTCCTCACCGGAGTTCTTCTAAAGCTGTGACCTCGTTATGAAACCTTAATGTGGGTCTGATCGGACCAGACCAGAACCGCTCTGTTCTTCCTCCTGCTTCCTCATCGTCTCGTTACGGCCGTCTGACGGCTTCAGAACCGGCCTTGGTTCTGCTCCTGCTCCAGTGTGAACTAATCCAACTGTTCCGCTCCACCTAACGCATGCTCTCATGTTTTACTAACTGTGGTTCTGAGGTTCTGGAAGATCTGGCCCGGCTTTCTTACGTTTGTCTTCAAAGCTTTTCACTGAAAACGAGCTGCTGGATGCTGAAGTTAAACAGAACCTCAGAGGTTCTGTTTAAGTTGAGATGTTCCTCAGGGATCCCT
Source organism: Fundulus diaphanus (assembly GCA_037039145.1). Taxonomy (NCBI): domain Eukaryota; kingdom Metazoa; phylum Chordata; class Actinopteri; order Cyprinodontiformes; family Fundulidae; genus Fundulus; species Fundulus diaphanus. The sequence goes on along the minus strand of CM073142.1, from coordinate 46,793,969 downwards.
CCTCGGCCTGCTGCGGTTCTTGGCTCCTCCAGATCCATGGAGCCCGGCAGCCTGGTCTGTCAGAACCTTTAAAATGTGGTCCAGAGACGGTTGTGGGTTTCCCTCGGGTCTCTGTGCCCAGACTGCAGGGTTCTGATTGAAGGTCCAGTTTTAGACGCCTCCATGCTGGCAGCTAACGTTCTCATCAGGGCTGCTGCAGCACATCTCCAGCCCAGCTGCTTCATCTCTTCCTGTCTGCATGAACAGACGTCGTTCCTGCTCCCAAGAACCTGCGGTTCTCCGAGGTGACCCAGACCTCCTTCAGAGCCACGTGGGAACACGCAGCTCCAGACGTGTACCTCTACCGGCTCGCCTGGACCAAGAAGGGGGAGAACAACTTTATGAACGTAAGTCCAGAAGAAGGCGATGAGCTCCTGCAGCTTTCCTGCTAGACGAGCCGCACTGACGTACTTTTCTTCCAGTTTGTATCCAAAGCGCTGAAATGTGTTATTTGGACGGAACATGAAAAAAGTTCATCAGAAGCCCAGAACTCAAACCGTTTGATCATTAAGGTCCTTCAGGAACCACCTGACCTCCTGCTGCTCCACCGCAGCATTAGAAAAAGTAACGCGTTACATTTCTTCATGTTACCATCAGAGCTCATTTTGGGTTAAGCTCACCATCAGATGTTCCACACTGCAGTGATAGTTCTGTCTGAGGTTCCTCAGCAGCAGATCAGGTCTTCTCCAGCCGGACCCACTACCTGGTTCTGGCAGCCAGGGGGCGGAGCTACAGGTGAGGTCTAGAAAGGCGGAGCGTAGAGAACGTCATGATCTAAAGGCACCAAGGTTGCCTCCTGGTCATTATGGGCCATCCTGCAGAGGGCCAAAGAGGAGCAAGCAGCCCAGGGAGGTTCTGGTTCTGCTTGGTAGATGTTCTGGTCAGATCAGGAGGTCTAACAGGGTTCTGTTCTGCCTCCTACAGGAAATTCTGACCAATGAAGACACCTCCTACCTTCTGGAGAACCTGGACCCGGACACAGAGTACTTGGTGACGGTGACGGCCATCTACCCCGACGAGTCGGAGAGCGAGGACTTGATGGGAACCGAGCGAACGCGTAAGTGATCCTGCCTCCTCGGAACCGCAGGATTCTCCTAGAGCTCCGGCTCTGGGTCTGGGTTGGAATAACGCTCTTCTTCTCAACGTCTCTTTCTAGTGCCGGCAGGTCGAGCTGGTAGGTCACGCGAGAAGGACGGCTCCTTCTCGGTGTTTGTGTTCACGCTTTGCTGGCCGATCGGACCCGGCCAGACGTCCGTGTCTCAGCATGCTTGTGTGTCTCAGAGCTCCGCGCTGCGTTCACACCACCGCCTTGGTTCCCCGGCGTTAACACAGAACCTGTGGCGCCGTGAAGCCAAACGTGAGCCGCTACAGTCCAGTGGCGGTGGTGTGAAGGCAGAGCCGGCAGCGTGTTCCTCCATCATTGCCGATAATTCCTCCATCCTGTTTGGGTCCGTCCATCAGCTCACCTGCTCTGTTGTCCACCTGTGTGTCGTCATCATCCCGGTCCACACATCACCTTCATGTTGTGGCATGTTGTCCAGTCATCCTGCTGCAGCGATGGAGCTCAGTGGCTGCTGCTGGTCCCCAGGCCCGGGCTCAGGCGGTTCTGTCCACGGTTCTGTCCCGGTCCAAACACCAGCCCGCTTTCCTCTCATGCTCCTGAAGACCAGGACCTCCAGAAGTCCAGCTGAGTATAAATCCAGCTGTTTGGTGAAGACCGGGAGGCCCGCGGTAACTCTGGAGGAGCTGCAGAGAGCCGCAGCTCAGGTGAGACGATGTGTCCGGAAGAAGCCGGTTCTGATCCGGGAGACCAGAACCTGTGAGAGGCTGCAGAAGACTTCAGACCGGGACCGAGGTTCACCTTCCAGCAGCACAGCAACCCCAGCCATGTTGCCAACGTGTTACAACGGCCTAGTCAAAGTCCAGACCCACCTACAGACAGGTGAAGCTGTGAAGCTGAAGGCAGATGTTCCCAGGTGTTCTGCTTCCACTCTGGCTGAGAACCAAAAGAGGTTCTACAGAGTTCTGGCCCGGTGGAGCTGAGGGTGCATTTCACTGGAACCGTGGTTGGAGCGAGCCGTGGAAAAGTGTCAGGGGTGTGAAAACTTTAGCTGAAGTTAACGGACACGTCCAGAGGAGGTCTTCTCTCTGGGCTCTCTGCCGTCTTCCTCGTCGGTCCAGCCGGGTCAGATGATTAGCTCGGCACCGAACAGAACCTCCCAGCCCGCTCTGTCAGTTCTGTGTGGTTCTGAAGGCGTTGGTCCGAAGGTCCGGTTTCTGAACTCCAGCTCCGCTGCAGCTTCCTCATCCTCCTCCTCCTCATCATCATCCTGCTGCTTCCATCCCTAACCTGAAGCACCGTCCTCACCTGCTCAGAACCTGTTCTTCTCACCGCTGTCTTCTCTGTGCCTCCAGTACCGAGCGGACCGCCTCGGAACCTGAGCGTCTACAACGCCACCGTCTCCACTCTGACGGTGAAGTGGGACGCCGCCCCCGGTCCCGTGAAGAACTACAAGGTCACGTACCGGCCCATCGCTGGAGGAGAGCCGCTCTCTGTAAGTGTCTCCTCGGTGCCGGGTTGGGCTCGGTTCTGGTGGAGTTCTGGTGAAGACCGGGGCTGGTATCAGTTTTAGCCGGAGCAGAACCTCTGATCCTTCAGACGGTTCTGACCCAGAACCATCAGGCTAGAACCAGAAGGAGAACCTTTGTCCAACTTTACGGCCCAGAAGCCTGATGTTCTCCTCAGAGGAGGAGTCATCTTCTCTGGGATGGTCCAGCTCAGGGCATCCAGCCTGCTGGGCGGAACCGGTCCCTGCAGCCGGGCTCGGTGATGGTAGGATCAGGGTCCGGGTTTGGTCATCTCCTCTGGACCTGCTCACATTAAACTGCTTCCACCTCCTGACCAGAACCTTCAGCAGAACCGGTGGTCCTCAGCGGCGTTCTGTCCCTCCTGACCTTCTGACTTGTTCCCTGTGAACAGCTGCAGGTCGGAGGCAAGAAGACCAACGTGATCCTGCAGAAGCTGCAGCCGGACACGCCGTACGCCGTCACCGTGGCCGCCGTCTACCCCTCAGGCGAAAGCAGAGACATCTCCGGAGAGGGGAAGACCAGTAAGCATGAGCAGGAACCAGAACCGCACCTGCCGATGGTTCCTGGGGGCTGAACTGGCGCCCCCAGCAGCTGCGGCTGTTCTGACTGAACGTTGGTCTGCAGAGTGTTGCTGCTTTAGTTTCTCAGCGAGAACTTCCGTCCAGAAGGTCTCATCTGTGTTGTCGCCTGTGCAGAACCTCTGGGCGGCGTGAGGAACCTCCAGGTGCTGAACCCGACCATGACCACCCTGAACGTGCGCTGGGAGCCGGCGGAGGGCCGCGTCACCGAGTACAAAGTGCTTTATGCTCCGGCTGCTGGAGGAGCGGAGAGCATGGTAGGCCTGGTAGGAGCGCCTGCAGCTAAAAGCAGTTTAACGGTGAACATCTGCTGGGTCAGAACCTCGTGTTCAGCATCAGCCACGATGCCGCCGGCCTCATTGTTGGTCCAGTTAGCAGAAACGCTGCGGCCTGCAGGAGGGAGACTTATGTGGGCAGCAGCTCTGAGGCTGAACGCTGAGCCTCCTTCGCAGGATGTTTGCTTCTCAGTCGTCACCAGCGGCTGATTTCTCTGCCTTGTTGTTGGAACCAGGAAACCGTGTCAGCGGGAACGACCGCCACCATCCTGCGGGGGCTGCAGCCCGACACCCTCTACACCGTGTCGCTGGTTCCGGTTTACGCCGAGGGAGACGGAAAGAGGCAGTCTGAAAACGGGAAGACCAGTAAGCCCTCAGACCCGTGTGTGCGGTCCAGGCTGCAGCAGCATGTGTGCTCATCTGCTCCCAGACTGCCAGCGTTTACTCACCCTCGCTCCCCTGCTCAGGGCCTCTGGGGGGCGTGAAGAACCTGAAGGTGAGCGACCCCACCATGACGTCTCTGAACGTTAACTGGGACCCCGCCGACGGCGCCGTTCGTCTCTACAAGGTCTTCTACGTACCGTCCAGCGGAGGACGAGAGGAGATGGTGAGAAGCTTCTGAAGCCTTCAAACCCACCAGAAGAACTTTGTTAACCTGGTTTCTCTGAATCTGCCCCACAGGAGCAGGTTCCTGCAGGAACCACCTCCATTGTCCTGAGGAACCTGCAGTCCGACACGCAGTACACCGTGTCTGTGGTGCCGGTGTACCCGGCCCGGGAAGGCCGACGGCAGTCCGAGGACGGAAAGACCCGTAAGCGGCTGCAGGACTCCAGCCTTTCCATGCGTTGGTCTGCAGAAGCTCTTAGTGACCAAAGGTGTCGTCTTCTTTCTGCTCCAGTGCCTCTGAGCGGCATCAGCGGCATGACGGTGACCAACCCCACCATCACCACGCTCACCGTCAACTGGAACGCTGCCGACGGCAACGTCCAGGGCTACAAGGTCATCTACGTCCCTGTCAACGGGGGCCTGGAGATCGTGGTGAGATCCTCCCCAGAGGGAATGAGCTGAGCGGTCGTGTAGGAGTCTACTTTATGTCAGTCGGTCAGAGCTGACCAGACGGTGGCAGAGGAGGCCACCCTAAACGTCCGCAGGTCCACCTCGAGTCCCTGAACTGGAGATTTATATCAGGTTTGTTCAGGGAGCAGCAGGAAGCTGAAAGAAAATAAAAGCAACATGAAGAGAAATACAGAACCAGAACCAGGCGGTCCGCCTGTCGACTGTGCTGCGTCCTTCAGACTCGCTGCTTCCCTTAAACCAAGACTCTGTTTTATGGCCAAACCTCCACTGGACACATTCAGAAAGGCCGTTTATCAGGAAACTGTTTTCCTCCTCCTTCCAGTAGAGCAGGAGTTCCTGTCTGGAGTGACTAGAAATGCTGGTTTTGTTCCAGAAAAAGGTTTAATAGGGCTCACTGGTACGTCTCCTGGCTTTAAGATGTGAAATCAGCTCCTGCAATCCCATTTAGTCGGCTACGTGCAACCAGAACCAGCAGCAGAAATGATCAGCAGCAGATCCAAGGCGTCTGGACTTGTTTCTGACGGCGCTCACTTCTATGACTGGGGGGGTTTTGGTGGGGATGACAACAATCCTGCTTAATCGTTTTCAGCTTTGACAGGTTCTGCTGCAGGCTCAGAAAAGCTCTCAGTGTGTTCAGGCCTCCTGAGGAGCTCCGATCAAAGGCCTCAGCAGGGATTCATGGAGCCGTGGCGCTGACGGGATAATCCCGCCTGGCAGCGGCTCTGGTTCAGGGCTCCAGACGGCTGGCATCCAGAGCCACGAGCACATCTGACGGGCTTATCTGCTCTGCAGGCGCTGCAGGCGGACTCTTCCACAGCTCCTGTTTGTCCTCTTAGGTTAGGAGACCAAAGGGCCTGAGCTGTAACACGTGGGAGACTTGGTTTCACCAAATAATCGGTTTGATGCAGGAATGCGAAGCTGCGGGTTTCTTCTGTTGATTTCAGAGCAGACGCTTTTCTCCGGTTCCCCATGGAATCAAGGTCAGGAGATGAGGACAGGATTTATTGTGCATCTCTGGTCTCACCTTGTCTGTCCTCATCAGGAACAAGTGTCTGAGAGCACCACCTCCACCGTCCTGCAGAAACTGCTGCCAGACACCAGCTACGCCATCACCGTGGTCCCCGTGTACGCCGAGGGAGACGGGCCCAGCCTCAGAGACACCGGCAAGACCCGTGAGTACCCGGCTGTGGACCTGCAGAGGTCAGGAAGCAGGGCGTGCTGTGATTGGTCAGCTCCAGAGGTCGTCATCCAACCAGGAAGTTCAGATAGAAAACCTGACGGCCACCAGCGTCTTCTATGGCCGTTTCTCAATTGACAAGAACGCGAGCACGCAGCACGTATGGTGTATTGGAACAGAAGCGTACTTGTGACGTCATGAGACGCACAGTTCTTTAGCATTTCTTTAACATTCAAAACTATTTATATACTACACCACAATAAATCTTATTGAACATTTTTTTAAAACAACATTTTTAATTTCTAAAAAGCCTAAAAATTATCTTGCCGCGGTGGATTCTGGGAAAGCGGTCAGTCTGTAGAACGCACAAGTCTGCTCTGATGCATGCTCGATAAAGAGGGCGGGGCGAGAACAACATCCGGGGAATTCGGCGCGTTCTCGATTTGGCGTTCTCGGTATCGGAACAGTGCTCGGGCTGAGGCTGATGACGTGTCACGAGCACACAAGAACGCTCAAGAACGCATATTGAGAAACGGCCTATGTGTTGCCAGGAAGTAAAAACTGGACTTCCTGTTTGGTTGCTTGGGTGCAAAGAAGCCAAAATCCCCCAAACTCCAAAAACTTTATATTTTTCCTAAATGTGGAGATCTGAAAGGTTTTCCCAGAACTTTCAGGTACGTTTAGGAACCAGCCTCTCTGACTGGAACTAAAACCAGGTCTAGCCGTCGGTCCTCAAAGGCCCAACCTGCCTGAGTCCAGAGGCTGAATTACCTCCTCAGCAGAGAACCGAGTTCTGATGACCCGGTTACAGGATCCCGGTTCCTCCCCCCATCTTTCCAGAACCGGCGCCCTGCATGTTTTAGAGTTGGGATTCTTTGCTTTGAAAGACAGAAACTGATTTATGTGAACATTAAGTTTGCAAAAGCATAAAAACGTTTCTTCAGTCTGTTTCAGCATCTTTCATATAGAACTGGAACGTGATGCTGCTGATGGACCTGAGAGAGCATCAGAACTTTAACTTTGACGTGTTTGATGTTCGGTCCGCTGCTCTGGGTTGGCCGGCGCCTGGAGGCAGCAGCGGCCTGACGTCCTGTCTGCCGTTTGCTCTCAGGGCCGCTGGGATTTGTGAGGAACCTGCAGGTCACCGACCCCACCACCAGCACCCTGAACGTGCGCTGGGAGCCGCCCGAGGGAAACGTTCGTGAATACATCGTGATCTGGGAGCCGGCGGCAGGAGGAGAGCAGGATGTGGTAAGAGCTTCATTCCTGACCTCTTTCACTGTGTTTATGACGGCTCCTCTCCGTAAGTCCCTGAGGAAACGGTTCTGGCTGTCTGAACGTGGTTCTTCAGTTCAGTGTGGCCTGGAGTCTGTGTGGTCAGTCAAACGCAGCGGTCCATCAGCCGCTTACGCAGCTTTGCTGACTCTAAACGACCTTCATGCATCTTCTGGGGAGCCGAGAGCCAAACGTCAGAGGTTCAGGCGGTTCTGTTGGTGGAAACATGGAGAACCTCGTTGGCGTCTGAACTCTGCTGGATCAGAGTCCGGTTCCTCTGCTTGACTCCCTGGTGTTGTTTGATCGGCACTCCCAGCCCATCTGGGTTCTACACAGAACCAGGGAACTGGAGGGAGTTCCCTCAGCAGAACCACGGCCCATGGAGCGAGACGCCGCTGCTCTAATCAGGATAAACCGGTGGGATTCAGGAAGAACTGGAGTTTCCTCAGGAGAGATTAACGGGACAAACAGCATAGCTGCGTTTTTAGCTGCGTTTTGCTCTGAGAACAGAACCTGTCGACCCAGTTCCTTCTCACACACAGCTACACGGTTCTGTGTGTCTGGGACTGTCCTGCCTCTGAAATTTAAACCTGCAGTTGGTCCAGTTCTCAGGTGGTTCTCCTCTCTCTGAAACTAGGACCAGGTCCCCGGAACCGGCACCAGCACCGTCCTGAAGAACCTGGAACCGGACACAGAGTACACCGTCACCGTGGTTCCGGTCTACCCAGAGATGGAGGGAATGTCCATGTCTGAAAACGGGAAGACAAGTGAGTACCGGCTGCAGGAACACTGCAACAACTGAATTAAAAATAAGTAAAAAAGTTTCAGCAGGTAAATAAGATGATATGCCAATGGAGTGAGTATTTCTACACCTAAAATAAGATAGTTAGATAAACTACACTTGAAATAAGATGATGGAGATGAGTTGCTCCTATTTTAAGCGCAAAAATCTTGTTCCATTGGCAGATCATTTAAACTTGCTGCTCAAATCAAGGACAAGAAAACTTTACCTTTTTTTAGTCATGTTTTTGCAGTGAAGGTCCGTTTCCCTTCTGGCGCTGCGGTCCGTTTGCAGCAGAATACACCAGAATGAATTATTAGATAAATGAGGCCCGCATGGCGCCGGGTCCAGGTTCTCTGCATCTCCTGGCCTGAAGCTCCCCAGCGTCTCCAGAGGAAGTCTGGAGGCAGCAGAGCATCAGGTTAGCTAACGAGCTCCATAGCTTAACGAGAGTCTGGTGTCGTTCCTCAGACCCTCTGGGCGGCGTGAAGAACCTGAAGGTCATCGACCCCACCATCAGCACGCTGACCGTGCGCTGGGACCCGGCGGTGGGCAACGTCCGCAGCTACAAGGTGTTCTACGCGGCGCAGCCGGGCGGAGAAGAGAAAGTGGTGAGGATCACTGACGGGTCTGAGGGGACACAGAACCGCCCGGGAACCTTCCAGCCGCCGCGTGTCAGCCTGCTGCACTCATGCTGAACTACGTTTTACAGGAGGAGGTTTCTGGCGGCACCATGACCACCATCCTGAGGAACCTGGACGCCGACACGCTCTACAACGTTGCCGTGGTTCCGGTCTACCCCGACGTGGAGGGGATCCGGCAGGAGGACCAGGGAAAGACACGTAGGTGGACTGTGAGACCAGACTGGATCACTAGACTGAATCACTAGACTGAATCACTAGACTGATCACTAGACTGATCACTAGACTGATCACTAGACCGGGTCACTAGGCTGGATCACTAGACTGAATCACTAGACTGATCACTAGACCGGGTCACTAGGCTGGATCACTAGACTGAATCACTAGACCGGGTCACTAGGCTGGATCACTAGACTGAATTACTAGACTGAATTACTTGACCGGCTCACTAGGCTGGATCACTAGACTGAATTACTAGACTGAATTACTTGACCGGTTCACTAGACTGAATCACTACTCTGGATCACCAGACTGAATCACTAGACTGAATTACTATACCTGATCAGTAGACCAGCTCACTAGACTGAATCACTAGACTGGTTCACTAGACTGGATCACTAGACTGAATCACTAGACTGAATCACTAGACCGGGTCACTAGGCTGGATCACTAGACTGAATTACTAGACTGAATTACTTGACCGGCTCACTAGACTGAATCACTACTCTGGATCACCAGACTGAATCACTAGACTGAATTACTATACCTGATCAGTAGACCAGCTCACTAGACTGAATCACTAGACTGGTTCACTAGACTGAATCACTGGGCCGGATCACTAGACTGAATCACTAGACTGGTTCACTAAACCAGATCACTACACTGAATCACTACTCTGGATCACCAGACTGAATCACCAGACTGGATCCCTAGACTGAATCACTAGGCTAAATCACTAGACTGAATCACTAGACCGGCTCACTAGACTGAATCACTACTCTGGATCACCAGACTGAATCCCTAGACTGAATCACTAGGCTGGATCACTAGACTGAATCATTAGACTGGCTTACTAGACTGGATCACTTGACTGGATCACCAGACTGAATCACTACTCTTGATCACCAGACTGAATCACTACTCTGGATCACTAGACTAAATTACTAGACTGGGTCACAAGACTGGTTCACTAGACCAGCTCACTAGACTGAATGACTACTCTGGATCACTAGACTGAATCACTAGACTGAATTACTGGACTGAATTACTAGGCCGGCTCACTAGACTGAATCAATAGACTGGATCACTTGACTGAATCACTAGCCCGGCTCACTAGACTGAATCACTAGACTGAATCACTAGACTGAATTACTTGACCGGCTCACTAGACTGAATCACTAGACTGAATCACTAGACTGAATTACTTGACCGGCTCACTAGACTGAATCACTAGACTGAATCACTACTCGGGATCACCAGACTGAATCACTAGACTGAATTACTAGACCGGATCACTAGACCAGCTCACTAGACTGAATCACTAGACTGGCTTACTAGACTGGATCACCAGACTGAATCACTACTCTGGATCACCACACTGAATCACCACACTGAATTACTAGACCCGATCACCAGACTGGATCACTTGGCCGGATCACTAGACCGGCTCACTAGACTGGATCACTTGACTTTATCACCAGACTGAATCACTACTCTGGATCACCAGACTGAATCACTAGACTGAATTACTAGACCCGTTCACCAGACTGAATCATTATACCTGCTCACCAGACTGAATCACTAGACTGGCTTACTAAACTGGATCACTTGACTGGATCACCAGAATGAATCACTAGACTGAATTACTAGACCCAATCACCAGACTGGATCACTAGACCAGATCACTAGACTGGTTCACCAGACTGAATCACTAGACCAGATCACTAGACTGGTTCACCAGACTGAATCACTAGACCAGATCACTAGACTGGTTCACCAGACTGAATCACTAGACTGAATTACAAGACCGGATCACTAGACCAGCTCACTAGACTGAATCACTAGACTGGCTTACTAGACCCGATCACCAGACTGGATCACTACTCTGGATCACCACACTGAATCACCACACTGAATTACTAGACCCGATCACCAGACTGGATCACTTGGCCGGATCACTAGACCGGCTCACTAGACTGGATCACTTGACTGTATCACCAGACAGAATCACTACTCTGGATCACCAGACTGAATCACTAGACTGAATTACTAGACCCGATCAGCAGACTGGATCACTAGACCAGATCACTAGACTGGTTCACCAGACTGAATCATTATACCGGCTCACCAGACTGAATCACTAGACTGTCTGATGGTGCAGGCCCATCAGAGGCCCCTGCAGAGGGACTGGTCAGCTCGGCCTTGGCCTCCAGCCTCTGTGGGCCATCACAGGGTCCTCTGACATCAGCATTTACCTGACAGCTGCCCAAACACACCTTTGGTCCTTCCAAACACCTCAGACCCGTTTTCCATCCCAGCAGCCTGCTCTCTCACCCAACGTGGCTCCAGGGACCAACAGCGATTCTCCCTCCCTTCTTCGCCCTCGTTGCTGCTTGCTGAGATAAATCTCTGTTAGTGGAGCAGAAACAAACCCTTGAACAGTTTGAAACGTTGCAGCAGCTCTTCAAGAGGACAAAACTCCTTACATCAACAGCCTTGAGACCAGACGACACCATTCTTTTTATCTGCTCGGACGTTCCCAGCTACGCTGACAGATTTATTCCCAGCAGAAGAGCTCGTCCTGAAACACTTGAGGCACTTCAGGGTTGCTGTGAAACGGCCCGGGTGGAGACGAGCCCGGGTCCGGTCTGGTTCCGATCATCAGCCGGCCTGCAGAGGCTGAAGCCTCAGAGCGACAGACGAGTTGATATGATATGATGAAGCAGAAGGTTTAGGTGGAGCAGGTCTGGGAGAAGCTCCTCATGGTGAGGACCCCTCTCTGGTGACGTCCGGCACCACACAGGTCCAGGTCCGATCTCGGGTCCAGAGACGCTCCTGGTTTCTCCTGAGGAGGCGGAACCCACCCGCCTGGCGCGCCCTGCAGTAGAAACCAAACAGCTCAGGTGACTCTCCTGTCTTTCAGAGCCTCTGGGCGGAGTGAGGAACCTGCAGGTGACCGACCCGACCGTCAGCTCGCTCAGGGTCCGCTGGGAGCCGGCCGAGGGCGACGTCCGGATCTACAGAATCGTCTACGCGCCGGCAGCCGGAGGAGCCGAGAGCACGGTCCGTTTGTGGGTTCTGCCAGGACCCGGCGTTTACTCCAGTTTACTCTGCAGCACCAGAAATATCCAGATCTCTGTTCAAACATCTGGACCCGGCTGGAGGTCTCCAGCCGGGTCCAGATGTTCTGGTTCAGGACCCGGGTTGGTTTGGTCTGAGTTGCTTTTATCTGAATCAAAAGGCTGTTTGAGGACATGTGAGCCGGTTCTGGAAACCCAAAGAGCAGAACGGGTCATATTACTGCCAAACCTGCAGTTGTTTCTGTTGGGTTCTGCAGTTTGAGGCTCGCTGTGAGAAAATCAGGAGTTCTAGAAAAGCAGAACCTTTTATCTCAGAACCGCGGCAGGTGGAACAGAAACCCAAACCGACCCGCCGCTGTCTCCCCTGCAGACCCAGGTGTCCGGGCTGACCACCAACACGGTGCTGAGGGAGCTGAACCCGGACACGGAGTACCGGGTGACGGTGACGCCCGTCTACCCGGACGTGGAGGGGAAGCCCATGTCGGAGAACGGCAAAACCAGTGAGTTCAGCCCACCTCAGAGTTCTGCAGAACCTGATCCGGGCCGGTCTAACCGCTGCCCGGTGTGTCCTCAGAGGCGCTGGGCGGCGTGAAGAACCTGCAGGTCAGCGACCCCACCACCAGCTCCCTGAAGGTGCGCTGGGAGGCGGCGGAGGGCAACGTGCGCCAGTACCGCATCTTCTACGTTCCTGCAGCCGGAGGCGCCGAGGACATGGTGAGAAACGGGGGTTCTGGTCCAAATCCCCGGTGTACCACTCAGGTTCGGTTCTGGTTCTCATTCCTGTGGAGCGTGAACGCTGGAGAAGAAGAATCTGAAGCAGAAAGGTTCTGGTTCTGGTTCCAGATGTCCTGAGCAGTGCAGGATTCATGTCTTCTCTGCTCAGAGTCGGTTCTGCTCAGTTCCCAGCCAACCAGAACCATCCCAGCTGAAGCCTGTGTTTGTTTGTGGGGAACAGGAGCAGGTGTCGGGCGGAACCACCTCCACGGTCCTGCGGAACCTGCTGTCGGACACGCCCTACACCGTCACCGTGGTTCCGGTTTACCCCGAAGGAGAAGGGCTGCGTCAGTCCGACAACGGCAAGACCCGTAAGTACCGTCCCGGTTCTGATCCGAGCTCTGGGTGTGGGCCTGCAGGGGTTCCTGCTGGACTCTCTGATGAGACGGCTCCATGGAACCATCAGAACAAAACTGGATCTTTTGGTTCTTCTGGGTTTCTGTCTCTCTGCTTGTGTTTTTGCAGGTTTTGTCTCGGTTCTGAACAGAACCGTTTCGTAGAAAACGCTGAGCGGACCCGTCCGTCCTGTTCTGATTGGACCGGGTTTTGGCCTCCATGCGACAGAACTGAATCTTTAACGTTCTCCGACGTCTTCTGGTCCATTACGGACCAGCACCAGACCTTCATGGAGTACTGTCACCTGCGGACCGGGCCAGAACTCCTCAATCACAGAACCCGTTATCGTTAACGAGCTTTTTAGGGCTCTGGATCCTCGTGGTTCCAGGGTTTTGGTTCTATGTGGTTCAGAGAAACCTGCTGAGACCCAAAGCCGGGATTGGGTTCTCTTCACAGAACCAGTTACAGAACCAGTCAGGTTACAGTTTCACGGCTTTCAGCAGTGACCTCAGAGCAACCTGGAGGGGTCAAAGGTCATCTGCAGAGAGGAGAACATCCCAGCAGGTCTGGTCCAAGGTCAGGAATGACCAGAACCAGGAGCTGTGGGGGTAAACCCAGCTGGTTCTGAGAGTTCTGTAGCGACCCAGAAGCTTCTGCTGGTGTTCTGAGATGTTTCTGGTCTGATGGGCAGTACCGATGTTTATGGTACCAGAACTGGAGCAGCGCTGATAATCGGGTCTCTGTAGGACAACAGAGACCGGGCGGGTTCTGCTAAATGGACCCAGAACACACGGCGTCTGATTTCCCTCTCAGTGGAAAAGCTGCAGATGCCAGAAGATCTGCACATGTGCTCCAAGTTAAGATGCAGAATGTCTGCCTCCTCGTCTGCAGTTCTGGTTCTGGGTCTGCATCCTGGTTCTGATCATTTGTTGTGCAGCTTTTAGAGAACCAGCGGTTAGATTAACCCCAGAACCTGCAGAAGAACCACAGGTCTCCTCCAGGCTGAAGGTCTGCTGACGTTCCCTGGTGCCCTGGAGGAGACCCGTGGTTCTCCTGTGGAACCCAGAATGGGGGAGTGGTGGCCTAGTGGTTAAAGCATTGCGCTTGTGTCCCAAAGGTTCTGGGTTCAACTCCCACAGAGTTAAGACCCTTAACCCCAGACTGCTCCCCAAGGGGATGGGTTACATGCAGAGAAGCTGTTTCATTGGAATGTATGTTTCAATGACAGTAAAGATTATTATTATTATTATTATTATTATTATTATTATTATTATTATTATTATTATTATTATTATTATGGTTCTCCACCGTCGGTCCTGGAGGAGCTCCGTGGTTCTCCTGGGTCTGGGTCCTGGAGGAGCTCCATGCCTGCCGGTCTTCATGCTGATCCACAGAGCAGAACCTCCTGGCCTCACTCTCTCCCCCTGTGCCGCTGCAGTTCCCCGGACGCCGCCCAGGAACCTCCAGGTGTACAACCCGACCCCCAGCAGCCTGAGCGTGCGCTGGGAGCCCGCCTCGGGCCTGGTGCAGCAGTACCGGGTGGCCTACGCCCCCCTGAGCGGAGCCAAGCCCACAGAGTCGGTGAGTTTCACCAGCAGCAGGCTGAAGGGCAGAACTCTGCTCCAACTGAGAGGTCAGACCCGGGCCAGAACTGTTCTGGAAGCCAAATAAATGTGATCCAGTTTCCTTTAATTAGCTGCTCATTAGCTTATCTGATGATGATGATGATGATGATGATGATGATGATGATGATGATGATGATGATGATGATGATGAAAGGCCTCCTTCATGTCGTGTTTTTCCAAATGTCTGAAATGACCCGATCCTGCGGAACAATCAGTTCATCGGTTCTGCTATAAACCCATAATGCTCCCTGTCTAGACTGGGCAGAGGGCGGTGGGACACGGACCAGAACCGGTCCAAACTCCAGCCTGTTTATGGGGATTTTATGGAAGTAAAATGATCGTTTCTAAGAATCTGAAAGGTGCGGCATGCATTTGTTTTGGTTTCTACTAGACCCAATTAACCATTAACTCAGAAGACGCTTCATCTCAGCATAAATCCAACTGCTCTCTGGAGGTCTGGGCTTTGACTAGGCCGTTCTAACATGAAGTGCTCTGGTCTAAAGCCTTCAGGGAGGTTCTCCACCTCAGTCTCAGTTCTCCTGCAGCCTCTCGCCTCCAGGATGGTTCTGGATTTATCTCCATCCAGCTTCCCTCAGCATGACGCTGCCACCGCCGTGCGTCACGGTGGGGATGCCGCCGGGCTCAGGGTGGCGTGCAGGTTCGGTTCTGATTGGAGCAGCTGGCATCCCTGCAGCTCCTCCACGATGCTGGGTCTTCTCTGATGTTCTCTACAGAACCTCTGAGGCCAGAACCAGAACACCTGTGGTTGCTCGTTTACCAGAGAGAAACGTATTAATGGGTATCTGGACGGCTTGGAAAATCTGACCCAACAGAACCCAACAGAACCTACAGATCTCTCTGCAGCTCCTGGAGAGACGACATTCAACCCTTCTGCTCCCCCAGAGACTCCAGGTTCACAAAATGTGGACTTAGAGGCTAAAAGGTGGATTTTACAGGATATTTCCGCTTTAAAGTGGGTTTCTGGTCCAAACGGGTCATCAGTGGAAGCTGCAGCTCATTCTATGCTTCAGAGCCGGGTCCGCTTTCATTCCCGGAACATCAGCATTTATTTGGGTCCATCTGCATCTCTGTGTTGAGGTGAACCTCAAAGTTCTGGTCAGCTGGTCCGCGGGCCTCCCACCGAGCCTTAACCGAGCCCCCTGGGCCTGGAAGAGCTTCCAGTTGTGGGATCGAGCCACTGGGTCCGGGTCCGGGTCCGGGTCCGGGTCCGGGCCCGGCGGGCCAAAACCTTTTGTTTCTGAACTCACTGAGATGTTTTTCAAAACAGAAGAAGCAGAGGAGGGCGGGCTGCAGGCTTCCCATCACGTCAGCGCTCTGCTGCTTACGGCCCAAAAACGGCGGGGGGGGGGGGGGGGGGGGGTGATGGGTGGGGCAGGGCCCAGTGTGGAGGGACCGGGTCGGAACCTGCCGCCGGGTCACGGTGATCCATGTCGGCTGGGTTCCCTGGCAGGAGGAGTGGAACCCACAGCCCACTTCCTGCTGTGGTGTCCGGCCTCCTGGGTCTTTGTTAGCGCCTGGCTGCAGAACCATGGGAGCAATAAGGTTCTGTCAGAACCAGGCGATCCATGAAGAGGCCCCTGCTTGTTATTACTGGCCTGATTTGTCCGTGATTGAAGCAATCAGCCGGAGTAAACTGAACCAGACGCTCTGCTTCATAACTCGGACTGAACTGATTGAGTCTCAGTTGAGCTGATTATTTATTTCTCTGTGAACTGGATCTGTCTGAGGTGCATAGAGGCCACTTTGGTAATGAGTTAATAAACCTTTAAGAAACACAGTTAAATTTAACCAGCTGTGTTTTGGCTTCTCCTTAAAGGTTCTGGTTCCAGGAACCATCACCAACGCCTACCTGGACAACCTGATCCCAGATACGCCCTACTCCGTCACCGTCTCCGCTCTCTACGCCGACGCCGAGGGAGCGCCAGTGAAGGGCGACGGCAAAACACGTGAGAGCGACGCCTGAGGCGGATCCGGCCGAGTCCGGATCCCAGAACCACATGGGGGAACGGTCCAAATGTTTCCATATGGAGACGGGCCGCCCTGCAGGAAGCAGATACGGCCGCTGATACGTCCGGTACCGACAGATCCAACTGGTTCTGGTTTCTGAAAACCAAATCACTGCAATGAGGATAGAAAATGAATTAGTGGGTTAATTGATCTGATCAGGACAAAAATGGAGGGTGGGTCTATTTAAAGGGACGCAGGACTCCTGCTCAGCCTGGAAATAGGCTTGTTTAGGTCATTTGTAGGATAGTATAAAACAAGTTATGAGTTTGTTGTTTTATTATCTGGAAGATGATTAAACTGTATAAAATAATCAACCAGAAAAAGTTAAAATAAATACATTGTTGTCTGTTTATGTTTTTACTCTTCACCGTGTGACTTGAATATTACAGAATAAAGCTGTAAACCTTTAAAAAAACTATTTAGTGCCAGAAGAATCAGTCCACCAAGTCTAGATGATATGCATCTATATCTGTGACAAAATGTAACCTAACTTTAGTTTATACATCTGTATAGTTTAGATGTATTTTCATAAAAGTGTGACCAGGGATCTATTTAAGCTGCTCAGCTTGGCACCAAATGGTTTAATGACGGCAGAGGATACATTTCAAACAGTCATTTTTATACTTAAAACAGTCTTTAAGACAAACATTTTTTTTATTTCAACCAGTTATTATATTTTCTATGATGTGCAGTTAACAGAACTGAGGTCCTGAGAGAAAACGGGAATATAATCTGCGGTGTGTGCGGATAGTCGATGCGGTTGGATCTCCTTCCTGCAGCGTTAGGCACCAGACTGGTGCTGAAAGCTGCTAGTCATCCTCTGCTGTGTGTTTCAGTGCCCCGTGCCGGGCCCAGGAACATGCGGGTCTACGACGCCACCACCAGCACCCTGACCATCGCCTGGGACCACGCCGAAGGGCCCGTCCGGCAGTACCGCATCGCCTACGCCCCCATGACTGGAGACCCCATCACTGAGTTTGTGAGTTCATCTTTGGCTCGTTTTCCAACATCCACTTACAAGTGGGAACAAGAATCTGTGGAAGCCGTGGAGTAGAAGTGGACTTTGCGTCAGAAGCAGTGACGTGAGTCCAGATGGAGGATCGTTTAGTTACCTCCGTGTTGCTGTTAGAGGAAACTGCTCGACGGCTTCAGAACTCTGAAGTGTGATGGAGTCGGAGCTTCAGACTTTTCTCTGTCCGTCTGTTTTCACGCTCTGGCTGCAGAGAGACGCGTATTTTAGTTCTGGATAAACGGTTTGGATAAACTCTGCTGACGTCTCCACTAAAGCATGCGGTGAAATCACCTCTCAGGACTCCTCCGGCGCATGAATCACCGTTCAGCGAGGCTAGTTACAGGTTCTGTTAGACAAACAGTGTCACGAGGAGCATGATGGCCCGATTAATGGTTCTGCTCGATGATCTGAAGCAGCAGGGCAGCAACGGACCGGCCCGGCTCTTCCTGTCCTGCTGACCCAGGAGCGGTTCTGGGCTCCGGGTCTCAGCTGAACCTCTAAGGAACCACGGGCCCTCAGTGATCTTCACCCTCCAGAACCAGAACCTGCTCTGCCAGGATGACACATTACCCGTTTTATGCAGAATTAAACCGTGGAGCCGTTCACCGCTCAGTAACCGGGTCATAGTCACACGGGTCAGAGGCCTGGTGGTTAGACAGCAGGCTGCTGGTGAGGCTGCACCTTTCTGGGTTCAAATCCCACAGACCCCCGCCCCGAGTCCCTGAGCAAGGCCCTCAGCTCACAGAGAAGCTCTGCTTCAGTTGCTCAGGTGGATCCAGGTTGGTTCCTCTAAAGGAACGTCTGCAGCAGGAACCTTTCATAAGAGCAGAACGTTTAGAAGCTGAGATGCAGAAGGAGACCCTGACCATCCACGGACCACTCCTTCTGCTGCTGCACCAGAACCCACAGCAGAACCGGATCAGAACTTCCTGAGTTCAAACATGGAGTAAATCTCACAGACTGTTGGCACCTATTTTTATTATTATTATTATTATTATTATTATTATTATTATTATTATTATTATCATTATGGATGTTTATGCTGGAGCAGGTCAGACGCTTGGGTCTGTGGGAATGAGGGAACCGGGTCAGGAACTGAACAGCCAAGTTCTGTGTTCTGGTTCTGCAGACGTTCTGAACATCCATCAACATTTTTCTTTTAGTGAAAAGGAGCCAAAGTCCATTTTAATCAGGAAGTTTAATCATTCAGACAGAAAAAGGTTCTGAACAAAGAATGAATCAGGGTCGGGTCAGGACAGAACTACTTAACCAAAGGCTCTCCACTTTTCTTTTGTCAGCGCTTTGAGACTGAATATCTGAATAGCTGCTGGTTCCGATCAGATTCCCCAGGATTTTTAGATTCATTTTCAACTGATTCCTGAATCTGATCTGGTTCCATGTTTTAAAGATTCCTGACTCTGAACAGATTCCTGACTCTGAACAGATTCCTGACTCTGAACAGATTCCCGAGTCAAAATAGCTTCCTGATTCTGAACGGGTCTTTTGTTGATTCTGGGTTAATTTTAGCTGAATATCGGTTCTGTGCCGACCCAACACCGGTTCATTTCTTAAAGGAGCATAGTGCCAGAACATTTGCAAAAGTCTGCCCCCTCTGGCGACAAGTGGTAATGACAGTTGTGGGAGAAGAGGAAAAGCATCTGTGGCTGCACAGGTGTTTGGTTTAGAGGCGTGATGTCTTCTGAAATAAGAAGGTTATAAATATTGACGTTAGCTCGTGTTCTCTCGCTAACGCATCGTTTACGGCGGACACTCAACAAAGCAGCAGGGGAACGAGAGCGTTCAGCGCGTCACGCTCAGAGGATACGACCCGAATCACTCGCTGAGGAAGTGACTAATGGAGCCTATAGAGGCAGCTGTGGTAAACAGAGGAAAACTCATTTTATTTTTTTATTTTTATTTATTTTTTTGTGTCTCAATCTAACCCAGAGACACCCAAAAAAAGGAAAAAAACGAAAGGAAAAAAAAAGAAAAGGAAAACTCATTTTATACATCAGCTAATTATAAGGACACGCGTGGGAACGAGAATAAATCATTTTTAACCTAGAAACATGTGCAATGCTCCTTTAGGTTTAGGACGTTTTTCTCCCAGAAATGAACCTTCCTGATAAAACCGAGCAAAAAGCAGCCAGAGTATAAAGAAAAAGTGAAGAAGTGCTGACCCAAACCCGTCTGATCAAAGATTGGGAGCAAGCGGGTTGAAAAAGAATCACTAGAACTGATGAGCGGACGGTCTGGCCTCCACTCCAGCTACCCTGACATGTTGCTTTCTTCCTCCTCATGTCTCCAGACGGTGGTTCCAGGGAACAGGAACAACGCCATGCTGCAGAATCTGTCCCCCGACACCCCCTACAACATCACCGTGGAGGCCATCTACGCCGAGGGGCCCGGAGGCTCCCTCAACGGGAACGGACGGACAGGTGAGGCTGACCCGGGGTCTCCCACCCTGCTGCTCAGGGAGCCGGGCCTGATGCCGCAGAGGAGAATGGCCTGAGCATGCAGGACAGAGCCCTGAACGGGTCAGAACCCTGGATGGTCAGAACCCTGAACGGGTCAGAACCATGAAGGGGTCAGAACCATGGATGGTCAGAACCCTGAACGGGTCAGAACCATGAAGGGGTCAGAACCATGGATGGTCAGAACCATGAACGGGTCAGAACCATGAACGGGTCAGAACCATGGATGGTCGGAACCATGAACGGGTCAGAACCATGAACGGGTCAGAACCATGGATGGTCAGAACCATGAAGGGGTCAGAACCATGAACGGGTCAGAACCATGAACGGGTCAGAACCATGGATGGTCGGAACCATGAACGGGTCAGAACCATGAACGGGTCAGAACCATGAAGGGGTCAGAACCATGGATGGTCAGAACCATGAAGGGGTCAGAACCATGAAGGGGTCAGAACCATGGATGGTCAGAACCATGAAGGGGTCAGAACCATGAACGGGTCAGAACCATGGATGGTCGGAACCATGAACGGGTCAGAACCATGAACGGGTCAGAACCATGGATGGTCAGAACCATGAAGGGGTCAGAACCATGAACGGGTCAGAACCATGAACGGGTCAGAACCATGGATGGTCAGAACCATGAAGGGGTCAGAACCATGAACGGGTCAGAACCCTGGATGGTCGGAACCATGAACGGGTCAGAACCATGAACGGGTCAGAACCATGGATGGTCGGAACCATGAACGGGTCAGAACCATGAACGGGTCAGAACCATGGATGGTCAGAACCATGAACGGGTCAGAACCATGAACGGGTCAGAACCATGGATGGTCGGAACCATGAACGGGTCAGAACCATGAACGGGTCAGAACCATGGATGGTCGGAACCATGAACGGGTCAGAACCATGAAGGGGTCAGAACCATGGATGGTCAGAACCATGAACGGGTCAGAACCATGAACGGGTCAGAACCATGGATGGTCGGAACCATGAACGGGTCAGAACCATGAACGGGTCAGAACCATGGATGGTCAGAACCATGAAGGGGTCAGAACCATGAACGGGTCAGAACCATGAACGGGTCAGAACCATGGATGGTCAGAACCATGAAGGGGTCAGAACCATGAACGGGTCAGAACCATGAACGGGTCAGAACCATGGATGGTCGGAACCATGAACGGGTCAGAACCATGAACGGGTCAGAACCATGAAGGGGTCAGAACCATGGATGGTCAGAACCATGAAGGGGTCAGAACCATGAAGGGGTCAGAACCATGGATGGTCAGAACCATGAAGGGGTCAGAACCATGAACGGGTCAGAACCATGGATGGTCGGAACCATGAACGGGTCAGAACCATGAACGGGTCAGAACCATGGATGGTCAGAACCATGAAGGGGTCAGAACCATGAACGGGTCAGAACCATGAACGGGTCAGAACCATGGATGGTCAGAACCATGAAGGGGTCAGAACCATGAACGGGTCAGAACCCTGGATGGTCGGAACCATGAACGGGTCAGAACCATGAACGGGTCAGAACCATGGATGGTCGGAACCATGAACGGGTCAGAACCATGAACGGGTCAGAACCATGGATGGTCAGAACCATGAACGGGTCAGAACCATGAACGGGTCAGAACCATGGATGGTCGGAACCATGAACGGGTCAGAACCATGAACGGGTCAGAACCATGGATGGTCGGAACCATGAACGGGTCAGAACCATGAAGGGGTCAGAACCATGGATGGTCAGAACCATGAACGGGTCAGAACCATGAACGGGTCAGAACCATGGATGGTCGGAACCATGAACGGGTCAGAACCATGAACGGGTCAGAACCATGGATGGTCAGAACCATGAAGGGGTCAGAACCATGAACGGGTCAGAACCATGAACGGGTCAGAACCATGGATGGTCAGAACCATGAAGGGGTCAGAACCATGAACGGGTCAGAACCATGGATGGTCAGAACCATGAACGGGTCAGAACCATGAACGGGTCAGAACCAGGGATGGTCAGAACCATGAAGGGGTCAGAACCATGAACGGGTCAGAACCCTGGATGGTCAGAACCATGAACGGGTCAGAACCATGAACGGGTCAGAACCATGAAGGGGTCAGAACCATGAACGGGTCAGAACCCTGGATGGTCAGAACCATGGATGGTCGGAACCATGAACGGGTCAGAACCATGAACGGGTCAGAACCATGGATGGTCAGAACCATGAACGGGTCAGAACCATGAACGGGTCAGAACCATGGACGGTCAGAACCATGAAGGGGTCAGAACCATGAACGGGTCAGAACCATGAACGGGTCAGAACCATGGATGGTCGGAACCATGAACGGGTCAGAACCATGAACGGGTCAGAACCATGGATGGTCAGAACCATGAACGGGTCAGAACCATGAACGGGTCAGAACCATGGATGGTCGGAACCATGAACGGGTCAGAACCATGAAGGGGTCAGAACCATGGATGGTCAGAACCATGAACGGGTCAGAACCATGAAGGGGTCAGAACCCTGGATGGTCAGAACCATGAAGGGGTCAGAACCCTGAACGGGTCAGAACCCTGAACGGGTCAGAACCATGAAGGGGTCAGAACCATGGATGGTCAGAACCCTGAA
Organism: Fundulus diaphanus; assembly: GCA_037039145.1. NCBI lineage: Eukaryota > Metazoa > Chordata > Actinopteri > Cyprinodontiformes > Fundulidae > Fundulus > Fundulus diaphanus. The sequence goes on along the minus strand of CM073142.1, from coordinate 46,771,359 downwards.
CGGGTCAGAACCCTGGATGGTCAGAACCATGAAGGGGTCAGAACCATGAACGGGTCAGAACCATGAACGGGTCAGAGCAGGCTGCTAGTGTCTCCGACATGGACACCGTGGTTGTGCGGTGAAGCTTCTCCAGTGGGACGCAGCAGACCTTACTCATGTCTGGAGGTTTCCTTTGGAGGGCCCAGTCCCGTGTAGAACCCCAGCAGAACCCAAACAGCTCCTGCAGTGGTTCTGGTTAAGGCCACAACTATTCATACCCCCACAGATCTGGGGCTAAATTGATCTGTTTCACTGGTTTGTCTGACTGGAAGTGGTGTTGAGCTTCTGGAGTGGCCCAGCCAGAGTTCTGGCTCAGATCTGGCAGAGAATGAGATGTCTGGAGAGCTAAAGATTAGGGTGATGGTACGGAGGGCGGTAGAGAGCTCCTGACTGGTACCTTGACCCAGATTTCAGCCTCATCGTGCTCTTTCTCTTTCTCTCCCAGTCGGCATGCTGAGTCCCAGGAACCTGCGGATCTCTGACGAGTGGTACACCAGGTTCCGGGTGTCCTGGGAGCCGGTTTCTGCTCCGGTTCAGGGATACAGAGTCATCTACTCCCCTAAAGGTGAGCGTTGCCGCCCTCGCTGCTGCTCAGACTCTTCCTGCGGCATCTACCAGCTTTTCTTGTGCTTCCAGGCAAAGACCAGCCGGTGGACTTCTTCGTTGGCGACGTCACGTCCTTCACTCCGACCAACCTGGAGCCCGGAACCACCTACGACGTCAAGGTGCTGGCCCAGTACGCCACCGGCGTCAGCGCGCCGCTCGTAGGAGAGGGAACGACACGTAGGCCCCACACCGCTGCCTCTGCTTGATGCTGGCAGGCCGGCTGCTCTCATGACCCGTGTTGTTCTGATCGCTGCAGTTTACCTGAACGTGACCAACATCGAGACCTACGACGTCGACCACCACAGCTTCTGCATCAAGTGGAGTCCCCACAGAGCCGCCACGTCCTACCGCATCAAACTCA
>CM073142.1:46697853-46765353 GCA_037039145.1 Fundulus diaphanus | reverse complement strand
AGGGACCAGGAGGTCCGCTGGCCTCCATGTCTGACGTCTGTCCCCCTGAACAGGAGAGGCTCTGAAGCACACGTATGAGAAGGCCTTCTCTGTGGAGAACGGCATGAGGAGGAACGTGCCAAAGGTGGTGGTGGCCATCACCGACGGACGTTCTCAGGACGAGGTGAAGAAGAACGCTGCCAAGCTGCAGCACGCAGGTAACAGATGACATCACTCCACAGGTGATGGTCTGGACTCCACCTGTTCACTGCCTGAGGAGCATCAGACTGCTCAGGGTCCAGAGCGGTCAGGACCACGGGTCAGGACCACGGGTCAGGACCACGGGTCAGGACCACGGGTCAGGACCACGGGTCAGGACCGCGGGTCAGGACTACGGGTCAGGACCACGGGTCAGGACCGCGGGTCAGGACTACGGGTCAGGACCGCGCGAGAGATGGCGCCGTTTTTATGTCCAGAACGTTTCTGAGGAGCCTCCAGAGCGGTTCTGATGGGCCTCCAGGGCGGTTCTGAGGAGCCTCCAGAACGTTTCTGATGGGCCTCCAGGGCGGTTCTGATGGGCCTTTCTGTACATTCAGACATTTAGATTCATCTCAAAGGGAACGACTCAACGGGTTTGTCAAATCAGTCTCCAGAGCAGACGTCAACGTTTCTGATCTTACAGGCATTGGAGTCGGTTCTGACCCGTGGTTCTCCCCCTGGTTCTGACCCGTGGTTCATCTCCCCCTGGTTCTGCCCCTGGTTCTGACCCGATGCCTGACCCGCTCTCTGCTCCTCAGGTTACAGCGTCTTTGCCATCGGCGTGGCTGACGTGGACTTCGTGGAGCTGCAGGAGATCGGCAGCAAGCCCAGCGACCGCCACGTCTTCGTGGTGGACGACTTCGACGCCTTCGACACCATCAAGGAGAACCTGATCACCTTCATCTGCGAAGCTTCCACCTCATGTCAGTTTGAACTTTACGCTCCGTCTCCAGAACCAGAACATGTTCCTCACTGACTCTCCGCTTTCCCCGCAGCCTGTCCTCTGATCTACCTGAACGGCTTCACCTCGCCCGGTGAGTAGAACCTCCCGGTCAGCTGAAAACACAGAGTACCCGACCCGATCCGGCCCGACGTGAACCCTCCTCTTCCTCGCAGGCTTCCGGATGCTGGAGGCCTTCAACCTGACGGAGAAGACCTACAGCGCTGTCCCGGGAGTCTCCATGGAGCCGGGCTCCTTCAACAGCTACACGGCCTACAGGCTGCACAAGAACGCCTTCCTGAACCAGGCCAGCACGTGAGTCCTCCCCGTCCCAGTGGGCTCGTGGGGCCACATGCAGATGTTGGCAGATGTACAGAACCGTGGAAAAGTACTCACCCACTTCCAGACTTCCTCTGTTCTAAATACAGGCAGTGATAGGTTTATTTTAATCTCCTACCCTTGAAGAGAAACACCAGACAGACAATGTAAGTTTCACAAGCTTTTGCAAAGAGAGAGAGAACCGTTAGAAATCTAACAGAACCCCAAGGTGTCTCTCCAAGGTTTCTCTGCTCGACTCCAACGGTACGTCCCCTGCAGGCCTTTTTATTTCATGTCAGCCGGATGCAGTTACATTGTTATAAGACATTGCATTTGAGATAAGAGACAGTCAACTCCTTATCTGGGCTTCCTTTCCACTGTCTTCCTGTCATAATCAATCAAACCGGTTCTAGCTAGAACACGATCCCCTTTGTGGATGCAGCAGTCATGAGTTACCCCCCCCCCCAAGGGTAAAATGAGCAGATTTTATCTCCACACAAACTGTCCACAAGCAGAGAGCAACAGGACTATGAGTGCATGAAATGGTAAAGGATTAATGAATCCAACAGGCAGCAGCTTTCATTAATTAAGGAGAGATCTCCAAACCAAGCTGGTCATGGATGCTCTAACATGACTCCGCTGTGAGTACCGGCGATGAGAAACAAACTGACATCCATCAGTCTGGAAAGGCTTGGAGGTCCAGTTCTAAGGCTTTAGGACCCCACAGAACCACAACAAGAACCATTACCCATCCCTGGAGAAAACATGGACCAGTTGTGTTCCCAGGAGAGTCTACCAGAACCACTCCAGGAGGTCATCAGCGTCTCATCCAGGAGGTCCCAGAAGAACCCAGAACAACATCTGAAGCTCTGCAGGCCTTGCTGCCTCAGTTCAGGTCCAGCTTTCCCAACTATTTCAGCCAATCTGGGCCAGCAAGCCGGGCTGAGGAGGAACCTAAGGAGGTTCTAGAGCTGAAGTTGCTGGACGGATCGTCATTGTGACCAGGAGTGGCTGAAGATGCAGGGAACCGATTCTGGGTCCAGAACCCTCGATGCTTGTAGGAGCTGAGAGGTGGTGATGCTGCAGCGTCCAGGATGGAGATACATTAAAACGGACCTCGAGATGTTTGCCAGGTTCTGTTTGTCTGACGTTAATGAACAGCCTGTTTCTTCCTATTGTCTCCTGTTTGGACCTCCATATCTCATCCATTCCTTCCATCAGAACCATCAAAGTTTAAACGGGTCACAGGAAGATGGACCCGGTTATCATTTTATCCCTTTTCCAGTTTTTGTACAATTTCACTTTCAGGATGAGGATCTCATTATCCCTCAGGACATTTCCCCCGGAATGGTTCTGTAGAAACTGGACCTGAAGGTTCTGTTTAGCCCATCAGATCTTCTGCAGACACTGCAGACACATAAAGATGGACATGGAGTCCATTAAAAGGTTCTGATATCCCACATCAACATTTTACTTACCATATTTTCGGACTATAAGTCGCATTTATTTATTTTATTTTATTTATTTATTTGAATTATGACAATGCACATTTGCAGACCTCTCAACTTTTATCAAAAGTTAAGAGTGAGATTATGCTAATTTTGGGGGCGGGGCTTGTTTGGGGGTGGGGCTAACCGGGCCCTGGAAGAGCCGGTGGAGTAAACTCCATCTCATTTTCATCCCACCAGACATGTATTACTTTTGTTAAAAAGAGAAAGAGACGTATTAATACTTTATTGTTCAGTTAGTGGATTAAAACATAAACACACAATTGTTCAAATAATACTGAATAAAATAAAGTAGTTTTAAGTTATTTACCGAATTATTACACAGTTACAGATTCATCTATGGGTTTGTTTCATTGTAGATCTAAAACCTGATTGGTGGATCAGGCTGACTTTCATCAAGCCTGTACGGCATATGGCATATAAGACAGTTTCCCCTCAGCAGCAACACTGAAGCACACAGAGGTTCACGCTGCGTCTTTACGCTGATCCTGCTGCTGATGTCTCCCTCTTTTCAGCTCAATGCACTTCTAGACTGTTACAGTTTATAACCATTATCATCACCTTTCACAGCGACAGGTTTCTCATCTCAGTCGCCGCACTGACCAGACAAATCTGTATTTGTCTGGTCAGCGCTCTGGGCGGTGCGGTGGGCGGATTTTACCCCCGTTGGTGCGCTGCGTGTGAGGGATAAGCAGTGGAGAAAATGCATAAATAAAGACTGTAAAGGGCTCCTTTAGAGGAAACAGGGGGACTGACAGGTCTGAGATGATGCCCCTGATGTTACAAGTTCTTTAAAATGACCCTTAAAAGTGCGCACCTGAACTAAAGCGCAAGGCAGCAGCCCACCGAAGCGCCACTGATTCTATGTTGTTAAAAACAAAAGAGCATGAAGCACAGCTACTAACTCTCCTATTGACTTTAACTGGCACACGTTGCTACCGATGTGAGGACATTTAACGTAGTGATTCACGTTTTGAATGGTGAACGGTGACCCTTTCCTCCTGCGTATGCAGTACAGGACCTTACCGGCTCACTTTCACCACTGGTTAAGACTAAAATTATTCATAACTCTGATCGCTCTGTTAACACGAACTGCAGCAGGATTACTGATGGCCACAAGCTGTGAAAGAAGCCAAACAGCTCAGCAGAAGGTGGAGTTTTGTCATCCGCAGCCCAGATGGGCTTTGTGATTTTTATGCGTGAGAAATGCCGTGTGTTGCGTGTGAGTGTGTGAAGTTAGTGAAATGCATGTGTCACATGGTCAATGCGTGACAGTTGAGAGCCCTGCACATTTGTCAACATGTCAACTTAAAGCATCAATGTAAATATGCCAGAGTTAGCACAACGGCTAATTTGCATCCGTCCTAAGCCAGGTAAGAACAGTGAACATTAAAGAAGACGCTGCAGGAGAGAACAGAGTGGACACAAACAGATAAGATGCCAATAACATAAAATTAGGTTAACAGGCCCAAGGAAACAGATCAATTCACCTGTGAACACATGTCTGGTTAGTTTTCAACCATCGTTTCAAGGAGATTTTAAAACTTATGTAGGTTGCACAGCCAGACATTTATTTCACAGAATCCAAGACTAAAAACTGGTATTTAATCTGGTAAACCAATTTATTAAATTACAGCCTCAACCGGCTGAATAACCTGGAACATACCTGGGAGGACGAATGGAGTAAATCTCCACTCTGTGTATACAAAATGACAATAAAGAAAGTCTAAAGAAAGTCTAAATTAGTTCCAACCAGCAGGTTGTATCCAGAGCATTTCAGAGTGACGGCGCGCTACGCTGAAAGTTGTCAGAATTACGCCTAAATCAGACCGTTAGCGTAGCGATGCTACGTGCTAAGCTAACAGTACAACACGGATGTTTCAGAGCTACATAAAGCTCACGTACATCAGTGCTGTAAGCTAGCGCTAGCTGCTATTAGCTTCACAGACGGCCCGATAAGAGGTTCTGTTACGGTCTGGTTCCTTAGAGCTGCTCCACACAACGCTCTGCTGCGTGAATCCAGACTGAAACAATGACACTACATACATGTTCAGTCTTTGTTGTCTAGAAGTTAATTATTTCTAGGTGGTAGAGGAGCAGCAGGACAGTTTCCACAAGCCTAGAGCGCCCTCTGGTGGCTACAGACGGTAATGTTTCCTCCTTGGTTCATGCTGGTCACTATGAATTACCATTTAAATTTGATATATCGCAGGATCGGCCAAACTATGAAAAAGGTGTGACTTAAAGTCTGAAAAATATGGTAATACAGCTTCTAGCTTTCAGACAGTGTCTGCCTGACTCCTCCCCCCCCCCCCCCCCCAACCACTGACTCCGCAGCTTCTTCCTGACGGTAATCCATCATGGCTGCCCCCATGTACAGTTGAGACTTTTAACCCAGAATCTGCAGCTCTGTCAGAACTTGGCATATTATAAATGTAGGTTCTGGTTGGACCCGTCTGACCAGAACCACCTGGATGTGTTCTGTCTCCTCCTGAACAGAGAGATCCACCCAGACGGTCTTCCTGTCGCCTACACCATCATCCTGATGTTCCGCCTGCTGCCCGACTCGCCCTCAGAGCCCTTCGACATCTGGCAGGTGTCCAGCCAGGACCACAAGCCGGAGACCGGCGTCACCGTCGACGGTAAACACCCTGAGGTTCTGGCGCCGGTTCCCCTCAGTCAGAGGAACGTCATCAGAACCGCTCCATTCTCAGTTCCTACGCTGATCAGATCCTGGCAGGACGACCTGCAGCGCTTTAAACCCGTTGGCCTTCCTAGGTTCCCGGGTTCTTCTTCGGACTTAGTTCGGGTCGTAGGCCCATTCAGGTTCTGTTTCAAGGCAGATTCTCAGTACCATCAGAATCGGCAGCCTAACCTTCCACTTTGCTCTCAATGAGACATTTCAGGATAAATATATAAAAGGGAAATAAATATTCTTTAATTTGTATCGATTTGGTGTTTTTGCAGAAGAGGAAGACCCGGTTGGTGCAAATAATCCTGGATTCAGAAATCTGCACAGATTCCTGTTTAGTTCTGGTCCATATTCAGGCAGGCAGGAGGTTTGTCTTTGGACTTTAGCGGCTTTGTGACCTTTGTGATCATTTCCAGACGAAGGTCTGGCTGTGTCCGGCCACATTTGTTTTCAGACGTTTGAATCCGGTGAAATTCACACTGACAGATGACCATGATGCTCTCTGTCAGCGCTGAGATGTTCTCAGAACCTGGTCTTCACCAGAAAGACGGGTTCTTTACTGATTCAGGGCTTAAAACGAGTCTGACCTTTGTTGCTTCTCCTCTCAGGTTCCGCTCAGACCATCTCGTTCTACAACAAAGACGAAACCGGAGAGATCCAGAGAGTCACGTTCGACGACAGCCTGGTGAAGAAGATCTTCCACGGGAGCTTCCACAAGGTAAAGCCGTCCAGCTTTTCCCTCCATCTCAGCTGGACTCAGCAGCACCGACACCCTGAGTCCACCTGAAGCTCCAGGCTGGACCTGAAGCTCCAGGCTGGACCTGAAGCTCCAGGCTGGACCTGAAGCTCCAGGCTGGACCTGAAGCTCCAGGCTGGACCTGAAGCTCCAGGCTGGACCTGAAGCTCTAGGCTGGACCTGAACACCTTCTGCTCTGAGGAGAAAATCTTCAGTAGAAGCGCCTCTCTGACCTCCCTGGATGTCAGGAGGTCCTGCAGCTCCTCCACGTTCCAAAGGTGTAGAACATTGCAGACAGAACGTCTCTCATGGTTCTGATGATGTCTATTGAGGAGGGTTTGGTGGAGGACATGCTTCAGCTAGGACACATCTGGAAGCTTCTGCATGGTTCTGTCAGAACCATTTGGGCTCCACTAGCTGTTCTGTTGGACCAGGACCCTCCTGACCTCTTCAGACCGGTATCACTCACCCCCAGAGCTGCAGCGGTAGAGATGTTCTGACCCAGATCTTATTTTTGTTTCAGAACAAACTAGCGTCATAAAACTGAGAGGCAGCAAATTTGGTTGAGCAACATTAGAAACCCAAACGGGTCGTCCTGCTGTTCAGAGAGCGGTTCTGCTGCTGGATGTTCCCTCAGAGAACATGAGTTTTATACTCATGGACGTCCTGAGAGGAGGGACTGCCTCTGGAACACATGCTGCCTCTGCTTCTGCTGCTAGACCACGACATCCGTGCAGCTGCAGCAGCCAGAGAGACGTCTCTGCAGCTCCACCCCTGCTGCCAGCTCCACCCCTGCAGCCACCTCCACCCCTGCAGCCAGCTCCACCTCTGCTGCCACCTCCACCCCTGCAGCCACCACCACCCCTGCTGCCACCTCCACCCCTGCAGCCAGCTCCACCCCTGCAGCCACCACCACCCCTGCTGCCACCTCCACCCCTGCAGCCACCTCCACCCCTGCAGCCACCTCCACCCCTGCTGCCAGCTCCACCCCTGCAGCCACCTCCACCCCTGCAGCCAGCTCCACCCCTGCAGCCACCACCACCCCTGCTGCCACCTCCACCCCTGCAGCCACCTCCACCCCTGCAGCCACCTCCACCCCTGCAGCCAGCTCCACCCCTGCAGCCACCTCCACCCCTGCTGCCACCTCCACCCCTGCTGCCACCTCCACCCCTGCAGCCAGCTCCACCCCTGCAGCCAGCTCCACCCCTGCAGCCACCTCCACCCCTGCTGCCACCTCCACCCCTGCAGCCAGCTCCACCCCTGCTGCCACCTCCACCCCTGCAGCCAGCTCTACCCCTGCAGCCACCTCCACCCCTGCAGCCACCTCCACCCCTGCAGCCAGCTCCACCAATGCAGCCACCTCCACCCCTGCAGCCAGCTCCACCCCTGCAGCCAGCTCCACCCCTGCTGCCAGCTCCACCCCTGCTGCCACCTCCACCCCTGCAGCCAGCTCCACCCCTGCAGCCAGCTCCACCCCTGCAGCCACCTCCACCCCTGCTGCCACCTCCACCCCTGCAGCCAGCTCCACCCCTGCTGCCACCTCCACCCCTGCTGCCACCTCCACCCCTGCAGCCAGCTCCACCAATGCAGCCACCTCCACCCCTGCAGCCAGCTCCACCCCTGCAGCCAGCTCCACCCCTGCTGCCAGCTCCACCCCTGCAGCCACCTCCAACCCCTGCAGCCACCTCCACCCCTGCTACCACCTCCACCCCTGCTACCACCTCCACCCCTGCAGCCACCTCCACCCCTGCAGCCACCTCCACCCCTGCAGCCACCTCCACCCCTGCTACCACCTCCACCCCTGCAGCCACCTCCACCCCTGCAGCCACCTCCACCCCTGCTGCCACCTCCATCCCTGCTGCCACCTCCACCCCTGCAGCCACCTCCACCCCTGCTGCCACCTCCACCCCTGCAGCCACCTCCACCCCTGCTGCCACCTCCACCCCTGCAGCCAGCTCCACCCCTGCTGCCACCTCCACCCCTGCTGCCACCTCCACCCCTGCAGCCACCTCCACCCCTGCAGCCACCTCCACCCCTGCTACCACCTCCACCCCTGCAGCCACCTCCACCCCTGCAGCCACCTCCACCCCTGCTGCCACCTCCATCCCTGCTGCCACCTCCACCCCTGCTGCCACCTCCACCCCTGCAGCCACCTCCACCCCTGCTGCCACCTCCACCCCTGCAGCCACCTCCACCCCTGCTGCCACCTCCACCCCTGCAGCCAGCTCCACCCCTGCAGCCAGCTCCACCCCTGCTGCCAGCTCCACCCCTGCTGCCACCTCCACCCCTGCTGCCACCTCCACCCCTGCAGCCAGCTCCATCCCTGCTGCCACCTCCACCCCTGCTGCCACCTCCACCCCTGCAGCCACCTCCACCCCTGCTGCCACCTCCACCCCTGCAGCCACCTCCACCCCTGCAGCCACCTCCACCCCTGCTGCAACCTCCACCCCTGCAGCCACCTCCACCCCTGCTGCCACCTCCATCCCTGCTGCCACCTCCACCCCTGCTTAGAACCGTCTGGAGGCCATTACTGACGTCTGCAGGTCTCCCTGTGAGCCGCCGGCTGCTGACGGAGCGCCACGCTGGAGCTCTGATATCTGCAGGAAATCATGTGTCAATAGAGAAGAGCAGCGAGCCAGCAGCATGTTTGGGAATCCTCTGGGAAAGAGGAAGAGAGGAGTTCTGAGAGTCAGGCAGCCTGGACCTGAGGAGGACGGTTCTGCTGGTGGCCCAGATCCCAGCCAGAACCATTCATCAGAACCGGGTTTATCGGACCTCTTTCACTGAGCTGTCGGTCCTCCCTCCACTCCGGCACTCTCCTGCAGAACCGGACCCGACTCACGTTTCAGAACCACAGGTGAGGCTTGGAGCTGAGATGGATCTGAGGCCCGGAGAGATCGTCATGGTGAGGAGCTACTCACTCAGCTGGGAACCAGTCCAGTTCCGTCCGATGGCCGGCGCCGGACAAGTCCAAAAGCAGAGAGAGGTCCAAATCCTGTTCTCCACCCGGAACCGGGACCACACTGGACTCCACATGCTGTTGCAGCTTTCCTTGGTGGTTCTGAAAGCCAGAGCAGGAACCTTCATCTGAGATCATTTTACAGAAACCAGCACCGGGCCAACAGTGTGAAACATGAACTGAGTTCTGGACCCGGTTCCTCCTTTGTTCTGGTTCCAGGAAACTACGCTCCATGTTTCCTGTAAATCAGTCCCAGTGGAACCGTCAGTTGGAACTTCTCTGTTGTTCTGAGGCGTTCCAGTTCTGCCTGCTGAGGTCCAGGTCCAACACCTCCTCAGAATCTCCCCGGCCCGGAACACCTCCTGCAGGTGGGACGGGTCGAGAGAATCCAGTTAGAGGTTCAGTACCGAGATGGACCTGTGGGAAGGTTGAAGGCTGAGATGTATCGCCATCAGGGAACGTCTTCCAGGCCCAGAAACCCGATCCGGGGAATAACGGACAAGAACCGAGGCAGTGAAGCTGCAGAGAGCCTCAGGTTCAGCCACCGACAGAATTGGATCTGTGAATTCTGCCGGGTACAGGGAGATGAGATCTGAATCCAGGCGGTTTCAGAACCAAACGGTTTTTTTTTTTTTTTTTTTTTTTTTTCCCAGTGTCCTGTCTAGCAATGTGGCAATAGGAATTGATGTCTCAATGCCAGATAGAGCTCGACAGATTTTGCTTTTACAAGTGGAGCAAACAGCTTTCGCCATTGTGCTCCACTTGATTTATGCTTGTAAATAACTTTATTATGATTCCTGCAAGGAGAATTTCAAATTATATGGACATGACAATGGGAGACTAAAGGAAGAAGAAAAAGTGAAAGAAAAGAAAAAAAAGAGTAGAGGTGAAAGAAAGAGGAGATAAAAGGGAGAGAGTGATAAAACCTTCTTTGTCTGCTCCATCACCTGGAAAGAGACACAAAAAGAACAGCACAACCAACAGACATAAAGCAACAGCTACACTCGAATAACACCTAGATGCCATTGCTAAATCATATATATTATTATGTAAGCTGACATGTGTAATGTGATATTTGAAAAAAGAAAGTGAAAGAACATAAATAAATAAATAAACACATTATAAGATTACTGTATATAAGTGAACACTTAATACCTGGGACCCAGCACCTGTGGGAGATGTGAAAGTGCACTAGTTTAGGTGAAGATTATCCAGAAATAGCTTGATAGTGATTGTGGAGAACCGAAGACCCACCTTCCCCGAGCACAGAGGCAGGCGTCAGGGGACCCGTAACCCCGGACTCCCAAAGGGGTCCCTAAAGCAGGTCGCCCAGGAGGGGCCGACACAGGATATCCGCAACACCCCCCCCAAGGAAGGAGCAGAGACGACCCCGAGGAAATCCCCCAGCCACCGCTATGCCGACGCCCCCAAGAGCCGCGGAGACGAGCCCGTGGGCTCCGCCGGCAGCTAGCCCCGCTGAAGTGGACCCGGCCATGGGCCCTGAGGGCCAGAGGCCCCAGGGGCGCCCCGCCCCCGCGACAAGGGCCCTGGCCGCCCCCCGGGGGGCCAGGCCCCGCGAAGAGGCCGCCGGGAGTGGGCCGGCGCACGCCCGGGAACCCGCCCCAAACCCGAAGCCAACCAACGCGCCAGGGGGCCAAGGCGCCCGCCAACGAAGTGGAGGAGGGCAGGACGTGGGGGGATGGGCTCCGCACCTAGCGGAGACTTGAGATGTTCTTGGGAGAGGGAGCGGACCACACCCATACCTGACAAAAAAAAAAAAAAAAAAAAAAAAAAACTCATTCACCCCATCCCTCCCTTGTGCCCCACTCACCACACACAGAGAAAAAAAAAAAAAAAGACGCTGTACACACATTCCCACATAACACTCACATCCAACACTGACCAAAAGGGGGGGGGGGGGGGTCACCCCAAATCGACTATACGACTGCCTGTGCCCGACCCCCGGCCCCGGCCCCAGACCAGACGCCCCCCGGACCGGGCCCCCCCAAGAGGGCGGGCCAACACGACCCGCACGAGCTACCCGGCCAGAGCCCCCCCCCTCCCCCTAAATACCTAATAAACCCCTTCCCTCCCCCCACCTTACCCTTGCCATCCCTGCCCCCCGCCCCCTGGGGGGAGCAGAGGTATCAGCCCCAGACCTGGCAAGCCGCTGACTGCACACCGCAGCCCCCCACCAAGACCCCGGACACAGTGGCCCGCTCCAGGCCCCAGACTCCTTGCCGCCATCGGAGAACGGGGGTGTGCAGAAGACCCCGACCCTCCCTACGCCCGCTCAAATGTTGTGTTGTTGCATGTTGTTCTCAAGTGCGTTTAAAAACTGGGAGCGCCGAAGGGGATGCACGGCACAGCCCACCCCCCTTCCGGAAGGTAGCTGTTGCCAGCGCACCCCCTCCGTGTGACTGCCCAGAACCCTCAATGTCTAAGTGGGAGAGGAGGTGAGGAAACGGGTTTTAAATCTGGGCCAGAGGCCATCATCCGGGTTCAGCTGCTCCTCGGTCGGAGCTCTGAGTCCATTCGGACCGCCGTCCCCAGGTGGAAAATATCTCAGGTTCCAGATGTTTCCAGTCCAGAAAGCAGCTGAGGAATGTTCCCCGGTCCATCAGAGGACGCAGGGCGGTTCTGTCCGTCCTCCAGGCCCAAAGATCTCTGACTCAGCCGTTTCAATAAACAGAACCAGAGCTGAACGGGTCCGGGCTCTGCAGCCTTACCCGACAAAGTGATCAGGCCGTGAGGACAGGAACCAGAACCGATACCTGGTTCTGGACGGAGAAGGTCCACTAACATCTCCTCTTCCCTCTCCCTGCACAGCTGCACATCCTGGTTTCATCCACCAGCGTCAAACTGAGGGTGGACTGCCAGGAGGTGGCCGAGAAGAAGATCAAGGCTGCTGGCAACACGTCCAGAGACGGCTACCAGGTTCTGGGAAAGATGTCCAAGTCCATCGGCTCCAAGGGCCAGTCTGCAACGGTGAGTCGGCCAGAACCGGACGTGGACCGGACTCGCTGCCGATTCTGTTATTTATCTTTTAGTGGATTTAACAGTCAAACATTAATTGTTTTGTGTGAACCCTGGAAACAGATCCAGATTTATTTATTGCTCCGTGGCGACGATCACAAAAACGTCACTTTCTGTCATTTCCACCTGCAAAAGGCAAAGAAAGAAGATAAAACCTGAATTTGTTCCGCCTCTAGTCCAGAAATGAAGAACTTTGCTAAGCGGCTACAGCCACGATGAAGCAGTACCATAACAAACCTCTATGTTCAATTAAACCAACATTTTTACGGAAAACAACATTCACACGTAATAATAACTAAATACACAAGGCAATAATAATAATCATTATATATATATATATATATATATATATATATATATATATATATATATATATATATATATATATATACCACACATATACATACATATATGCACCCAATACATTTACGGAGAAAACTAAGATGAACCTCTTCAGAATCAGACATACTTTAGTAATCCCAGAGGGAAATTACTTTTGTTACATGCTCCAGATATACACACATTTTAATATATTTATTTACAACATTCCACACAAGTAATATAAATATATACATATATAAGTCAATATACATATGTATAACTATAGATCCAAGTAAAGTGATAGTGACTTGTGCAAGAACAGTGCAGAGAATGCATAAATTTCAGTTACAGAGGGGGGGGGGGTCTGAATCACTGAGGGAGGCGTTGTAGAGATTGATGACCACAGGCAGGAATGATTTCCTGTGGTGCATCATGGGTAAGAGGAGTCTTCTGCTGAAGGAGCTCCTCTGCTGGGCCAGTTGATATTAATACTGACTAAATATACTTTTTATACATATTGTTAGAACTTCTGAGATCTCCATGAAGTGAATCCCAGTTTTACCCCAATAACTGAAGGACGTGTTCTACGTGCACATCGGAGATTTTCTCCTACTAAACTCAGTGTGTCGCTCTCCTTAAGAACAGCGGCGGTTCTGACAGCGTCGGGCCGACACAGACGCATAAAATTCAAATAACGGAGGCCTAGATAGGACCAGGCAGGAAATAAGAGCGCTCGAGTCAGGAGCCTGAGATGCTTAAAGATTAAATATAAAACATCAGATTTACATCTAGAGTTGAAAAGTTTTGAATTATGACACAACACCTGCAAACATTTGGATTTGAGTGTTGATCTCTTCATTCCTTTATTAATTAAACTTTTAGCTAGAATCAGAATAATGATTCTATTTAAAAATTGGGTTTATTGGACCGTCGATACGTTAGAACCCAGTTTCCTGTTCATTTCAGCGCCAATGAGTGAACGGTTCCTTCATTTCATTCAGGAACATAAACGGTTAAACTTTGATGCTAAACAGGTTCTGCTAACACAGAACTGGTTCTGTCATAATTCCTGGTGGATTAAAGGAACCTTGTATTTTAGCCCTTTACGGGTTCTGCTGGGCCGTAATCAGAACCCAGAACCCAGTCCTAGTGGTAGAATCAGCAGTAGGTGCAGGCCACAGGCCGCTGTAACTGAAAACAGATGTTTCCTGTTTTCGCTCGGGGGAACCGGGTCAGACACACGTCCCACAACATCCGTCCCATGTTCTCCTGTTCCCCTCCACAGTTCCAGCTCCAGATGTTCGACATGATCTGCAGCTTGGCCTGGACCAGCCGGGACAGATGCTGCGACCTGCCCTCCATGGTAAGAGAACCCCCGACCTGCCCCGCTGTCAGCCGAGAGGCAGCACAATGCAGCTGCTGCAGAACATCTGCATGGCTTCCCAGAACCCACAGTCCCGGTACCGTCCCGGTACCGTCCCGGTACCGTCCGGTGGCCTTCTGGAGCCCTCTGGGGTTCAACGACTTGCATGTTTTATGTAACTGCATGGAGTAGCTTACTGGTTACTGCGCGGACCTCACAGGACGCTGTTCTAGTACCTTCTGCAAGGTAAAGGTTCTGGTACATAAAGTTCTGCAACATAAAGGTTCCTTTGAAAAAGAAAGTTACCAGAGAACTTCCACAAGTGTTTTTCCTGACCTCATCTCTCTGAGCGAGCAGGTGTGGTTCTGCCACCCTGCTGGTGCGGTCGGAGCTGCTGGTGGAGGTTTTGTCCTGAGGAACATGCAGCGGTTCAATCAGACGGGGGGAGCACATGCTGTTCTTTACTGTAGAACCCGCTGAGGTCCTGTGATGAGCGCGGAGGAAGCTGGACCTCGGGCCGGGCTTATGTTGGAGCAGAATCCTGACAGCTCCCAGCTGCTCCTGCTCTGACTCCCTTTGCTTGACCTCCAGCTGCTGTTTGCTGGTTTCTGACATTTTGGGGAGAAAGAAGAGGAGAAAAGCAGGAAAACATGCAGACTGCACGAGGATCTGAGGCATTACTGGCGACATGTTGGGATTGAGTCTCCTGAGGAATGCGGTGAGGAAGCAGCTAACAGACAAAAGCAGCCAAGTCATGGAGCAAACAGCTGATCTCCCGCTGGATTTAAAGAACCGGTCCATGTAAATCACCTTTCTTGATTTACTTCCTCAGTCTGTTCTGACTCTGATGCAGACAGAAATATCCCTCCTCATTGGTTTGGGACAACATCTGTTCTGACTTCAGCTCCGTGTAAATACCAGGAGCTGAAAAGGTCCAGACCCTCCACCAGACCATGAAGGCCTCCTGCCTGTGGAGCAGGGCGTCCGTCTGAGGGCTAAAGCCTGGTCTTTCTGGTCTTTGACCACACGGATGGATCTGCTGTGAGGCTGGTGTCTGTGTGCAGCAGGTTCTGTTCATCTGTGGTTCTGGTCCACGGGTCAGCAGGTTAAACAGAGGTTTCCACACCAGCTGAGGTTAACAAGAGGTTTTTATCTCCGTTTTTCTTTAGAATATCATCCAAAAGATAATTTTTCAGTCATGTTCAGAAAGTTGTATATTACTTAGTGACTGATTTTAATAAGAATATTAGAATAATTTTATTCAAATATAATATCAGCCCAAGAAAGTCTGAAATGTGTTCCTACTGAACGGTTTGTCCAGGTTCTGTTCTACTCTCAGTATTTGGGTTAGCGTTGCTGCGTTGGCGTTGCTGCATTAGCGGTGCTGTGTTAGATGCACTGCGTTAACGGTGCTGCGTTAGCTTTGCTGCGTTAGCTTTGCTGCGATAGCATTTCTGCAATAGCGTTGCTGCGTTAGCGGTGCTGCATTAGCGTTGCTGCATTGGCGTTGCTGCGTTAGCGTTGCTGCTTTAAATGCGCTGTGTTAGAAGTGCTGCGTTAGCGTTTCTGCGTTAGCGTTGCTGCGTTAGCGTTGCTGCATTAGATGCGCTGTGTTAGCGATGCTGCGTTAGCGTTGCTGTGTTAGCGTTGCTGCATTAGAAGCGCTGTGTTAGCGGTGCTGCGTTGAGGAGCCGCGTTAGATGCGCTGCACTAGCGTTGCTGCGTTAGCGTTGCTGCGTTAGAAGCGCTGTGTTAGCGGTGCTGCATTGTGGAGCTGCGTTAGATGCGCTGCGTTAGTGTTGCTGCATTAGACGCGCTGCGTTAGAAATGCTGCTTTAGAAGTTAGCGGTGCTGCGTTGTGGAGCTGCGTTAGATGCGCTGTGTTAGCAGTGCAGCGTTGAGGAGTTGCGTTAGATGTGCTGCGTTATCGTTGCTGCGTTAGACGCGCTGCGTTAGAAGTGCTGCGTTAGCGGTGCTGTGTTAGCGTTACTGTGTTAGCGTTGCTGTGTTAGCGTTGCTGTGTTAGCATTGCTGTGTTGTGGAGCTGCGTTAGATGCACTGCGTTATCGTTGCTGCGTTAGACGCGCTGCGTTAGATGTGCTGTGTTAGCGGTGCTGCGTTGAGGAGTTGCGTTAGATGCGCTGCGTTATCGTTGCTGTGTTAGATGCGCTGCGTTAGAAGTGCTGCGTTAGAAGGGCTGCGTTAGCGGTGCTGTGTTAGCGTTGCTGTCTTGAGGAGTTGCGTTAGTTGCGCTGTGTTATCGTTGCTGCGTTAGACGCGCTGCGTTAGAAGTGCTGCGTTAGAAGTGCTGCGTTAGCGGTGCTGTGTTAGCGTTGCTGTGTTAGCGTTGCTGTGTTAGCATTGCTGTGTTGTGGAGCTGCGTTAGACACACTGCGTTAGACGCGCTGCGTTAGATGCGCTGTGTTAGCAGTGCTGCGTTAGAAGTGCTGCGTTAGCGGTGCTGTGTTAGCGTTGCTGTGTTAGCAGTGCTGCGTTGAGGAGTTGCGTTAGACGCGCTGTGTTAGCGGTGCTGTGTTAGCGGTGCTGTCTTGAGGAGTTGCGTTAGTTGCGCTTTGTTATCGTTGCTGCGTTAGAAGTGCTGCGTTAGCGGTGCTGTGTTAGCGTTGCTGTGTTAGCGTTGCTGTGTTAGCAGTGCTGCGTTGAGGAGTTGTGTTAGAAGTGCTGCGTTAGCGGTGCTGCACTGTGGAGCTGCGTTAGAAGTGCTGCGTTAGCGGTGCTGCGTTAGCGGTGCTGCACTGTGGAGCTGCGTTAGAAGTGCTGCGTTAGACCTGCTGCTCGATGACGAACCATCAGAACGAGATCTGCAGCTCGTTCACATGGACATCTGCAGAAGTATCTTCTGTCCTTTTCTAGTCAGATTTCTCCTGTCATGGCCTCCAAAGTGCCAGATTTCTGCAGGCCAGTCGTGCAACAGATCTAAAGGAAAGTAGACACCAGAACCACCAGCAGATTGAGTCATAAATTTTGGTGCTGAACCGGGTCTCTGGGGGGCGAAAAGCAGCTCGGCTGTAGCTGACTCTGGTTTCTCACAGCAGATTGACCCCGATCCTTTAGAGACGGCAGCACAAGAAAAGTTCTGTTCCAGTCTGCAGTTGGAGCTTAGAAACACTGAGCAGCACCGGTCTGGTGGGCCTGATGCGCTGATCCGGAGCAGCGAGACCGGGCTGGATGGCCGGAAGGTTCAGGTCCATGTGCTGAATAAAGGTCCAACTAGATCCTGAAATAGCACCTCAGGACGCTGAAGCATCTCAGAAGAGAGCCAGCAGGATCTGAGCTGAAACAGAACATTTATAACCAAGCTCAGAACATCACTGCTTCGTAGTCTCACTGCTGGCGATACATCTCCAGCTGGTTCTGGTCCGAATTCTGCTGGCTGATGTTCTGAACCTCCATGTGGCTTTCATGCTTGTTTCTGGTGCATCATTAACATTTGAACGTTTGTTTCTCCTGCAGAGAGACGAGCTGAAGTGCCCCTCCCTGCCCAACGCCTGCACCTGCACCTCCGAGGCCACCGGCCAGCCGGGCCCCCAGGGGCCAGTGGTGAGAAAGACCTCGCACCTTCCAGGAGTTCACCAGAACCTTTCTGCCTGAGTCCAGCTCAGCGTCGCCGTTAAAAGATTCAAAGAATAGTTTCAGTGACTTAAGTGAAACTGAAGGAAAAAGCAGCCAAAGCCTGAAGGACCTCCAGAAATCCTGGAAAGGTTCTGATCTGGACCAGTTAAAGTGGTTCTGAGTCCAAAATCTGTTCAAAAGAAGGAATTAAGGGAGCCTCAGGAGTCTGGGTTTTAGAGTCAGGAACATTTAACACAAAGATGTTCTGCTTGAGAAAGCTGGAGAACCGCTGATCCAGAAGTCTGGACCACAGGAAGAGAACTGGAAAGAACTCGGGACCGGATCAGGGTTCAGTTTGCTGTAGCCTTCTGTAGCCAGACGTTCTGGACCTTCAGCACCTCCAGCGTGACGCCAGGTGAAGGGAAATCTTCACTGAGTGACCCGGTTTGAGCCCAGAGATGAAACCAGAACATGAATGAAGGAAGTCTGATATCCGTCTGTCCGGGTCCGGTTACATCGGTCTTTATGTGACTGCACAGATCTAAAAGCAGAGTGGACCTGCACCAGAACCACTGCATCCAGAACCTGGATGGTCCTGGTGAGTTCTTTAAGGTCTCAGTCAGGGTCTGGAGGACCAGCATGTTTACAGTTCAGTCTAAAGCATGAACTAAGAATACAATAAATTACCTAAAATATTTCTCAGAACAGCACCTATTTATCATCAGAATTCGGACCTGCTTGGAGTGTTAATCATTCCAGAACCATGAACCCAGGCTCTCTCAACTGATGCTGGTTGAGAAACTACAAAAGTGGCTGAATTTGTAGTCAAAGCTGCAGGTGCAACAGAGGCTGTTGGCCCTCGACGCGGCCGTCCAGAGGTCCGATTCGTGACCTCGGTTCTGGTTTCCTGTGTGACTCAGCTGCAGCGAAGCTGTAAAACCCGACTGAAGTAAAACAAACAACTTTTTCAATGAAACCCAGATAATGAGTTCAGTTTGGTTCCAGTCCGCTTCAGTTAGCACATATCCTGACCCAGTCTTCAGCGCTTCAGAGTTGCTTTCCTGGTTCTGACCCTTCTCCAGGATTTCTGAAGGCCTCTCAGCGGTCCTGTTTGGACTTTGGCTGCAGACACAGAACCAGTTCGACTAAAGGAAGTCAGTCAGCTGCTGGTTCTGGTCTTTTCTGGATCATTTCCCTCTGACCTGATGTTTCATCGTCCAGTTTCCCCAGAAAGAATCAGACAGACCTGAGATGAAGAGAGGCCTGAGCTGCTGCTTTGAAAGCCGGATCAGGAAATGTTCTGGATAACATGTTCTGGATCTGCTCCGTCACTAACCTTCCTCCGTCCTCAGGGTGCCCCCGGCAGCAAAGGTCCACGAGGTGAACGAGGCGAGCCTGGTTCTCCGGTGAGCCACCTTCGTGCTTCTCCTCCTGCGCCTCTCTGAGGATCTCAGCTGCAGATTCCTCCACTAACATGTCTGGTCTGCGCTCTGTGTGTCTCAGGGGCCGGCGGGTCCACAGGGGACCAACGGACCACCCGGGCCCATGGGTCTGCCCGGACCTCAGGGTCCCAGCGGGATGTCCATCCCAGGAGAGGCTGTAAGTCTGAACTCACACACCTGACAGGAGACCTTCAACGCATTCATCAGTTTCCCTTCAGCCTGGGCAGGAAAGACATTCTTTAATGTCACTGAGGGGGCGCCATAAATCCCTCAGACGGGTTCTGGCCCAGTCAGATTGTTCTGTTTCCAGACAGGAATTACTGCAGATTCCCAGAAAAGGGAATTCTTGTTATTTTAACCAACATGTTTCTGATTCCCTGGTTGTTCTGCTTTAATGTGTCCAGCCTCATGTAGGATTCCCACAGACTGGATTTCCTCGACTGGAAATCTAAATGTTTGGTTTTCTGATGAATGAAGCTTCCTGGTCGCAGCTAAATAATGTTTCTGAGTGTGAGGGAGGAGAAATCTGCTGTTTATTCTCCTGTTTGTGTTCAGGACAAATTACTTTAAATAGACTGGGAATTGCATCAGCCTCCCTGCAGCTCAGCTCAACAACAACCTGCTGCTGGAAGCTGAAACTCTGCTAGTAGGTCGAGTTCAGCCAGAAAAACACGAGAGCCTCTTTATCCACAGAGGAGCCATTCAGAGGAACTTTCCCTGTAAGGCAGACAGGCAAGAAAAAACTGATTTAGCTACAAGCTAACAACACAAGCTATCGCTATTGCTACAAGCTATCGCTACAAGCTAAAAATAAAAGTTAACACAAGCTATTGCTAAAAGCTAGCAATACAAGCTAGCGAAACAAGCTAGCGACACAAGCTATTACTACAAGCTAAGATAAGAATTCCTTTAATGTCCCTCAATAGGGAAATTCAGGTGTGACAGCAGCAAACACACAATTATTAGTGTCGAGAAAAGAAAAAAGAATACAAGGAAAGAGAACTCAACAAATCTAAAGTTAGCTTTAAAGAAAACATCAATATTAGAATGTAAGGGTAAATAAATAAATTGACCAATAAAAAAACAAAAAAAAATTTTTTTTGTAGCTATTGCCACAAACTAACGATACAAGCTAGCGACACAAGGTATCGCTACAAACTAGCGCCACAGGCTAGCGATATAAGCTAACGATACAAGCTAGCACCATAAGCTAGCGCTATTTAGACTCATTTCCATAGCCATTACCAGGGCTCTCAACTCTCACGCATTGACCGTGTGACACACGCATTTCACTAACTTCACACACTCACACGCAACACATGGCATTTCTCACGCATAAAAATCACAAAGCCCATCTGGGCTGCGGATGACAAAACTCCACCTTCTGCTGAGCTGTTTGGCTTCTTTCACAGCTTGTGGCCATCAGTAATCCTGCTGCAGTTCGTGTTAACAGAGCGATCAGAGTTATGAATAATTTTAGTCTTAACCAGTGGTGAAAGTGAGCCGGTAAGGTCCTGTACCGCGTACGCAGGAGGGGAGGGGAGGGGGTGGAGCTGCTTGCTTGCTGCACTCAGGATCATAAAACAGTTCTGCTATCCAGATGCAGTTTAAAACGCCACTTAGTCTGTTTATAAGTTTCGTTTTTATTAATTCTGCATTTTTTAACTACATGCACCGTATTTCTGTGCCTCAGCGCTTGCTCCCCCCCCCCCCTTTTCCCTCGGAGCAGGTGCTTTTATCACCGTTCACCATTCAAAACGTGAATCACTACGTTAAATGTCCTCAGATCGGTAGCAACGTGTGCCAGTTAAAGTCAATAGGAGAGTTAGTAGCTGTGTTTCATGCTCTTTTGTTTTTAACAACATAGAATCAGTGGCGCTTCGGTGAGCTGCTGCCTTGCGCTTTAGTTCAGGTGCGCACTTTTAAGGGTAATTTTAAAGAACTTGTAACATCAGGGGCATCATTTCAGACCTGTCAGTCCCCCTGTTTCCTCTAAAGGAGCCCTTTACAGTCTTTAGTTATGCATTTTCTCCACTGTTTATCCGTCGCACGCAGCGCACCAACGGGGGTAAAATCCGCCCACCGCACCGCCCAGAGCGCTGACCAGACAAATACAGATTAGTCTGGTCAGTGCAGCGACTGAGATGAGAAACCTGTCACTGTGAAAGGTGATGATAATGGTTATAAACTGTAACAGTCTAGAAGTGCATTGAGCTGAAAAGAGGGAGACATCAGCAGCTGGATCAGCGTAAAGACGCAGCGTGAACCTCTGTGTGCTTCAGTGTTGCTGCTGAGGGGAAACTGTCTTATATGCCATATGCCGTACAGGCTTGATGAAAGTCAGCCTGATTCACCAATCAGTTTATAGATCTACAATGAAACAAACCCATAGATGAATCTGTAACTGTGTAATAATTCGGTAAATAACTTAAAACTACTTTATTTTATTCAGTATTATTTGAACAATTGTGTATTTTTTTATATTTTAATCCATTAACTGAACAATAAAGTATTAATACGTCTCTTTCTCTTTTTAACAAAAGTAATACATGTCTGGTGGGATAAAAATGAGATGGAGTTGACTCCACCGGCTCTTCCAGGGTCCGGTTAGCCCCACCCCTAAACAAGCCCCGCCCCCAAAATTAGCGTAATCTCACTCTTTTGATAAAAGTTGAGAGGTCTGGCCATTACAGTATGTAGACACCTCATTACATGCTGGAACGCATTCTGCGCCACCGCCATTTTGGATGGGTCTCTCCTATTCTAGTCTCCTATGTCATTTTGATGTCTCTGTATTTAACAAACTAAGTCTTCATCACATTGCAGAATCCAATTCCCTGGGTTACAGAGTGCCAGCACATGTTCATTTGAATAGAAGAAACAATTCATTTGTATGAGTCTTAATCTCCAGCACCAGTTATAAACAGGGTAGTTTTAATTTGATCTATCACTCAGTTCTTTAGTTGGCAGCTCGAGGACAGGAGTCAGAGTCTAATTTGTTTTAGCCACATATAAAGTTGTACAGCGCTGGACTCTATCCACAGAAAGAGCATCATCATCAGCATATTATACATATTTATCTTCTTGGGCTGAGTAGGCTGGACTTAGGCACACAATGCGATCTAAGTGGCTCGATGGAAATACTGCGGGCGGCCAACTTCTCACGCATTCATTCAGGGGAAAATACTAGAAAACTGTGTGTTGGACCCAGGCGTGTGTCTAGTAGCACCAGACCTACAGATAGGAGCGAGAAGAACTTCACATGAAAGCATATATTTATTCCTACAATTATTAATGTGGCATACCATATATGTGTTGTTGTTAAAGAGCATAAAACTGGGTATTTCAGCATGAAAACACCTATTTTAACGCTTCCATCAGTACATGAAGCTGCAGCAGCTTCACTGGGTCAGTGGTTCTGCTGTTTACCACCCGAGGTGATACAGAACCAGACTGGCTGCTTCAGCGTCACTAGATCTATAGACCAGAACCAGATTTAGGGTCAGAACTCCCACGGTTTCAGAGAATTTAGATTACATTAAATGACCAGAACCTTCACGGGTGTTGGTGCTCAGCCGTTACAGGAACCTGTGACGGTTCTGACCCGCTCACTCTCTGGTTTTCTTTTCCTCAGGGCCGTCCTGGACCGAAGGGAGACCCCGGTGACTCCGGTCTGCCAGGACAGAAGGTAAGTCGGGTTCTGCTGTCGTTCCAGACTGGAAACAGACATAATTCATGTTTTGACTACTGGGCTGGCTCCGGGCCACGGTGCCGCACGCAGAAGCTTTTCCAGCTGAGGAGGATTCAGGGCAGCGCCGGTCCGAGTCCGCCTGCTACTCCCAAAGGTTCTGAGTGGCACTTCTAAATTAGATTTCAGCGCAGAGGGAGCCAAAAAATGGGTCGGTTCCGTCAACAGAACCGCAGTTTTATCTGGGAATAAACGAGGAGTTGGGGGATGTGGATGAAACATGAGTTCTGTTGATCCAAAACATCGAGCTGGGCGGTTCCTCCTCCTGAACGAGGTCCAATCTGTTACGCAACACTTCAGTGGAGCAAACATCTCTGCTGCTTCAGGAAAGCTGGGATCCGAGGAATCTAGAAACCAGAACCGGGCCTGAGCCTCAGCTTCGGGTCGAACATCTTCAGCAGCATCCAGTGAAGATGCTGCTGAAGATCCAAAGATTTATCGTTGTTCTGCAGAACGTCATCATCAGCTGGAGGAACATTACTGTGGAAAAAAGCCACAGGAAGCCTCCGGGACCGGGTCTGACCGGGTTCTGTACCGAACACCGGGTTTTCCAGACCATTTAGAGTCAGAATGACTGTTTGGAGAAAATGTCAGCTTTCATAAGAAACCAGAACCAGAACTGGATGATTTTCAATTGAAAATGGTCCAAAACTGTATCCGAGCAGAACCTTTCTGAATGTTGTGGAGTGTAGCAGGAAAAACAGAACCGAATCATCTGGATCTGGTCGGACTGAAGCTCCTCCTGCTGATGGAGCTGCAGGTGGACCTGCTTTAAGAGACGCTGCAGCAACATGCAGTTAATCGCTTCCAGACCGGCCCGGCCCGGCTTTCTGACGGCCTGTAAAACGGATCTGGAACATATTACGTTGCTTGTAAATCTGAGGGGAACCGATGATGGAGGAGCAGCAGAGTTCTGAGAAAAAACGGCACCAAACCCAGATTTAGCGTCCAGCACTCACAGATCCGGACAGCAGGAGTTCAACATGTTTGCTGGTGTCTGCAGGGTTCTCCAGGAGCTCCTGGTCCCGTCGGACCCGTGGGACCCGCTGGAGTGAGGGTGAGTACCGACCGGCTGGATCCAGTCAGCCTGAACCCATTCATGTCTGGTTCCTAAGCCGCGCTGCTGTCTTTCCAGGGACCTTCAGGGAAGGAAGGACCAGCCGGACCCAGAGGACCACCAGGACCCATGGTGAGACACGCTGAGACCTCGGCTTCTTCTCTGGGTCCTCACTGCACCCCACGCTGCTCACCTCTGGCTCTTTGTCTCCATGCAGGGACCTCCAGGATCTCCAGGAGTACCAGGACCTACAGGGAAGCCTGGAAACCCCGGAGACATGGGACCTGCCGTGAGTGTCCCGGCCGCACGCTGCCTTCATGGAGCCGCGTGCTGAGGTTGCTGGTTCTAAACCTTCTGCTGTTCTGCTTTCAGGGAGCCACTGGTCCCAAAGGAGACCGAGGAGAGAGGGTGAGTGAACCACCTGGAAACTGTTTATACCTGCTGCTGATCCTCTCCTCACAGCTGACCGGACACATGGTGTCCCACTGAGACCCACAGAGACCCACTGAGACCCACCGAGACCCACTGAGACTTGGTGTCCCACAGAGACCTGGAGACCCACTGAGACTTGGTGTCCCACAGAGACCCACTGAGACTTGGTGTCCCACAGAGACCTGGAGACCCACTGAGACCTGGTGTCCCACAGAGACCTGGAGACCCACTGAGACCTGGTGTCCCACAGAGACCTGGTGTCCCACTGAGACTCACTGAGACTTGGTGTCCCACTGAGACCCACTGAGACTTGGTGTCCCACAGAGACCCACTGAGACTTGGTGTCCCACTGAGACCCACTGAGACTTGGTGTCCCACTGAGACCCACTGAGACTTGGTGTCCCACAGAGACCCACTGAGACCCACTGAGACCCACTGAGACATGGAGACCCACTGAGACCTGGTGTCCCACAGAGACCTGGTGTCCCACAGAGACCTGGTGTCCCACAGAGACCTGGTGTCCCACAGAGACCCACTGAGACCCACTGAGACCCACTGAGACCCACTGAGACATGGAGACCCACTGAGACCCACAGAGACCCACTGAGACTTGGTGTCCCACAGAGACCCACTGAGACTTGGTGTCCCACTGAGACCCACTGAGACTTGGTGTCCCACAGAGACCCACTGAGACCCACTGAGACATGGAGACCCACAGAGACCTGGTGTCCCACAGAGACCTGGTGTCCCACAGAGACCCACTGAGACCCACTGAGACCCACTGAGACTCACTGAGACCCACTGAGACATGGAGACCCACTGAGACCCACTGAGACCCACTGAGACCCACTGAGACATGGAGACCCACTGAGACCCACTGAGACCCACTGAGACTTGGTGTCCCACAGAGACCCACTGAGACTTGGTGTCCCACAGAGACCCACTGAGACTTGGTGTCCCACTGAGACCCACTGAGACTTGGTGTCCCACAGAGACCCACTGAGACCCACTGAGACATGGAGACCCACTGAGACCTGGTGTCCCACAGAGACCTGGTGTCCCACAGAGACCCACTGAGACCCACTGAGACCCACTGAGACTCACTGAGACCCACTGAGACATGGAGACCCACTGAGACCCACTGAGACCCACTGAGACTTGGTGTCCCACAGAGACCCACTGAGACTTGGTGTCCCACTGAGACCCACTGAGACTTGGTGTCCCACAGAGACCCACTGAGACCCACTGAGACATGGAGACCCACTGAGACCTGGTGTCCCACAGAGACCTGGTGTCCCACAGAGACCCACTGAGACCCACTGAGACCCACTGAGACTCACTGAGACCCACTGAGACATGGAGACCCACTGAGACCCACTGAGACCCACTGAGACCCACTGAGACATGGAGACCCACTGAGACCCACTGAGACTCACTGAGACCCACTGAGACCTGGTGTCCCACTGAGACCCACTGAGACCCACTGAGACCTGGTGTCCCACAGAGACCCACAGAGACCTGGTGTCCCACAGAGACCTGGTGTCCCACTGAGACCCACTGAGACCTGGTGTCCCACTGAGACCTGGTGTCCCACTGAGACCTGGAGACCCACTGAAACCTGGTGTCCCACAGAGACCTGGTGTCCCACAGAGACCTGGTGTCCCACTGAGACCTGGTGTCCCACTGAGACCTGGTGTCCCACTGAGACCCACTGAGACCTGGTGTCCCACAGAGACCTGGTGTTCCACTGAGACCTGGAGACCCACTGAGACCCACTGAGACCTGGTGTCCCACAGAGACCCACAGAGACCTGGTGTCCCACAGAGACCTGGTGTCCCACAGAGACCCACAGAGACCTGGTGTCCCACAGAGACCTGGTGTCCCACAAAGACCTGGTGTCCCACTGAGACCTGGTGTCCCACAGAGACCTGGTGTCCCACTGAGACCCACTGAGACCTGGTGTCCCACAGAGACCCACTGAGACCCACTGAGACCTGGTGTCCCACAGAGACCCACTGAGACCCACTGAGACCTGGTGTCCCACAAAGACCTGGTGTCCCACTGAGACCTGGAGACCCACTGAGACCTGGTGTCCCACTGAGACCCACTGAGACCTGGTGTCCCACTGAGACCCACTGAGACCTGGTGTCCCACTGAGACCCACTGAGACCTGGTGTCCCACAGAGACCTGGTGTCCCACTGAGACCTGGTGTCCCACTGAGACCCACTGAGACCTGGTGTCCCACAGAGACCCACTGAGACCCACTGAGACCTGGTGTCCCACAGAGACCCACTGAGACCCACTGAGACCTGGTGTCCC
The DNA here is from genome assembly GCA_037039145.1 of Fundulus diaphanus. NCBI lineage: Eukaryota > Metazoa > Chordata > Actinopteri > Cyprinodontiformes > Fundulidae > Fundulus > Fundulus diaphanus. The sequence goes on along the minus strand of CM073142.1, from coordinate 46,738,890 downwards.
ACAGAAACCTGGTGTCCCACAGAGACCTGGTGTCCCACAGAGACCTGGAGACCCACAGAGACCTGGTGTCCCACAGAGACCCACTGAGACCCACTGAGACCTGGTGTCCCACAGAGACCCACTGAGACCCACTGAGACCTGGTGTCCCACAGAAACCTGGTGTCCCACAGAGACCTGGTGTCCCACAGAGACCTGGAGACCCACTGAGACCCTCTGAGACCCATTGAGACCTGGAGAGTTTCGCCTGAGAAAATGCTGAAACAAGCTCCTGATTGGTTCCCGCAGCAACATGTGATCAGATCCACAGTGAACTAGAATCCTGGCCCGTCAAACTTGATGTGAGATTCAGGCAGAACGGGTTTATTAGAACCTCAGGGCCGGTTCCACGTTCGGTTTCTGGTTCCCTCAGAGACTGGGTTCTAATGACGGGTCTTCTCTGTGCTCACAGGGCGACTTCGCTCCTCAGAACATGATGCGGTCCATCGCCAGACAAGTCTGCTCGCAGCTCGTTAGCGGTAGGCGTCCCGCTCGTTAAGAACCCGTCTGCTGCTTCCACTCTGGGTCGATCGCCCTTAACTCTCTCCTCCTCCTTCAGACCAAATGAGTCGCGTCAACACGATGCTGAACCAGATCCCCAACGGCAACTACCGCAGCAGCAACAACCCGGGCCCCCCGGGGCCTGCCGGACCCCCCGGCAGGCAGGGACCCCGCGGAGAGCCGGGCCCCGGAGGGAGGAATGGATTCCCTGGAAGTCCAGGTCAACCCGGCCAGCAGGGAGAGAGAGGTAGGCTCATCAGTCACACAGAACCAGAACATCTGCAAGGACCACCCGTTAGAGGCAGAACCAGAACGGCTGAACCCTGACCTCTGACCTCATGGTGTATTCAGGTCCTGCAGGAGAAAAGGGCGACCGAGGAGTTCCAGGAGTTGGACAGAAAGGACCCAGAGGGCCTCCAGGTACCGTTTCCCCGGTTTACCAACTAAAACGGGTCGCACGGGTCAGCGCCAGAACTTTTCCTCCCAGATCGTTTTACAGCATCGAGACGCAGAAATCTTGACAGACATTTTAAAAACTGATCCTGGCCGCCGAACACCAGGTGACCCAGAATAAAGAGGTTCTGAGGTCCAGAGTAAACATGGTTCATCTGGGTGGCTCCAGGGGCCCCTCCTGGCTCCAGAACCAGGGCAGGTGGGCCAACGCAGCAGCTCTTCACCGTCATGGTTTAGATATTAAAGTCCTGATTTATTAAACTGATTAAACTGCTGCTGGAGGAACGTTAGAAATGGACAATAATGCGATTCTGCTGCTGCTGCTGCTAACGACCAGAACAGGAGGAAGTTCTGATGGGGCCACTCGGTGCGGACCAGCCAACACCATGTTTGTGTTCTGGTTCTGACCCGGCAAGAATCTGGAGCCTTCCTTTGATTAAACTGAACCATGAGGAGCAAACGTTTTATTTTGAAGTTTCTGAGGCGCTTTATTTTTTATTCAATGCTCTTTAAAAACATGATACTTTTATTTTGAAAGGCTAGCAGTCCCTGGTGAAATTATTATATATTTGTTTATGTTAAATAATCTGAAGCACAGGGTTTAGGCTTTTATTTTGAAAGGTTCCCTTCGGGTGGGAATATGGACCAGCTTTGTTTTGATGAGCCAACATGATCCCTGGCTGGCTGGTTTATAGTCACAAATCAGACGGGAAACAGGCAGAAACACCTGCAGAAAACGTCCCGAGGTCGGGACTGGAACCAGGGGCCGATGGGCTCCGTGTTCGGGCCCCCAGCTCAGCCTCGACCCCAGAACCGCCCCACCTAGACTTTTATTCTGAAGGTCCTGACAGCTAAAGCTGTTGATCTGAGGGTCAGGCACCAGTTCCTGGTTGACTGGGAAACATTCAAACATGGAGCGGATGAAACGGGCCCCATAGAAACTCAGGGCCCTGTAGGTTCCTGAGGAAGAGTAGCAAACCATCAGAACCAAGAACTGTTTGACCTGAAGCCTCTGATTCCTCCCCTAGGTCCTCCTGGAGAGAGCAGAACTGGACCCCAAGGCCCCTCAGGCTCTTCCGGACCTCGCGGTCCCCCCGGACGACCCGGCTACGCCGGGGTCCGCGGCCCTCCGGGGCCTCCTGGATACTGCGATTCGTCTCAGTGTGTCGGTATTCCTTACAACGGTCAGGGATACGTAGGTACGTAGGAGGAGGAGGAGAGATGAGAACACGATGGACCAAGAGGAGCTTTCCTCTGGGGACGAGTCTGGGTCCAGGAGCAGATCCGCTGGGTTCTGATCCAGTCTGACGGAACCGATGTGAGGAGGGAATAATAAGTTACTTCAGATAATTCTCTAAAATCAGATGTTTCTTTTCATGTTCAGCTGCAGAACCGATCCATTAGACTATTTATCCTCACAGAATCAGGTCCAGTTCAGGGCCGGACGGGACCTGAGGAATCGTCTCCTCTGCGTTTTCTTTGGACCTAGTAATAGTAGTAATAGTAATATCATCTTTATTGTCATTGAAACATACATTACAGTGAAATTTGTTCTCTGCTTTTAACCATCCCCTTGGGGAGCAGTGGGCTGACATGTGTGGCACCCAGGGAGCAATCTGGGGTTAAGGGTCTTGCTCAGGGACCCAGAGTGCAGGCGCTGGGGATCGAACCGGGTACTTGCATCCTTCTCTGAGTGCAAGCTGCTCTAACCACTAGGCCACCTAGGATTGTTGTGGTCCTAGAACCGGGTCAGCTTCTCTGTCGGTGTTTGGGCTTTAGCTGGGCCGCGGTGGAGCATTCAGGACCGTTCGTAAACGACACGATCGTAAAACATTCTCATGTTTAGGAGCAAACCGGACCGCAGTTCTGCTAACAGCTACTAAAGATCATCTGATTCCTTTTCACAGGAAAGAAAAGCGCTGCATGAGATTCGATACCAGAACCGGGAAACCCACTCACATAAAAGCCAGTTAGATGTAGAACAGCATGAAATTCTGACTTTGTAGTTTTCAGAGGCGACGGCCATCAGCTAGAGACCGAAGCTTCTTAAAGCATCTCAACGGTTTGATGTGAACCAGACGGAACCGCTTCATCGGCCTGGTAACACGGCCACAGATTGACACGTAGGAGGCCCAGCGTCTAGAGGGTCACAGGATCCACGCTGGACTCTGGTTCTGCTGCCAGTGGTTGTTAAAACAGGCTCTGGAACACGGCTTTTACACAGATAACGGGTCTCTGGTCAGAATGGCAGCTGAACGTGTTTTAGCACATTTAGACCAAGCGGTCCAAAGCTCCCGGTCAGAACCTGGACCCAGACTCTGGGGGATTCTGCATGTGTTGACCTGACTGACCCTCCATCCTGTCTGGCCCGTTTCAGGTTCATCATAACTAGACTTGTAATGCCGCCTGTGCTGCTTTCACTGACTTCCTGAACAAAGCAAACACTTTGACAGAATAGAGCCGCTTAAAGGAAAAACCCGCCACGGAAACACTTAACCAGCACCGAGGGGAGCCGTACTAACAGCAGCGGCGCTGACGGCACCCACCTGCCGAACTCAGCGGAGGAGCATGAGCCGAAGCGCAGCCATACTAACAGAGGTGGATTAACAGAGACGGGACGTGGGACTAAACTCCTGAACCGTCTTTAATGCGTGTAACCTGCCATCGCTCCTCTGGGACCCCGGAGGGTCCGATTCCCGTCTTCACCCTCAGAACCTTTCCTCTTCCTTCCTGTTTCTCTCCTGAATTCTGGCTTTCTGTTGATAACTGGACTCTGTGTGATCAGGTCACCTGACTAACACCTGGAGGGGCGTGGCCTCTGCATCTGACAGCTGATTGGCCGTTGCTGGACGTATGAGGTCTCAGCAAACCTTGCTCCAGATCCGACTCATGAGTTTCAGTCCAAATGGACCAGATTAGATTGTTCTGTTAGCACTTCAGAACATCCAGATGTCGGACATTTCCCCAAACTTTCAGCGTCATTTTTAGGATTAATTAACAACATCAGCCATCGGCCAACGGACAGAAGTGTTCTGGTACTGTGTTTGGGTCACCGAGCAGAACTGCTTCAGGTCCGTTTTAAAACAACAAGGTTAATTAACCAGAACATGACAGAGCTGCAGGTTCTGAGCTTAGATTAAAAGGCTGAACAGACTCAAAAACCAAGTAGCGGGTCGGTCCAGAACCTCCCGATCTCCTCTGAGGTCCAGTTAATGGCCGGAAGAGCTCAGTCCTTCGTCCTGGTGTGGGTAAACATCTTGGTGTCGAACCAGTCCAACGGTCCTGGAATCTTAGAAGCCAAAGTAAAACACCCTGACAGAACCAAGCTGCTGTGGTCTGGACCAACAGCCCAGATTGTTCTGCTCAGTAACACGAGAATGTTGTAGCCATCCAGAATTTTACCCGAGAGCAACACTGTCAGAACCTGGATGTGTTCTGGTCCGCAGCAGCGTTATCTGGCAGGTGCCAAAGCAACCTACAGTCAGTCAGAACGACACGATCCGATCCAGGTTTGACCCAACAATCCCTCCAGCCCTGGTGCCACCTGTCCTTGTAGATCCAACCATTTCCATCCCTGATGTGGACCAGGTTTGACCCGGTTTGGGTCCTGCTGGGATCTGACCCTTGTTCCTGTCGGTGAGTCTCTGAATGTCGACACAATCTGGATTCAAACTAAACAACAGGATAGTTTCAGTTTAAGTTTCAGATGATGTTTGAGATTTAACAGCAGAACCTGATCTGAGACTCTGAGGTCGGACAGAACCTGAACAGAACATAAGAGATCTGAGCTCTTCACCCTGTAGCTGCTGAGCAATCATACCGTCCAGTCAGTAGTCAGAGACCAGCTGTCAGATGTAGTGGCCCCGCCCCGCCTACATGTGGCCACGCCCATTTTGTGTGACCACGCCCATTTTATGTGTAACCACGCCCATTCTGTGTGTGTCCACACATTCTGTGTGACCACGCCCATTCTATGTGTGGCCACGCCCCCTCCACGTGTGGCCACGCCCCCTGCTGTTGACTAACACCTGTTCCCGTCTCACTAACGTCAGCTCTGCGTGCTGCATGCTCAGAAAGTCTGAATGTTTGTCCTCGTTAAACTCAAACGAGCCTCTCCGAGCAGGAACCCAGGTCGTCCCCGCCCCCCAGGAGAACCAGCTGCTGCAGAACCAGCGCCGGAAGAGGTCGCTGCCAAGAAAGTCGTCCGACAGGCTGACATCATAAGAGCGATTGTTTGTTTCTGGCGGGTTTGAAACCTTGAAATGCCTGAAAGTGTTTGTGAATATTACTTAGTGTGGCGGGTGACGGGACTGGAAGAAGCGAGTGTTTGGCCCAATTCTTAAAAACATGGAAGAAAATCTGCTAAGGACCAATAAAAACCTGTGAGCTTGTTGTTTTCCTGCCTGTAACATATTTGCATTGAGTTTGTTTTCAAAGCGCAGCAGAGAAATATTCTGATGAGCTTCAGGTTCATTATAACACGGCTTTCATGTGTATCTTAGTATTTATCAGTTTGCCTTTATTCTGTCACCGCTCATGTTAGCAGCCGTGGAATCACATGTCTGGGCTTTGGGTTCATGTTGTTCCTACATTTCATTGGGTTTAATCAGAACTTTTGAGATGCAGCATCATTTTCATTGTTTTAACTGCAGATTATGAATTCCACAGCCGTATTTTCTTATTTATTTCTGAAAACAGAAGAGGCATTTTTCAATAAAACTACTGAAAATCTCACGCTGGTTGTGTGGATTTTGTGGTTCCTGAGAGCTGGCATGGACCGGAGAAGGTCCAGGAAGTCCATCAAAGGACTTTGATCTGGGCAGAACATCCCAGGAGGAAGAAGATGGTTTGATCATGTGGGAATAAAGTGGTTTATAGAAAGTAGCTCCATGAATGCCTGGTTCTACCGTCACTTCACTTTAGTTTGGTCTAAAGATGCGTCCATGGGTTCTGGTTCTGTTAGTAAACGGGTCCATAACACATAATGTGATGGGAAAACATCGCTGTAACAAGATTTCCCTTGAAGGGATGTTCTCAGCCAAACGTCCAGAATGTCAACGTCTCATGTCGCTGATAAAGTTTTTACAAAAATAAACGGAGTCATTTTCTCCAAATATAAAACCCTCCTCAATTATCTCCAGTTAGCGGTAAACTCAATTAAATTAATTTCTAGAGCCCCAATTCACAACATGTCATCTAAAAGGGACAATAATGAATATATCATGAAGTAAATAAATGTAAATATACCATAAAATTAATAAATGTAAAATGAAATAATGAAATGTAGATTGAAATAAATAAATGCACCATTAAATCTATAATTGAATGAACCATGAAATAAATTAATGTGCCATGTGATAATGAAATGTAAAATAAAATAATTAAATGTGAAATTAAATAAAGGTATCATTAAATGGTCCATTGAATGATTAAATGTAAAAAAAATATTTAATACATCAATAAACAATAAAATGTACCATTCAATTATGAAATGTAAAATTTAATATTTAAATGTGTCATTAAATAATTAATATGCCTTTTAATTTCATCATCATGAAATCTTTTAAACTCACCTTCACCTGTCAAACTCAGTGGGCGGGATTAAGGAGACCCTGACCTCTGATTGGCTGCTTCCACTGAGCAAGACAAGACAACTTCCTGGTTGAATATAGGCTCTGAGGTCAATTCTTTTGCTGTAAAGTGCAGAAATAACTTCAGTGTGTTGCAATTTGTTTACCAGACACTGGTTGAGCAACTTCAGCCTCTATATCCCTAGTCTGATGGATGAAGGTGACGATTTAAAAGCTTTCATGATGAGTCTGCTGTGCGACATTTAATGGTGCATTTATGTAGTTCATTCTATAGTTCATTGTTTCATGGTACATTTATTTATGTCATGTTATATTTACATTTATATATTTCATGATATATTTATTTATTTATTTAATATTAACCCCTTTAACCCTCCATACTCATGACTCTTTCCAGAGTAAATTCAGCCAGATCCTCCAGACAGGTTGGTTTAAAGTTTCCTCTCTAAGGAAACCCAGCAGGTTGCATCGAGTCACTGACCTGCAGCATTAAAACCTCCTGGATGAACATAGAGCCTCAGAGAACGGCTGCTGTCACTGTGTTGTTGAGTTTGCAGCAATCCCTCATACTGAGCATGCATGTAGCAACAGTGGAGAGGAAAACTCCCCTTTAACAGGAAGAAACCTCCAGCAGAACCAGAACCAGGCCCAGTGTGCCGACAGCTGTCTAGGAGAGTGACGGGGCCAAATGCATCCTCTACAGTAATATTTAATAAATTAGAACATGCATTTCCAAGAGGCTTGTTTCGTCAGATTAAAAGTACCTTTAAAAAGACAACCTTAAAAGTTATAGTTGGTAATCCTTCCATCCTGAAAGTAATTAATACATTATGTATACATGGAAAGGAGGTTAAAAAATAATTCTCTGTGGAGCTGCAGGCCTGTAAAACCTCTGACCAATCCCTGCTGTTTGGTCCGGATGGCAGGGATTGGTCAGTTCTGGTTCTAGTCTCACCCCCCTCTGTCCCTCAGGTTCTAGAGGAATCTCCTCATCTACTGGTGGTTCCACCAGTAGATGAGGAGAGACGCAGAGAGCACGCAGAGAAGTTACGCTCACGTAACGTCTCTGCGTGCTCCTTCCTTTATAGTTTCTGCTTGCTGGCTGCGCACTTCTAGTGTTTATGTAGCCGGTTAGCCTAGCGGCTAGCTTAGTAGTTAGCTTAGCGGTTAGCCGTTCATTGTAGCTCCGCTGCTCTCACCGTAGACTTTGAACATGGCTGAGAGTCACAAGAAGAAAATCTTGTTAATATTTATGAGGAGAAAGGAAGGCCTCAGTAGAAATAAATAAGACCTGAGAGGATTTGGTAGACCACGAGGCCACCACTCCCCGGAAGAACAGATGATCTGCCTCCCCTGATGATGTCACAGCTAACAGAATGTCAGACCAGGTGTACCTTCTATGAAGAGAAAAAAGACAGAGAACAAAAAGCAATGCAAATCGGAGAACAGTAGGAGAACTCAGCAGAGTGAGAGAAATAGACCCTGATGTCCTCCAGCACATCATCAAACCCCCCCCCCCCCCCAGCAGACCGTCTGCAGCGCTGCTCTCTGACCTACAGCATGATCACTGATCACCAGCACGATGCCGGACCGGTCCTTTGGGACGGTACTGGTGGCGGTTCTGGTCCTGCTGCGGTTATTTTCATTTCATATATCAGAATCAGAATCATATACTGTGCAGCTGAACTAGTTCTCTAAAGAAGACAGCAAAGTTTGGCTGACATAAAAAACTACAGAGGTAGCTCAGGGTAACATGAGCCACTCTGACTATAAGCTTTGTCAAAAAGGAAGGTTTTAAGATTAGTCTTAAAAGTAGACGGGGTGTCTGCCTCACGGACCAAAACTGGGAATAATCCCTGGGATCATTAATCCACTACAGACTATAGCTGTAATCATCCATCAGAAAGTTCTGGAGAGGTGATTCTAGCAGAGGTCGGACCCAAAAAAGTCCAAAGCCAGGTCCAACGATCTCTGCAGGCATGTAGAGCCAATAACTGGATCTGATGAGGACGGGTCATCAGTTTGTTCTGTACCAGTTTGATGGTTCTACTAAAAACACAGTTTGAATCAACACTGATGTTAAACAGAACAAAACCCAATTAAATGGTTCTGAGGCAGAACCAGCTCCAGCTCAATTTGCAGCCTGAACATCTGATGTGAACATCAGAACTTTTAGGAGAGGGATGCGTTGGAGCTGAAGATCTGGGCCGGAAACAGAAGGATCCAGATCAAGGCAAGGAAAATGTATTTATATAGTTTACATTTCAGTACAAAGACAACACAAAGTGCTTTACTTGATTATTCCATCCATCCATCCATCCATCCATCCATCCATCCATCCATCATCTTCCGCTTATCCGGGGTCAGGTCGCGGGGCTAGCAGCTTCAGTAGGGAAGCCCAGACGTCCCTCTCCTCAGCCACCTGGGCCAGCTCCTCTGGGGGAATCCCAGCAGAGAGACATAGTCCCTCCAGCGTGTCCTGGGTCTCCCTCTTTGTCTCCTCCCGGTATTAAAATATAGGAAAATAAAACAGAATAAAAGCAAGTTGGAATAAAATGTAGAAACAAAATAGAACATGGGAGAATAGAAACTAAAAGAAAATATTAAAACAGTTGGACTACAAAGGTGAACTAATGATGTTTAACTAGAACAGTTAAAATCCTAAACAAATGTGTTTTTAATCTTGATTTAAAGGAACTCAGGCTTTCAGCACTTTTACAGTTTTCGGGGAGTTTGTTCCAGATCAGTGGAGCATAGGAACTAAATGCTGCTTCTCCATGTCTGGTTCTGGTTCTGGTTCTGGTTCTGCAGAGCAGGCTGGAGCCAGAAGACCTGAGTGGTCTGGAGGGTTGATGCCCTGATAACAAGTCTGTGATGTAATTAGGTGCTAATTCAGGGATTTATAGACTAACAGAAGGATTTTAAAGTCTATTCTCTGAGATCCAGGGAGCCAGTGGAAGGACTTCAGAACCGGGTCCATGTTCTCTACGTTCTTAGTCTTAGTGAGGACTTCAGAACCGGGTCCATGTTCTCTACGTTCTTAGTCTTAGTGGAAGGACTTTAGAACCGGGCCCATGTTCTCTACGTTCTTAGTCTTAGTGGAAGGACTTCAGAACCGGGTCCATGTTCTCTACGTTCTTAGTCTTAGTGGAAGGACTTCAGAACCGGGTCCATGTTCTCTACGTTCTTAGTCTTAGTGGAAGGACTTCAGAACCGGGTCCATGTTCTCTACGTTCTTAGTCTTAGTGGAAGGACTTTAGAACCGGGTCCATGTTCTCTACGTTCTTAGTCTTAGTGGAAGGACTTTAGAACCGGGTCCATGTTCTCTACGTTCTTAGTCTTAGTGGAAGGACTTCAGAACCGGGTCCATGTTCTCTACGTTCTTAGTCTTAGTGGAAGGACTTCAGAACCGGGTCCATGTTCTCTACGTTCTTAGTCTTAGTGGAAGGACTTCAGAACCGGGTCCATGTTCTCTACGTTCTTAGTCTTAGTGAGGACTTCAGAACCGGGTCCATGTTCTCTACGTTCTTAGTCTTAGTGGAAGGACTTCAGAACCGGGTCCATGTTCTCTACGTTCTTAGTCTTAGTGAGGACTTCAGAACCGGGTCCATGTTCTCTACGTTCTTAGTCTTAGTGAGGACTTCAGAACCGGGTCCATGTTCTCTACGTTCTTAGTCTTAGTGGAAGGACTTCAGAACCGGGTCCATGTTCTCTACGTTCTTAGTCTTAGTGAGGACTTCAGAACCGGGTCCATGTTCTCTACGTTCTTAGTCTTAGTGAGGACTTCAGAACCGGGTCCATGTTCTCTACGTTCTTAGTCTTAGTGGAAGGACTTCAGAACCGGGTCCATGTTCTCTACGTTCTTAGTCTTAGTGAGGACTTCAGAACCGGGTCCATGTTCTCTACGTTCTTAGTCTTAGTGGAAGGACTTCAGAACCGGGTCCATGTTCTCTACGTTCTTAGTCTTAGTGAGGACTTCAGAACCGGGTCCATGTTCTCTACGTTCTTAGTCTCAGTGAGGACTTCAGAACCGGGTCCATGTTCTCTACGTTCTTAGTCTTAGTGAGGACGCGGGCAGCAGCGTTCTGGATCAGCTGCAGCTGTCTGATCCACTTTTTAGGCAGACCTGTGAAAACACCGTTGCAGTGATCAGTTCTACTAAAGATAAACATGGATTAGTTTTTCCAGATCCTGCTGAGACATCAGTCCTTTAATCCTGGAAATGTTCTCCAGGTTCTAGAAGGTCCACTTTGTCTTTAGATGGAGGTTCAGGTCTGAGTCCATCACTACTCCCAGGTTTCAGGCCTGATCAGTGGTTCCTAGCTGAAGCAGCTGAAGCTGTGAGCTAACTCTGGATCTCTCCTCTATTGGTCCAGAAATTATTACTTCAGTTTGTTTTTATTCAGTTAAAGAACATTTTGTCTCATCCTGCATTGATTTCTTCTATTTCCTCAGAGCTTGAACTGGTTCATAGTCACCTGGTGACATGCTGATGTAGAGCTGTGTGTCGTCTGCATAGTGATGGTAGCTGATGATGTTTTATGATCTGAGCTAGAGGAGCATGTAGATATTGAAGAGGAGGAACCCAGGATGGAACCTTGGGGAACCCCACATGTGATTATGTCGTCTCTGATGTAAAGTTACCTGCTGACACTAAAAAGTCCTTTAAGTAGGATTTAAACCAGTGGAGAGCTGTAGCAGAGAGGCCGACCCAGTTCTCCAGGCGTTCTAACAGGATGGAGTGATCAACAGTATCAATGCTGCACTGAGGTCCAACAGAACCAGCACTGAGGTTCTGAGGTCCAACAGAACCAGCACTGAGGTTCTGAGGTCCAACAGAACCAGCACGGAGGTTCTTCCAGAGTCTGTATTTATATGGATGTCATTAAACACCTTGATAAGGGCGGTCTCTGTACTGTGGTGAGGAAACCTGACTGGAAAACATCAAAGCAGCTGGTCGTTGTTAAGAAGGTGTTTAATTGTTGAAACTCAGCTTTTTCTATAATCTACTGATAAAGGAGGTTTGAGATGGGCCTGTAGTTCTGGAGTAGTAGTTTGTCTAAATTGTTCTTTTTCAGCAGTGCTTTGATAATTGCTGTTTTTAGGGACTGGGGGAAAACACCTGACAGAAGGGACGTGTTTATTATCTGAGTCAAATCAGACACTATGACAGGCAGAACGTTCTTAAAGAACGCTGTGGGTAGAACATCAAGGCAGCTGGAGGAGGAACTTAGCTGCTGCATGATCTCCTCTAAGCTTTTGTATTGTCAGAGGTTCTTGAGCCGATTCTCTCTGAACTACTTCTACTTCTCTTTACTTAACCGAACCGTGTCCAACAGAACTGGAAAACCCAAAGAAACTCTGATCTGGTTTAGAGGCATCACTCATTCCTTCTCCATGTGGTTGTCAGGTGTTCATCAGAGACCCAGCCTGGGGACAGAACCTGGTTCTGCATCGGCTCATTTTAGCCTTCAGCGCTCTCTAGCGCCGCCCTGAAGGCAACGGTCTGAATAACCTGAGACCAATATGAGTTTATGAAGATGAATCCATCAGTTTATGGAGCTTAAAGTGTTGGGAACCAACACACCAAAGATGAAGCTTTCAGCTGATCTTTTTCTTTGAACTTGTTCTTCTTCTGCATGTTTTCACTCTGAAAGCGCTGCCAGGGTTCTGGTGGTTCCGATCACAGCTGATCCCGATCTGCTAAATCTGCAGAACATCTTGAGGAGCATAGAGACAAGCACTGCTTTCATGGAAGATACAATCTGTCTTCATCTTTCAGAGTTCAGAGAATGATTCTGTCCACCAGAAGAACCGGGCCAGGAAAGCAGCCTGAGAAGATAACAGAGCTGATTTACAAGAACTCATCCTGTCCTAAAGCTCTAACCTGAGTCCTGGTCCAGAACCAGAACATGTCTGGTTCTGCTTCTGGTCTCTTTTGAAATCTCACTCTGGAAACGGTCAGAGTAAGTGGATGTTACTGGACCCACTTCCAGATGTTTGAGCAAACAGAAACATTTCTGGAAACAGACGCCTGGATTCTGACTTATTAATCAGAACTTATCGTCCGGTATGTTTCGGGTCCTCAGTTTGGGCCTTTGCCACAATCTTCTGGTCCTGCTGTTAGCTGGGAACCATAACACTACACTAAACATATATTTAGAGACCATTAAAACTTGTGACTTTATTAAAATGTAAAGTTAGTATTACTTTATATGTAAATGCTTAATACCATTTCTATCTTTGTTTAAGAGGCAAAAAAAATATTTCTGCATTAAATATTTATTTATTTTCACATTTATTTACACATTGTGTAAACATCAGGCCGTTATGATTAGTGATTTAGCCATTACTGGCCAGAGTTTAACATTTTATGGCACCAGTATTTTTTTCATTCCAATACTAGTGTCATTTATTGCAAAATTGCATATTAAAATGCACAAATAGGCTTTTACACTTTCAGAAATAAAAAGATAAAATATGCGATTAATTTGCGATTATTCTCGAGACAACTATTGAAATTATGCGATTAATAGCAATTTAAATTTTCTTTTTTTTTTTTATGGGAGAGTAAAGGAAGAACAAGAAGTGAGAGAGAGAAAAAAAAGAGTAGAGGTGAAAGAAAGAAGAGATAAAAGGGAGAGAATGATAAAACCTTCTTTGTCTGCTCCATCACCTGGAAAGAGAGATGCAAAAAGAACAGCACAACCAACAGACATAAAGCAACAGATACAATCGAATAACACCTTGATGCCATTGCTAAATCATATGTATTATTATGTAAGCTGACATGTGTAATGTGATACCTGAAAAAAGAAAGTGAAAGAACATAAATAAATAAATAAGAGGGGGGACCCTGGCCAGCCAGCCCGCACGAGCCATCCCAAACCCCACCCCCCAAGCGAAACCCGCACCAGGAGACGACACGGACCAGGACCGGGACAGGGGGCCGGACACAAGCCCACCAGAACGTCCATCCCCCCCCACACACACACACACACACACCCGTAGATGCGCCCCAGGGACCCCAGACCCCCAGACCCACCCCGGCCCCACCCAGCGGCAGCACAGCTACCAGGTCAGTAACCCACGTCCGTCACCACGCAGCTCCCCAAGAGCGCCACAAGCGGCGCTGTGGGCCACCCGTAGGCCTCCCAAGCTCCTCCCAGATGGGGGCAACAGACCCTGGAGTCAGATCCACCAGACGCCCCACTCCAAGCGCCCCCAGGGCCCCAGGAACCCCTCCATCCAGCCACTGCGCCCTGCAGGAAGCAACCCACCGCCCCCTATACCACTAAGTGATGGTGTTGATCAGAGGAGCCCAAAGAGACCAATCAGATGTGGAAGCAGATGCTGTCTCAAGATTAATATGATCCAACAAAAGATCTCTATCCTGATTGATACTGAGATTTTCTTTACTTTTCCAATTCATGAGGATAGTTTTCTTTGCGATACATAATGCAGTGAAAACCATGTAAACTATTTCTTTTTTCAGAGGACTTTCCTCAAAATTACCAAGCAAGCAAACTGATGGGGAAGGTGTAATTTTACAGCTCAAGCACTTTGATAAGTCCTTACATATCTGTGTCCAGAACCTCTGGACTGGTGTGCATAACCATAACGCATGAAAATAATTATCAGGATGATTGCCTATGCAGTGTGGACAGATGTTAGATTGTGCCAGACCCATCTTGAATAATCTTTGTCCTGTGTAGTGTACTCTGTGAAGGATTTTGTATTGTATTAGTTGTAAGTTGGTGTTTCTAGTCAATTTGAAAGTTCTTAGACATGTCTGAGCCCAGAAGTCTTGTTCAAAGTTGACTGATAGATCCTCTTCCCATTTCGTAATAGGAAGAGATATCGAATCATCTATTTTAGTCAGTGTCCTGTATGATTTAGACAGTAGTTTGGGGGGGGTTAAATCTAGGAACTCTAATATATTACTTGGAATTTGTAAACCACCATTAATATGCTTATATTTATTTCTAATTATAGATTTAAGTTGTTCATATTCCAAGAATTTATTTTTACCAATGCCATATTGCATATTTAGTTTAGCAAAATTGATGAACTCGGTTCCATCAAGTAAATGTTCCAGATATTCAATACCTTTATTCTTCCAGTATGTAAAGTTTATCATTTTATTATTTTGTAGGATATCAGGGTTATTCCAGATAGGTGTACGACTGCATGGGATAAGTGATGACTTTGTCATTTTAAGAAACTCCCACCATGCTGTCAGAGTAGAACTAATGTTGATATTTTTGAAGCATGTATGCCGTTTTATATTTGAGCAAATAAACGGCAAATCTGAAATCATGATATTATTGCATATTTTCTGTTCTATATCTAACCAAGGCTCATCTAGATGTATTGTAGCCTATTTGCTAAGTAATAGTTATGGAAGTTAGGCAAATCTAATCCTCCCCTGTCTTTAGTCTTCTGTATTGTCTTTAAGCTAATACGGGGCAGTTTATCTTTCCAAAGAAATTTAGAGATAGAAGAGTCTTGAGATTTAAACCAGTCAGATGATGGTTTATTGGGGACCATTGAAAATAAATAATTAATTCTAGGTAGGACCATAATTTTTATTGAAGCTACCCTACCCTTAAGTGAGATTGGAAGCGATTTCCATCTTTCAAGGTCCTCTTCTATCCTGTTTAAAAGTGGGGCGTGGTTAAGTTTAAGTAAATCCGTTAATTTAGACGACACAGTAATACCTAAATATTTAATATTTCCTGATTACATTTGTAAATCTAGGGAGTTTTCGAGAGAGCAATTAATTGACAGTACCGTAGATTTAGACCAGTTTAACGAGTAATCTGATACTTTAGAGAAAGATTCTAGTATTCTAATTACTTGTGAAAGAGAATTATTTGAATGCTGGAGATAAAGTAATACATCATCCGCGTACAGACTAATCTTGTGCTCTATTTTCATGCATTTTATACCTTTTACAGCTTTTGTTTGTCTGATTGTTGCTGCTAGAGGTTCAATAAAAATGGCAAAAAGTGATGGAGAAAGAGGGCATCCTTGCCTGGTGCCCCTCTGTAGGCAAAAACTGGAAGATATTTGATTATTTGTCCTGTTGGAGAATTGTATAGAATTTTTAACCAATTTATGAATAATTCGCCAAAACCGAATTTATGAAGAGTAGCGAATAAAAA
Source organism: Fundulus diaphanus (assembly GCA_037039145.1). NCBI lineage: Eukaryota > Metazoa > Chordata > Actinopteri > Cyprinodontiformes > Fundulidae > Fundulus > Fundulus diaphanus. The sequence goes on along the minus strand of CM073142.1, from coordinate 46,723,142 downwards.
TTTCCAGTTTACTCTATCAAATGCTTTTTCTGCGTCTAAAGACAATATATTGGTTTTAATGTTTTTACTGTAGGAATAATCAATTAAATTAAGTAATCTGCGCGTATTTGTGGATGACTGCCTTCCTCTGATGAAACCAGTTTGATCTGGATGTATTATGAGAGGAGTTACTTTGTCTAATCTTTTTGCAAAAGCTTTACAGATTATCTTAATCTCCACATTAATTAAGGATATGGGACGATAACTGGTGGGCAACATAGGATCTTTGTCTGGCTTGAGCAGAAGGTTGATGGTGGCAGAGTTCATATTAGCTGGAAATCTGCCTTTTTCCTGTATTTCCTGCAACATTCTGTGGAACGTTGGGGCTAGAATATTCCAGAACTCTTTATAAAACTCAGTGGGGAATCCATCTGGACCTGGAGCCTTTTTATTAGGCATGCTTTTAAGAGCTTCCTGGGTTTCAGCTGTTGTCAGCGGGGAATCCAGTGTCATTCTTTGGTTATCTGATAATTTAGGAAGTGTAATTTTATCCAGAAATTGCTTAATATCCTTCTCTGATGGATTTATCTGTGGTGTGTATAAAGATTTGTAGAAATCGCGGAAGGTATTATTTATACACTCCGGTTCACTTACTGTATTACCAGTTGAATCTGTAACTGCAAATATAGTTGTTTTCTCCTTATTTATTTTAAGATGATTAGCTAGAAAGCTTCCTGACTTATTGCCATGTTCAAAATTTTCTATTCGAAGTCTTTGTATTAGAAATCTATTTTGCTTTTCAATATAGTGGTTTAGTTCTGATTTTACTTCACGGATTTTACCTGACTTTCCTTCTTCTTGAGAGGATTCTAGTAACTTAAGTTTTTCCTCTAATTGCTGAATCTTTTTGTTTTCTTTTTTCTTTTTATGAGATGAGAAAGAAATTATTTTACCTCGCAATTTAAATTTTTAATCATTTGACAGCACTAATATATATATATATATATATATATATTAGGGCTGGGCAAGTTAACGCGTTAATTTCGCGTTAATTCATTAGACTATTAACGGCGATATTTACTTTAACGCGGGTTAACGCATGTTGCTCACATGCTTTTATTTTGTGAAGGTCTGTTGCTGCGGTGTAGGGGTTTGAATCAGAACAGTAGGTGGCGATAATGCGCCAATAACCTCGCTGTCAGCCCAGCCTCGGATTCAAAGAGGAAGAAAAGGTGCTGGCCGGAAAAAAACAGCCGACACGGGGAAGGCGGTGTTTCCCGCAGGAATTTGCTTAGGCGAGGCGGTGAGTTGGCGGCCGGAACAAGTTTTGTGCGGAGCGGAGTCTGCATCGACGCCGTCGGTGAAGTCGCTTCTCGTTTCAAAGTATCCATGTGTTTTTGCCTGTTTTTCTCCTGCCATTCACTATATGCACGCGAGAAAGCAACAACAAAAAACCGCGTGTTAACGTCAAATAAACATGCAAGCATATCGAGTTAGCAAGCATTTCAGTTTAAAGTTCTTCCAGCAACGAATATGACAGAAACAAGTTAGTTGTAACCACTGCCAAGTTAAACTTTGGTATTGAACATAAAATGGTAATGCTGCTCCCTGCGGTTACCTCAGAAATTGCCTGTTTTTGGTAGATTTTTTCCCCATAAAGAGAATTCCCTGTCAGTGGCAATAAGCTTTAATTTATTATTATTGCTATTTTTTGTTTTACATGTTTAAGTTGAGCTTTGCACTAAATATGTGTTACTGATAAGTGCTACAAATGTTACAACACTTTTGTTCATATGGCAGCAGAACATTAAAATAAAAGTGCTCTTTATACTACTTTTGAATTCATTCTTGGAGTTTGTAAATACAATGCGATTAATCATGATTAATCAGGCAGATTATGCGATTAATCGTGATTAAATATTGTAATCGTTGCCCAGTCCTAATATATACATACAGTATATATGGTCTCCAGCCGGGTTTCTGGATTTGACTAGTGGGAAAAGGAAAGCAGGTGTAGGCTGTACTTCATCATGGTGGGATGTCCAAACGTGGCTGAAAAGATGTTAGATTGAAGAACCGGGCCGGTCCAGTCCCACTTTGAAGACGGCAATCTGAAATGCTGACTGTTGGGTTTGTCTGCAATCATTAGACGTTCCTAATAAAGTGGCCAGCTGGCTGGATATATGCAGGAAAAGAAGCCTTTGACACGATGGAGGGAAACCTATCGGGAAAGCTTTGCTTTCTCTTTAGGATGTTATAGAAGACAAAGCACATTTCTGGTCCAGTTCAGAAGCTGATCTTCTCAGATGTCGGTTCCTGGAGATATAAAAGAATTTGTCTGCAGAGCCGCGCCTCAGATGCCAGAAATATTCAGGCCGGGGAAGAATTTCTCTACTTAAAACAAAACGTCCAGCTTCCAAACAAACATGGTGAATCTGGCCCGCTCTGGAGGAATGAGGCTCTGCTAACGTGGTCCACATGTGGGCCAGCTGCTGCACATCACGCACGCCTCCGTCTGAAGCCACGAGCCGCCTGGAGACATCCAGGTTAGGGAGGCCGGAGCAGCGAGGAGGCTGCGGCCGGATGTTGCTGATGTCTCAGATGAGATCAGCGGCTGCACCCCCCCCCCCCCCCCCAGCAGACCGTCTGCAGCGCTGCTCTCTGACCCACAGCATGATCACTGATCACCAGCACGATGCCGGACCGGTCCTTTGGGACGGTACTGGTGGAGGTTCTGGTCCTGCTGCGGTTATTTTCATTTGATATATCACAATCAGAATCATATACTGTGCAGCTGAACTAGTTTTCTAAAGAAGACAGCAAAGTTTGGCTGAAATAAAAGAATAAAAACTGATTTCCTTCCTGCTTTCACTGCTAAGGAAGAGAAATCCTGGCGTTTGCTGCAGAACCCGTTCAGATGTGTTCTGGACCGGCAGGACCAGACAAAGTTCTGCCGGAACGAACGGATCCTGTTCTCCTTCCTGTGATTACCTCAGAGTGAGGAACTCCAGAACTTCTGGAGGAGTCAGTGAGAAGCTGCAGGATGAGAAGACCACGCTGAGGTCCAATGAAGCTGTAAGAGGTCCGGTTCTGAGAAGGTCGTGGTACCGAGCCTGAGCCCTGCTGAGAGACAGACAGCAACCCAAACAAGCTGGAACATCTGGATCCGGAACAGGAAATGCCATCTTTTATTTTTGTTTGTTTTTATTTAAATATAAAATCTGAAGCCTTGAAAAGACAGATTTTAACATCTTAGTTTTATTTGCATCGTGAAGAATAATGAAGCCGTCTGTGTTTATTGCTGCGGCTCAGTGACCAGAGCGAACGCTCTTTTATCCACTAACTTTACATTAAAATGGCAATATTTATATAACAGATATTTCAAATTTGATTCAACAAAGGGTATTTTTAGTTAAAGCTAAATAAAGCCACCATTGCTAATTCTCATGCATGGCTCAGGTTCTGGTTCTTTGAATTACTGTCATATAGACTTTATTAATTTTTAATCATAAAACTACCTTTTAAGTTTCAGCTTGTTGGTTTTAACAGGTCTTGTTCAGCTCAGAACAAACAAGTTAAAGTTTCATAAATAAAATCCTAAATGATTATTACTGTGTTCAACAGTTAAGTCTAAGTTATATGGGACCTTAGCCAGAATTCTGATCAGGGTGTTTAAACAATCATTTTGGTTTGTTCCCGATAAAAAGATAAGATAAGATAAGATGAGATAAGATGAGATAAGATGAGATAGGCTTTATTGATCTCACATTGGAGAAATTCACTTGTCACATCGGCTCATTAGTCAATAATCAGAAGAAGGTGCAAAAGTAGGAAAAGGTGCATCAGTTATATACAATGTGTCCTCGTTTATACAGTGGATCAAAGAAAATGAGAAAAATAAGAATAAAAATACAAAAAGAAATAGGAATGGGCAGATGATGTCCTATTTACATTCACGGTGATATACATATATATATATATATATATATATATATATATATATATATATTTGTATTGACATATATTCAGGTGGTGATAGCAGCAGAAGTCACTTCTTTCAGGATTATTGCACGGGTTATAGCACAGTGTATTAAATAGATTATTGCACATTAGTTATTGCACATTAGTTATTACAGTTATAGTTACAGTTATAGTTACAGTTACAGTGCAGCATTGTATAATCTGATAGCAGCAGGAATAAATGACCTGCGGTAGCGCTCCTTTTTACAGACAGGATGTCTAAGTCTGGCACTAAAGGAGCTGCTCAGCTCCTCTACAGTCTGGTGCAGGGGGTGGAAGGTGTTGTCCATGATGGATGTGAGCTTGGACAACACCCTCCTCTCAGCCACTTCCTCCACAGAGTCCAGAGAGCAGCCCAGGACAGAAGTGGCCTTCCTCACCAGCTTATTCAGCCTCTTTCTACCGGTGCAACCGGGGTGAAAATATGTGGCTTTAATTCACCTCTGAGAATCAAACCAGACTTTGTGGGAGACGTTTGGTGTCCTGTGGTTCACGCTGCAGCGAGAGCAGAAGGTAGCAACCACAGCGGGAAAAGCTGAGCTAATCTGAACCGGGGGGTTCTGCCTTTTACAGGAAGTGAAGAACAAACCCGGCTTCTTGGTTTCCTGCAGTTTTATCTGATGTGGAAATAATCCAGACTGCAGAAGATTGTAGACCGCAGGTTGAGGGTTGAAATTACTGAGAACTTCTTCATTAGGCTCATTGTCTCTAAGGGAGGATTTTATATTTTCCAGAAAGAGCAAAACATCATCAGCATATAAACAAATGTTATGGATTCTAGCTGTTAGCATTTGATGATGCTTCTTTGCTTCGCGAGCCGCCAGCGGATCAGTGAAAATGACAGACATGGAGGAGGGTGGACAACCTGTCTGGAGCTTCTCTGAGCTTCAGAGAAGCTCCAGACAGGTTGTCCACCCTCCTCCATTTGCACTATTATGACCAGGTAATAACCCTGGCTCCCTGTCCATTTGCTTTCACATGAGGCTAATCTTTAGTTTTGTTGTTTCTTCTTTATTTTCCCTTTAACCTCTTCATCTGGGTGACGGACACAGAGCCGGTTATACGCGTTACAACAGAACTGCGCGCTCTAGAGCTAAAGTGCATACAATAAAATTTTCTTCACAAATGTTTTTAAATCTAAAATATTACAAATAAAAGAACCAGAACTAGAACCTCTGCAGTTGCACTCTGATTAAATTACTCTCTGTTTACCGATCAGTCACTTTTATTTAGGGACTTCAGAGTAAAAGGAAATAAAAATGCGTAAAAATGTGATGGAGAAGATGGTTTCCTTCATGAAAAACCCCATTAGGCCCAATTCAATATAAATATCTATATAAAAAGGTGTGTTTGTGTGTGGAGGTGAGAGCAGGTCTGTTACCTGGAGGTGGACGTTTGTGTGGAGAGAATAGCTTCCATCTTCAGGGCCAGAGAACAACAGCCGAGCCGACCCGACCCGAACCAGGAGCAAAAAGTGTTCAAACATGAATCCTCTTCCTTCCACTTGATAATTCAGGATTCTTTGTGTGTTTTTAACAGGTTTGGCTTTGGCAAATAAGAACAACTCTGGTTATCTTTGAACTTATGCGACTGGGTTTTTACTGCCTTACCTTCATCTTTGAGAACATACGGAGTTTGTAAAAGTTTTTTTTAATGAAGTTAAACTCGGACTAAACTTATTTAGTCATTTTTTTCCCTAAATCAGTATTAATTATGTAACATGAGGACATCTGCACGGAATGACTCATTCTGAGTCAGCTGGGATATTTTAAACCTAAATGAATGAGTTTTATTGGGAAAGTTTGGTTTTGAAGATTGAATTCTGGTGTTTTACGCCGGCCAATGTTAGTTTATCTGAGGTGTTAACAGATGCTCATCAGACCGATATTTCCATGTTTCACCCTCGGCTCCAGCTGCTCCACCTTCTATAAACCCACAGGTGCTCCATGGCTGAAGTGGAGGGAGGCGCCGCTGTCCAGCGGACATCTGGAGCTGATTCCAGGCTGAACGCTGCCCTGCAGGACATCTGCTCGTGTCGGCTCAGACCTCCAGCAGACACCAGACCTCAGGCCTGATTAAAGAAGGAAGCCGTCTCCTCCAGGCTCCTCCAGTCCACACGTCGCTCCTCTGGAAAACCACAACATTCACAAGAGCTGGGGAGGCTTTCAACATCAAAGTCTGCCTTCAGAGACGTTTGATCCAAGGATCTGATATGTATTACAATCTTATTAGCAGTTGTTATCCTGTAGAAATATTACAAGCAGGAACAATGCAGAATAAGCAGAAAGCAGCTCATTAAAGTTCAGTTTATTAAGCAGAGGAGTAAATGAGGAGATGATGGATTTCCTTTTAGCATGAAATCAGCCTTTAGTGATCATAAAACAGTAAAGTCCAATCTGGTTCTGTTCAGTTTCACAACAGTTTTATTGTATTTCTCATGCAAACACCCAGAAACATGTTAATCTTTTTCAGCTCATCTTTGCAGATTTCCTTTCATCATCCTCTGAAATATGGGTGAGTGATAATTAATGCGCTCAGGATCAGAGATTAGTCCTCCATGAAAGCTCGGGTGTGTGCCGGGTCTGTGCTGGGTCTGCAGGTACCCGTCAGGCACAGAACCTCTGAATCAACGGCCTTTATGGATGTGAGACAATCCCTCAGTGTCAGGAACCGGGCCTGATGCAGGTTCTCCATCCAGGAACCAGGAGGAGTCCACAGACCCGTCAGAGTTCATTTCCTGAAGCTTAATGTATGGAGTTAGATGACTGTCAATATAAACGTCTGCTCAGGAATAAACGTGAATACATTTAAGTTTTGTATTTTTTCCTGGTTGTCAACTCGGACAACGTGTGTCATCAGATGTTTCATCTGAGAGAATACAAGTTTAAATGTTACCAATACAAGTTACAGAGTTACAACTTTGCAGAAGTACGAGTACGACTCTACAACCCCTGATGAAGCAGTTTTATACTTATTACCCGCTGGTGGTGGTGATGCACTTGAATGTTTTTCACCAACCGCCATTAAACAAAATGACGAGAAAGGAGAAAACAGCATGTCTATATTGACAGCTATCTTACGCCATATAACGTGTCAATTTAATTCAATTCAATTTTATTTATATAGCGCCAATTCATGAAACATGTCATCTCAAGGCACTTTACAAAGGCAAGTTCAATCATATTATACAGATTGGTCAAAAATGTTCCTATATAAGGGAACCAGTTGATTGCATCAAAGTCCCGACAAGCAGCATTCACTCCTGGAGAAGCGTAGAGCTACAGGGAGAGTCGTCTGCATTGTACATGGCTTTGCAGCAATCCCTCATACTGAGCAAGCATGAAGCGACAGTGGAAAGAAAAACTCCCCATTAACGGGAAGGAAAACCTACAGCAGAACCAGAACCAGGCTCAGTATGAACGGTCATCTGCCTCGACCCACTGGGGGTTACAGAAGACAGAGCAGAGACACAACAAGAGAGACAAACAAGCACAGAAGCACACATTGATCCAGTGATCTGTTCTACATTAGATGGTAATAGTGGTGATCTGTCTTCTCTGGATGATGTCACAGTTAACAGAACGTCAGACCAGGTGTACCTACTATGAAGAAAAAAGAGAGAGAACAGAAAGTTAAAACAGAAATGACAACACGTAATGCATAATTGAAGAACAGTAGAACTCTATAGAGTGAGAAAATTAGATCCTGATGTCCTCCAGCAGCCTAAGCCTATAGCAGCATAACTATAGAGGTAGCTCAGAGTAACATGAGCCACTCTAACTAGAAGCTTTGTCAAAAAGGAAAGTTTTAAGATTAGTCTTAAAAGTAGACGGGGTGTCTGCTTCACGGACCAAAACTGGGAGTTGGTTCCACAGGAGAGGAGCCTGATAACTATTAATTTAACTGCTGTGTTCCTCGTGAAGACTGACGTCAACACGTTCTTCCATCTAATTAAAGCCCCCCCCCCTGTCAGGATTTGGGTTTTTGTTTCAGCTGTTTGTTAATTTTGATGTATTAGTTAACTCTCCGGTCTTTAAAATTAGTTTTGGTTTTGGGCTCTTTCTTGTTTGGTTTCTATTATAGCTTGTGTGTGTTGTGTTTAGTCTTAGGTTTAGGTTCTGTATTAGTTTTGGTTTATGGAATAGGTTAGATTTTATTGTAGTTTGATTTTATTTATGTTTCCAGTTCAGTTCTGTCTCTTCCCAGCAATCTGCCAGCTCACTCAATCTGTTTATCTGTCACTCCCCAAACACCAGTTACCAGCCAATCAGATCTGCTCACCTGTCAACCTCCAGTCACTAGCCAATCAGTTCAGTTTCCACCTGTCACTTGTAATTAGTTTTCACTCCATTTCACCTGTGTACTCCACTATATAGTTCTGCCTCGGTCTTCAGTTCTCTGCCAGATCATTAACAAGCCCACGGTGAGTTTTGTTCCAGCGTTCCTTTCTTGATTGACCTGTTGATGCTAACCTGAGAGCCTTTTTGATTCTGAGCCAGCCTGTTCCCTGATCTGTTTTTCCTGCCCTGTCTGACTGATTTACCGGTTTACCGACCTGAGTCTGTCCCATGGTTATCCGAGCTTGCTTTGCCCTGTCTGTACCTCTGCCTATTTTGGACTGCCTTTTGTGTACCGGATTTTGGACTGCCATTTTGACCATTGAGCCTTGCCTGTCCCTGTTTTATTATTAAATACTGTTTTTTGCCTTCACCTCACTTGTTTGGTTTGAATACTGGGTTTGCCTGATTCTAGTTCTTAACAGAATGATCTGGCCTCCCTAAAACCTATCGCCAAACAAGCTTGTAGAGGTTTTTTTTTTTCCCTTCTCCGCTTAAATTTTTTGCTTTTTTTTTCCCCTCCACAAGCTATGGCTTGGGAGGGTTCCAGACTGGCGTTCTGTCCCCCTGGTATCGGTCCCAGACGCCATCTCTCCAGCAGCCGCAGCAGCAGTAACTCGCTGCCTGCTCCGAGCTTACGATTGGGAGGGCTCTTTGTCACTAATTCAGGTTCTGCTCAGAATAGAAGGGATCACTCACCCAGCGACACCGCTGTCGGCTCTGCCCATGGGTTTTGTCCGGACCCGGCTTTATTTGTGGAGGTCGAAGCGGAGGTGGTGCGGGATCTTCGCCCGGATCTTTTTCTCTCTCTCCCTCCAGAGGAGGAGATGCAGGGAACGCTGTGGGCTCCGCCGATCCCGGCTCTACCGACAGAATCAAACCTCCAGCAAGTCCTGCCGTCCCGCCGTCGGAGGAGGGGACGGAAACCTGTGGGTCGCTCCCTCACCCGTTCTGTTCGGCCGACAGGCGAGTCAGTATCGCGCCCGTCCGTTGCCACTTCCTGCCCAGTGGATCGGAGTCCGGTGCTCCCCAGAGCTGAGCAGCCCACAGCGCCTCCTGGTGGCGCCCGTGATGCTGAGGATCTGGCTCTGGAGGACCAGATAAGAGCTTTTGCCCCTATTATTAAAGACCTTAGGGAGGCTCTTTTCAGCCAGTATTCAGAGGAACTGGAGGCTAAATTAAAGGAGGTCGAGGGGCACTATAGAGCGGCTCTCCAGGGTTTCTATAGTGGACTCAATCCTGTCCCCAAGGGTCCAGCCGACGCCTCGGCACCTGCACCTGTCCCAGAGGACCCGCCCCCTACCTCAGCTCCAGTGCCGGCTTCCGGCAGCTATAAAGCAGCACTGTCTGCGCAGCCGGTCCAAGACGCTGCAACCCTGGAGGGTCCGCAGCCGGCCCAAGACGCTGCAACCCTGGAGGGTCCGCAGCCGGCCCAAGACGCTGCAACCCCGGAGGCTCCGCAGCCGGCCCAAGACGCTGCAACCCCGGAGGCTCCGCAGCCGGCCCGAGACGCTGCAACCCCGGAGGCTCCGCAGCCGGCCCGAGACGCTGCAACCCCGGAGGCTCCGCAGCCGGCCCGAGACGCTGCAACCCCGGAGGCTCCGCAGCCGGCCCGAGACGCTGCAACCCAGGAGGGTCCGCAGCCGGCCCGAGACGCTGCAACCCAGGAGGGTCCGCAGCCGTCCCGCGACGTGGGAACCCAGGAGGGTCCGCCGCCAGTCTGCGACATGGGAACCCAGGAGGGTCCGCCGCCAGTCTGCGACATGGGAACCCAGGAGGGTCCGCCGCCAGTCTGCGACGTGGGAACCCAGGAGGGTCCGCCGCCAGTCTGCGACGTGGGAACCCAGGAGGGTCCGCCGCCAGTCTGCGACGTGGGAACCCAGGTGGGTCTACCACTGGTCCACGATGAGGGGGTTCAGACGAGCCCTCTTTCAGGCCGCAACTCGGGGGCTCATCGGGACACTGGGCGTCGTGGCCCTCGCCCAGACGACAAGCGGCGTCGTGGCCCTCGCCCAGACGACAAGCGGCGTCGCGGCCCTCATCCAAACGACAAGCTCCGTCGGGGGTCTCGCCAAGAAGACAAGCACCCAGAGCCCCATGGAGACTTAGAGGTCCCTGGACCTCTTCTGAAGCTCTTACCCCCTCACCTTTGGCTTGACAGCCAATTTCCCAAGTGGCTGACCAAGCTCTCTCTGTCGGAGGTTCTGGAAGGGTTACTGATGAGGTTCTGGGTGTTAAAGGGTCTGGGAGCATCTGAAGCCTGTAGCCAGGTCCTGTCTGAACCTGTAGCCTGTAGCCAGGTCCCGTCTGAACCTGTAGCCTGTAGCCAGGCCCCGTCTGAACCTGAAGCCTGTAGCCAGGGGCCGTCTGAACCTGAAGCTGAAGCCTGTAGCCAGGTCCCGTCTGAACCTGTAGCCTGTAGCCAGGTCCCGTCTGAACCTGTAGCCTGTAGCCAGGTCCCGTCTGAACCTGTAGCCTGTAGCCAGGCCCCGTCTGAACCTGTAGCCTGTAGCCAGGGGCCGTCTGAACCTGTAGCCTGTAGCCAGGGGCCGTCTGAACCTGTAGCCTGTAGCCAGGGGCCGTCTGAACCTGTAGCCTGTAGCCAGGGGCCGTCTGAACCTGAAGCCTGTAGCCAGGGGCCGTCTGAACCTGAAGCCTGTAGCCAGGGGCCGTCTGAACCTGAACTCTGTAGCCAGGCTCCTCCTGAACTCTTTAGCCAGGTGCCTCCTGAACTCTTTAGCCAGGTGCCTCCTGAACTCTTTAGCCAGGCGTCTCTTCTAGCTCTTAGTCCGGCGCCAGGTTCTGTTCTCTCTCTCTCCAGGCGTCGGTTCCTGAGGGTCCTGTTCTGCCGACGGCCTCCGAGGTTGCTGCTCCGCCGCCGGTCTCCGAGAAACATGCTCCGCCGCCGGCCTATGAGAGATCTGCTCCGCCGCCGGCCTATGAGAGACCTGTTCCGCCACCGGCCGCCGGACATCTTTGCTAACCGGGGCCGTCCTACAGGACACCCGCCGGATTACCTGTCTCACAGGGGTCGTCCGCCGGGACGTCCGCCGGAGAACCTGACACGCCTAGGACGTCCGCCGGAGAGCCTGACACGCCTAGGACGTCCGCCGGAGAGCCTGACACGCCTAGGACGTCCACCGGAGAGCCTGACACGCCGAGGACGTCCGCCGGAGAGCCTGACACGCCGAGGACGTCCGCCGGAGAGCCTGACACGCCTAGGACGTCCGCCGGAGAGCCTGACACGCCTAGGACGTCCGCCGGAGAGCCTGACACGCCGAGGACGTCCGCCGGAGAGCCTGACACGCCGAGGACGTCCGCCGGAGAGCCTGACACGCCGAGGACGTCCGCCGGAGAGCCTGACACGCCGAGGACGTCCGCCGGAGAGCCTGACACGCCGAGGACGTCCGCCGGAGAGCCTGACACGCCGAGGCCGTCCTTCGGGACGTCCGCCGGACAACCTGACACGCCGAGGCCGTCCTTCGGGACGTCCGCCGGACAACCTGACACGCCGAGGCCGTCCTTCGGGACGTCCGCCGGACAACCTGACACGCCTGGGTCATCCTCCTGGACGCCCGCCGGAGAACCTGACACGCCTGGGTCGTCCTCCTGGACGCCCGCCGGAGAACCTGACACGCCTGGGTCGTCCTTCTGGACGCCCGCCTGAGAACTTGATTCGTCTTGCTTTGTTTTAGTTTGTATTTGGACATTTATTTGATTCTAGCCCTCCGTCCTGCACCTCCCTCCACCCGCCCGGTCTAGTCTGTTTTTGTTTATCATTTGTCTTGTTTAAGGACGTCTGGTATCCGTCCTTAAGGGAGGGGCTCTGTCAGGATTTGGGTTTTTGTTTCAGCTGTTTGTTAATTTTGATGTATTAGTTAACTCTCCGGTCTTTAAAATTAGTTTTGGTTTTGGGCTCTTGTTTGGTTTCTATTATAGCTTGTGTGTGTTGTGTTTAGTCTTTGGTTTAGGTTCTGTATTAGTTTTGGTTTATGGAATAGGTTAGATTTTATTGTAGTTTGATTTTATTTATGTTTCCAGTTCAGTTCTGTCTCTTCCCAGCAATCTGCCAGCTCACTCAATCTGTTTATCTGTCACTCCCCAAACACCAGTTACCAGCCAATCAGATCTGCTCACCTGTCAACTTCCAGTCACTAGCCAATCAGTTCAGTTTCCACCTGTCACTTGTAATTAGTTTTCACTCCATTTCACCTGTGTACTCCACTATATAGTTCTGCCTCGGTCTTCAGTTCTCTGCCAGATCATTAACGAGCCCACGGTGAGTTTTGTTCCAGCGTTCCTTTATTGATTGACCTGTTGATGCTAACCCGAGAGCCTTTTTGATTCTGAGCCAGCCTGTTCCCTGATCTGTTTTTCCTGCCCTGTCTGACTGATTTACCGGTTTACCGACCTGAGTCTGTCCCATGGTTATCCGAGCTTGCTTTGCCCTGTCTGTACCTCTGCCTATTTTGGACTGCCTTTTGTGTACCGGATTTTGGACTGCCATTTTGACCATTGAGCCTTGCCTGTCCCTGTTTTATTATTAAATACTGTTTTTTGCCTTCACCTCACTTGTTTGGTTTGAATACTGGGTTTGCCTGATTCTAGTTCATAACACCCCCCCCCCCCCCCCCCCAGTGTTTGCTGCTGAAAAGCTCTGAGTTAAGCTATAAAAGAGCAACATGAACATTTGACAATCTTTTCTTTGTCCCAACTCATTAAGGTTTTGGATATGTGTTCATTCTCGTTGTTTCCTGGTCATTGATGTTTGGTTTTTAGTTTTTAAAGAATAGCTGGGTGAATTCCTTTAATATGGTGACAGTTGTACGCAGGATACGTCTGTTTGTGGTGAAGCTCTGACTCCGGCTGCAGGCCACAACCTTCCTACAACTCCTCAGTGGCTTCGCTTCATCACCCTCTCACGGTCCCTGTAGCTTTTCCCCGCTACACTTTTTCCTTCCACCCAACTTTCCTTTGATAACACAGTACTCTGTGAACGGCTAGCTTCTTTAGCAACGACCTGCTGTGGCTTCCCCTCCTTGGGGAGGTTATCAGTAACCATCTGCAGGTCAGCAGTCTCCCCGTGACTGTGTGGGCCAGAACTCGGCCAGAACAGAACCGTTCTGCACTCAATCATTTTTCTAGCTCTGATGTAATATTCCAGTTCTCTGAGAAACCGAACATTGGATTTTCAGTCAGGATTGTCTAAATGAACGGAAAGAAATCACTGACTTATATCAATCTGTGTGAAACTAATAAATATAATAGACGAGTTTGACTCTGTTGAATTTTGGACATAAATTATTTGTTGTTGTTGAATATCCTGAATTTTATTATCGCGGTCCTGATTATTTTAGCTCGTTTAACAGGATTAGAGTTAATTCCTCTAAAGTTTATATATCTATACTTAATGTCTGAATGCTGGGAAACTAAAGTCACATTCCTTGTCTGTCTTATCTTTCGGGCTGGGCCTGGCTACAGGCTTCGGGCTGGGCCTGGCTACAGGCTTCGGGCTGGGCCTGGCTACAGGCTTCGGGCTGGGCCTGGCTACAGGCTTCGGGCTGGGCCTGGCTACAGGCTTCGGGCTGGGCCTGGCTACAGGCTTCGGGCTGGGCCTGGCTACAGGCTTCGGGCTGGGCCTGGCTACAGGCTTCGGGCAGGGCCTGGCTACAGGCTTCGGGCAGGGCCTGGCTACAGGTTTCGGGCGACAGTGTTTTAAAGCTGCGAAGAGCTGGCACTGGAGACAGTGCGTTAAAGCTACGAGGAGCTGGCACTGGAGACAGTGCGTTAAAGCTACGAGGAGCTGGCACTGGAGACAGTGCGCTAAAGCTACGAGGAGCTGGCACCGGACACTGAGTCCTTGAGCTGCGGGGAGCAGGCACCGGGGCTGAGATTGAGGGCGGGTCCTCCAGGACCCCCTCACGGGACTCGATCGGAGGCGGACCTTCCAAATCTCCCTCCTCGTCGCCGAGCGGAGGCGGACCCTCCTGGGTCTTCACGTCGCCCGCTGGCGGCGACCCCTCAGGGACAGGAGCCGAGGAGTCAGCCAGAGCAACCGCTCGCCGGCGTTTGCGGCGGCGGTACGGCTGCGGCAGAGCGCTCCTCCCTTGGATGTGGCGTCTGGGACCAACACCAGGGGGACAAATCGCCAGCCTGGAACCCTCAAACGAGGCTCCCAAGACGACTTCAGGTAAGCGCCTGACATCCTCTCTTGTCCCAAACAAAGCCCAAGTGTCCATCATAATCTTAAGTCCAGATCGCAAACTCGGTGTCGGGTTCATGGTGGGAGAGAAAAAAGAAAAAGAGGAGAGGACAAAAAAAAAAAAAAAAAACAACGTACTTGTCTGGCGATGGGTCTGGTTATGGCCACATCATTCTGTCACGAACCAGAGACAGATGGACCCAGTATTCAACCAGACAAGCAGAGGTTAGGTTAAAGAACATTTATTTACAAAAATGCAAAAACAAAAACGGGTACCAGGCCAAAAAGGGGAAGAATGTGTCCAATAACAAAAAGCAGCCACAGATGAAACTATCTACAAAACAGAGGACAGGCTAACTCAAAAATCCAAAGATAAGTCTGATCAGGAAACAGGCGGGCAGAATAAACTCAAGCAGTGGTCAGTTAAACAGGCAAACAAACGTGGAACAGGGAATGCTGGACAAGACTCACCGATAGGGATTGGAAAGACAAACAATGATGTGGCAGATTGCAGGGGGCAGAGGCAGGTATAAGTAAGGGAGTGATCAGGTGAATGGAGTGAAACTAATTAGTGACATGGGTGGAGCTAATCGGGAACAGGGAAGTGCTTGGGAGTAAAACTGAAGCCGATTGGATGGTGACTGGTGAAGGGGAGTGACAGGAAGACAAAAGAATGCTGGCAGGTGAACTGAGTTTAGACTGGTGACAGAAATGGTCTGAGCAGACCGGATAAACTTATAACCTAAAACAAAATCAAACACTAAGACAGAACCAAAAATAGAAACTGAACTTAAGGCAGGAGAGTAAAGTAATTAATCAAATAACAAACAAAACCCATAACCAAACCCAAATCATGACAATCTTGGCCAAAAAAGCAGATTCTGGTTCTGATAAATTCATATTTATGATTGACAAACACCGACAGAGGAAACGGATCACGGCAGGTTTAGACCAGCACGGCATCGCTGCTATTCGCTTTGTTAATCCGACGCTGAGACAGAGCAGGCAGCTGGTGCCGGAGCTCAAAGTTGGTGGACGAGCAGCGCTGCCACATCTGTCAGGGCTGTCATTGACTCCAGATGTGGAGGACCAAACAATGCTGTCAGTCTGCCTGTGGTGGACCCAGGTCCAGAGTCTAAAGTCCATGTTTCACAACGTCTCTGTTTTCCTCTGCAGAGCAGGATTTACTCACATGCAGCAGACACCAAACATCCCTCCACCACAGCTTGACTCATCCCAGTGTCCTCATAATGTCATCAATAACTCAGATCCTCGCTGTGTCTCTGTGGTGCGGACTGATTTAGAACCGTCCCCTCAACGCTTCTCGTCATTTGTTCTGAATTAACGGAACAAAAGCAGTTTATTGTCACCAGAACCGACGGCCGAGCCGCAGAGCAGACCGGCTGTGGGTGGAGATGGTCGGCTTTGAGTTTGTCATCTATGAAGCAAACAGTTTTAATAAGCAGCTCTGCAGCCGAGACCGCAGGGTGGTGGGTCAGAACCAGCGACACTCCCCATCATCTCTGCATCAGGGCAACAGCTGACACAACTGTTACTCTGGCCAGGCATAACATTATGACCAGGTAATAACCCTGGCTCCCTGTCAGAGCGCCTGCAGGTGGAAGCATCAGAAAGAAACACTTTATCCTGAAGGCTGATGTGTTGGAGGCAGGAAAGGTAACGAGATCAGGGGTTAGGACAAGAAATCAAAGTGATGTCTAGATGACCGGGTCAGAGAAGCTCTGATGGATGTTCCTGGTCTGCAGTGGTCAGGATCTACCGACATGGTCCAAGAAGGGCCTGCGTGGTCCGATCCGACAGGGCGATGCTGGTTCTGATGACCAGTGATGGGCAGTAGCGCCGCTACATGTAGCGAAGCTATTAGTTAAACTACATTTTCCAGTAGCTTGACCGTAGCGTCGCTGCTTTATGAATCAAGTAACTTTCCTGTAGTGACGTTATTTTTTTGATCAAGTAGCGACGTAGCGTCCACAAACGCTACAAAATCCAGGACATAACTAAGAAATGAAACCAGGTTTGCTATTTTGAAACAACATTCAGAGTGAACAATCAGAGTTGTTGGTTGGACATGTTCATGCGCGAGCTTCTACTCTGCCTCTCTGTCTGTTATGGCAAGCCGATGAGGCCAATTATCATCCGTACAATAACGTGCAGTTCCAACCCGTATTTTACGCGAGCGCGCGTTTTTTATGTCACCGCGCGTTTCCAGCCAGAACGCGCGGTGACGTAGAAAACGCGCGCTCGCGTAAAATACGTGCGGTGGCGTTAATAACGTTTGGTGGCATGTTTTGCATATTATATTATCAGGAGGTTGTCTTTTATGTGCTCAGCCACTAGATTTAAAGGTGTTTTACCCAATAAGAACACTTCAGTACCAGACACAACCAGGAGGTCCCTGATCGTTGGGGAAAGGCAGAAAGAAGATGCACCTTCCTTTCTGATCCTGTCTAAATCCTGCTTAGTTCAATAATAAAGTCTGATATTACACAAAACTCACTCTGCTTGTTCTCCCTCCTTATGCCCCTGTTGCAGAAGATAAATGAAATCTTTAACAGAAATGTTATTATTAATTCTGAAAATATTATCATGTGAATATAAATACAAAGCATACAGAAAATGCAGCTTTATTAAGTGACCTGGTTTATTTTATTTAGCTTTAATTTCTTTTCAACATTTAGTTCTACTACTTGGCTTGTGCTTTGGTAGTTTCATGTTTAAAATGATAAAAGAAATATGAAAAAGCTTATGGTGCATCTTCTTTCTGCCTTTCCCCAATGATCAGGGACCTCCTGGTTGTGTCTGGTGCTGCAGTCTTCTTATTGGGTAAAACACCTTTAAATCTAGTGGCTGAGCACATAAAAGACAACTTCCTGATAATATACTAGGCCAATAACCTTTTTGTTTTATTTCTAGCAGTAATTACTTCAGTTTGTATTTTATTATGCTGCTCATAAAGCAATGTCTACACTGTGTTAGGTCATTGGCTGATCTTTAATAAATGTTTTAACCAGTGTGTCAGACTCATTTTGAATTGATCTGACATTAGGTTGGTACAACGTTAAGTAGCTTCTGATGTAGTTAAGCTACTTTTAACACATTTGTGTAACTTAGCTTGCTATATTTCTATAGGTGGTAGCTTTTGTGTAGTGAAGCTTAATTTATTGTTGAGTAACTGATAGCTTAGCTCACTACACTGGACAAGTAGCTTGCCCAACACTGCTGATGGCGTGGTTTAGTCTGGGCTGCAGAGTTCTGTCCATCACCATAACTCCAACCAGTCTGTGAAGTTCAGACCTGGGTCATGGAGCAAAGGAGAAAGGTAGCCATGTGTCCCAATCCTTAGGTGTTTTCAGTTAGTGTCTTTCACCTCCTTCTAGTTTCTCTTCCAGCTGCTTGTATTTCTCTTGATTATCTCACACCTGTTTTGGTCCAGTTTGATTATTGCCCAGCAGACTCAAGTTCCTGGTTTCTGTTCAGTCTTCACTGGATCCTTAGTCAACCTTAATCAATTGTTAACCATAGTTATCCTTAGTTGTCCCTAGTGAAGCTGTTTTGTAACCTTAGCTGAAGTCCTTTGGTTAAAGTTACCTACCTTCTGATGACTCTGCATCGCCTCTGCTGCACCGTTGGTCCTCAACAACCCCAAATCATGACGCCATGAGTGTGTGCATCGTTACCAGGGCACCGGATGGCACCAGGATGCATCATGGGAAGCGGTCTGGAGACGAATCATACGTCTCACGCTACTTCCTGTCTGTTTCTGATTGGTGGAGCCGTCCCTCAGGGGATAATGGCAGCAAAGGGGGACAAAGATGGTATCAGACAGGTGGGTCTGATGGTCCTGATGCCTGGTTGGAGCTTCACCTGGTAAACATGGCCGTCCAAGGAACCAAGGAGACGTTAAAGGTCAGAAATGAGTGATGGTAAACTTTGGCCAGAAGTCCTCATTGGTGCAGATCAAGCTGTGATCTGTTGACCTCCTGCTCCATCCTGCCATCGCTGAGGAACGTCAGGATCCTTGTTCCCTGCTCCAGGGACACTGAAGCCTCACTCTCACTGTTTTTATGTGACCATTCATGTTTTGTGCTTCTAAAAAACGTTTTCATTTGGGTTTAAACTTAAAGAAGGGAAACATCTGCTCTGCAGGCTTTGTGGTTTCCAGCAGGAAGAACCAAAGTGCCGACTGAGGCCCTCTGTCCTTGATTCTAATAATGTCTTGATGAGCTGCAAGTTTGTAGAAACTGGTTTTAAAATTATGTAATTTTTTTCTTTTCACCAGAAACTGGGTTGGATGTGAGCAAAGACAGAAGATCCACATCAGTGTGGATCCACTCGCTACTGCGCCACAGCAGGGTCCTTCACCCTGACATCATGGCTGCGTTGGAGTGTTTTACGTACAGAATAATCTTTACACAGCTGATGAGCGCCCCCAAGTGGTCAAACAATCCTTGGATAAATAAATTAGGAAGGAGATTACGTCGCTGCCAGTTGGAGCTGCTCAGACCTCTCAGCATGTGGAGGTGATGTAAAATCTTCATTGGTGTAGACTGAGCGTCTGCACAGCGTAGCGTTACCCTGAGTGATGTCATCATTGGGTTATTGCTGCAGCACAGAGTGACATGTTGGGGCCTCCGAGCTGGACGGTCATATGGGGGAAGTTTTAGTCTGGGTTTGCTGGAATGAAGACGTTTCAGTCGTGTAGAGAGATGATGCTGAAGCTAAACATCTTCTTACACCACTGTGATCTGGTGTTACACCCAACATGGAGCAGCTTTCCACCTTTTTCCACTAAATAATGAAGCATTAAAAGGAATTAAAAGGCAGGCAGACGCGTGTCTCATTTTTCAGGCAAAGAAAAGCTGTTTTATAGATAATTTTGGCTGCCGTTACCGTCCAGCACCACCAAACAGATTAAATGTTAACCTAAATAAAACTCCAATAAGATAACCAGAAAGATGACGAGTCTACATACTCGCTGGTCTTTCTAACCCTTAAGGTGCTGAAACCCGCTGCAGGACGGCTGTGTCTGAGCAGCTGCCTGTTGCATAACTTCTGTCAAAGCGTCATGTTTGGATGATGGAAACCAGTCCAGACTGAGGATCAAACAGAACCGACTCCCTGCAGCAGCTCCAGGGTGTGTCCTAACGGATAATAGGAGGACTGGGAGGCCATGCATCAACATCTAACCCTGAGCGCTGAGAGGAGCAGGTAAGGGGCTGGGAGAAGGTTTGTTCAGACGTTGCTGCTGCAGAGACCCTGAGATGTGGGGCCTGGTCTCGGTGCCTGAACACTTCCCTCCCTGCAGCCTGCTGGAAGCTGCTGTCAGACAGAATCAGCGGCACCCTGTCGCTGGGCTGAAAGCTCTCCTGTTTGAATAATCACCTCTTTTTCTAGAGATATTGTCTTTCCAGACGCGGTCGCCCGGAGGTGAAATGTGGTAGTGGAAAAAATCTCCTCCTGGTTTCGTCTGTACTCCGGCTGCTGCATGCAGGGAGGAGGAGGAGATGATGATGATGATGATGGAAAATGAATCACCATGAATGGCCCTCCTGAAGGCTCTGCTGCCCCCTGGTGGCAGCATGATGAACAGCCGTCACCTTCTCAGCAGAACAGTGGGAACCTGGTCTCTGTTCTGGGGAACCAACCTTCTGGTGAGGACCATTGGTTCTGGTTGGATCTGTCAGAAAGCAGCTTCTTATTGGTGTCGATGCGGTAAAAACAGGAAAACCTTGACTTATTTAAACAAACCTGCCCAGGCACTGGAAACCGGCTTTTGTCTTTTAAAAATATTCATCAGGAAATATAGAAACTTTCAGCATTTTGTCCCTTTGGAGCCAAACTTCAGGTTATTTTAATGGGATTTTGTGAGCAACACAAAGTCGTCCTGGACTGAAGAGGAAGGAAAGCAGCAGAACCTGGAGACGATCTTCATCCAATGATAAATCACTCAGGGGTTTCAACATTTCCCACAGAATAAAAACCTTTTAATTTGTGCTCAAACGCTTCTAGTCATGCTGCTCTACTCCGACACCCTGAAATCAAATCCTGTGCAACCCGCTGGGTGCCATTTATTCTCCGTCTCCTGCAGACCTTCTGGTTCTGGTCTCAGAGGTTCTTCAGAGAACATACACCATCATGGAGACCAGGGAACCCAGCAGGTCAGGGAGGAGGTTCTGGTCCAGTTTACAGCAGGGTCAGGTTCTACAGAACATCCCAGAGTTCTGATCATCATGTGGACCTGGAGAAAGTTCTGGACCACCTGCAGACTTACCAGAACATGGACGTCCACCTGGACTGACAAGCAGGACCAGGAGAGCATTGATCAGAGAAGCAGGAGGACCATGGAGGCTCTGGAGGAGCTGCTTCTGCTACAAACTACGTGGCAGTCAGAGCGGACATGTTGAAGAAGGAGACCAGAACTGAACGTGTCCCACAGCATCATGCTGTGGGACACCGCATGCAGCTAAATCTGGACAATGGAAGAGGTTTCTAGAGCTGCTGGAGCCGTTAATGTCGTGTTAGCTCCGTGAAGCCTCGGTCAACAACTGAGACGAGTTTCAGGCGTGAAACGACTTGTTCTCAGCCTGCAGTCCTGGGTGTCACAGAAATATGATCACTGCTTCCTGCAGCAGGAGCCCCTTCATGCCGGCTGAGCGGAGTCGAGTCGCTGCACGCTTTCCTGGAAGACATCTGGATTGAGCCGGTGCCTTCAGGGACTCAGATCTATGGAGGTTCAGAGGACCTGTCAGGCTGACAACACGTCCCTCAGTCTGGGTTTAGCTGACAGTTAAACATCTCAGTCTTCAGCTAGAGAAGAAGCTGCCCATTAATCTGTGTGAAGACGAAGATCCTCATGGAGGAGCTTCATTAACAGCTGCTGATTCACAAAAGACCGGCGAAGCCTCCAGGTGTCCTCGTCTCTTCTGTGCTAGCAGAACCTGCTGACCCTGGACCTGCAGGATCATTTTCTGCTGAATTCTGTCCTTCAGGCTTTCGTTGTTTCTCGGTTATTAAAGATCCGTTCTCTCCAGAACCTTTCACCCAGCACAGAACCTTCCAGGACAAACAGTTGGGCCACACCTCATGGCTCAGAAATATGTTTGGTGACCTTTGACCCTGCAGACACGCCGAGGCGTTGGTGGATTTCAGACTATTAACAACTTTTTCCTGGAGGAAAATCCCTGAAAGTTCAACGTTTGTCATCTGTTTCTGACACAGCTGAGAACATAAAGCAGATCGATGCTGGAACCATGTTCTAATTCTCCTTTAGAACCTTAAGAACATGTTATTGTTGCTGATCAGAGCACCAAACCTGCAGATGAGGCACAAACTGAGCTCTTAATAAATCGTTCTCCGTGTGAAATGAGAGGAAGCTGCAGGCTCGGTGGAACATCTGGAGCTCCAGGTGGAGGAGCGCCGTCACGCAGCTCTCTATCCCGCTGGTGGCGCCATCGTTTCAAGCTTTCCCAGAATCCCTCTGGCTGCTGGCTGCGGTGAAGGACCTCTCCTCTTCCTCCTCATCGTCCACGCTGCTAAACCTAGAATGAAGGTTTTCTGATTAACAACTGGAAGTGTGAGGCACCGGGGGGGGGGGTGCTGGGTCCCAGATCCTTCCCGTTCTTCCTAGCAGCAGAAATAATGACACTGTTGGAAATGTTTGCCAACACAAACCTTTTTTTTCTGTGCTGGAAATGATGCAGGAAAAGTAAAGACTGAAGTGATGAAATGATTAAAATTAAAATGTAGTTTGATGGAAACAAGCTGTCCTTAAATCTGAGCTAAAATAACGTTGTTTGGTCATTGTGAATCCAACAGTCTGCAGACTTCATGAAAATATGTTTCCAGTGTCATTATTGATGATAAACTCAACTGGAAACCTCATATTAGAAATCGGTAAAATGAACAAACCTGTTCTAGATCACAAGGTTCTCCACGTTCTGCACTGATCCTTGGTTCTACTTTTTACTTAAGGCTTGAACCTGATGGACTGGATTTATGGTAATTGTGTGAAATTATTAATATGTTCAACGTTTACGTGGAGCAGATTGAGTTATTTTACTATAATGTAAATCTGTATATTAAATCTGTATATTATGTATATAAAAGATTTTAAAGTCCATAACTTGAATTTGTGCGGCTGTCACATGTTCCTAAAATAATAACCAGCACCAGGCTGATTAAACTGAACGTTTCATCTCCATTCCTATAAACCGACAGAACAGCAGGACCCGTCCCACCGGACCTTCAGACCTTCAGGTCCTCACCACGTCTGGTTTGGGGGACATCCTGTCCCGCTCTGATGCTCGGCTTCGCTCCAAACCTCTTCTAGCTGTGCTCTGCTGATTCTTCCTCATATGTCATAAACCTGGAGCCAGGCAGCAGCAAAGGGAAGACCTGCGGCCGTTAAACACGCCTTTAAACGTCAGAGAGAGCCGGTGGTGAAAACCAGGTCTGGTTTCAGTCTGTGAAGATGTTGCCGACTGAATTTCAGTTTTTCTTATTATGAAAATAACAGAAATCATCTTCATTTGTAAATCAGCTCAGTTTTCAGTCTGTTTTGGTTTATTTGCTGTGCATCAAAATCAGATCAAGTTGACATAAACATTAAAGATGTTTTTTGTAAAAGATGTCAGGATTAATCTCCGCAGCACACAGAATGATCTGAACATTGAGAAATTATCTTTCCTGTTTTCTGAATGACGACAAACTGCAGATCCTCCGGCTTTTCTGCCATAAACACTGACAGCTCACTCAATGAAAAACAGCCCGTAGAACTGGAACATGGTGATTAAAGCTTAATCTCCTGCTATGAGAGAAATGTCGCCGCTTACAGACCAAACATTTCTCAACATGAAGCCTCAAAGCTCAGAAAGCATCAGAGCGTTCCTGCAGGACATCTTCTGCAGACTGGAGGCAGAATTCAGACATTCCTCTGATGGTCCTTCATAAATCACAGCTGAGCAGAAATGATGTTCTGCCATGAATCATTGCTGCAAAGGTCCAACTGGAGCCTGTTGGCCTCCTTCCTGCTCTGCTGCCCTGCAGCTGCAAACATGTCGCTTTGAATGACTTCATCTTGTCTTCACGAACACGACGTTATGCTCCCTTCTGTCCATAAGCTTTAAAACACCATCGCAGTCATCCATCCTTCCAATTCAGTTCAATTCAGTTTTATTTCTATAGCACCAATCCCCATCACATCATCTCAAGGTTCTTTCCAAAGTCAGACTCCATCAGATCCTCCAGGTTGGTCAGAAAGTTTCCTCTCTAAGGAAACCCAGCAGGTTGCATCAAGTCTCTCCAAGCAGCATTCACTCCTCCTGAAAGAGCGTAGAGCCACAGTGGACAGTCGTCTGCATTGTTGATGGCTTTGCAGCAATCCCTCATACTGAGCATGCATGAAGCGACAGTGGAGAGGAAAACTCCCCTTTAACAGGGAGGAGAACCTCCAGCAGAACCAGAACCAGGCTCAGTGTGAACGCTCATCTGCCTCGACCCACTGGGGCTTAGAGAAGACAGAGCAGAGACACAGAAAGCTCAGAAGCTCACATTGATCCAGGAGTACTTTCTATGTTAGATGGTAATAGAGGATGATCTGCCTCCCCTGATGATGTCACAGCTAACAGAACGCCAGACCAGGTGTACCTTCTATGAAGAGAACAATGACAGAGAACAAAAAGTTAAAAGATGAAATAACAACAAACAATGCAGATTGGAGAGCAGTAGGAGAACTCAGCAGAGTGAGAGAAATAGACCCTGATGTCCTCCAGCATTTTGATACAAAGAAAAACAGCAGAAATGTGTATGAGGAGGAAAACCTCTGGATGTGCTTCACTCGGACATCACTGCCATATATGACAGTCAGGATTTCCTGACCCTCACGTAGAACACCCCCAGCAGGACTCAGAGGAACCGGGTCAGTGATATTTCTCTACAAGAGGACCGCCTTTCTGGAGGTGAGTCAGGACTGGGTTCAGGAGACTGAGCGTCTGGAACAGACAGAGGCTGTGAGAGTGGTTTATGGAGGACAGGATCTCAGTGAGAGCTTACTGCCTGCTGGTCAAGGAACATCCAGGGGGCAGATCCAGGTGGGGAGCAGTGGTACCAACAGTGGTACCAGGGTGGTGAAGTGGACCTGGGCTGGTGGAGAGCATGCAGGAGGAGGAGCTTCTGTTCACAGTGGAGGTGTCCAGAGGTAACAGACAGCGAGGGAACCTCAGACTTAATCCAGAGGAGCGCTGGGGTCATCAGCCTGGAGGCAGAAAGCCGAGGGATGAGCTGGACCAGAGGAAAGTCACAGGAGAAGGAACCCAGGATCCTACAACGGCCTAGTTAAAGTTCAGATCTCAGCTTGGTTGAAGCAACATGGCAGGACCTTCAGACATCTGTCTTAGCAGCTTCTCGTCCGTATTGGCTTCAGATAAGTGTAAGACAGACGCAGAATTAGACTCTTTTCTGCATATAATTCATCTCTTGTCTCCGTGAGCTTCATTACATGAATGTTGGTTTGTTCCTCCTGCTGTGGCTGCTGATGTGTAAATGGTTGGATTCCTCGCTGACAGCAGGCGGCTCCACAACACGTCAAATTAATGCTCATAAATCTGCGTTTCACAATATGTTTGGGACTGAAACGCTCGCAGCGGAACCCAGAACATGTGTCAGCAGTTAGGCTACAAGTCAGACATGTTTGTAAGTCGCTGCTAAAGAGCTAAATCTGACCACTTCAGCTC
>CM073142.1:46552853-46692853 GCA_037039145.1 Fundulus diaphanus | reverse complement strand
GGACTGAGGTTAGCAGAGCTGCACCTGGAGGAAGGACGTGGATTTCCTCGTTTGTCAGCTCAAGACGGTTGAATCAGGAACAGACGTCCCTCTGTCTGAGGAATCAAGAGATGTTGGACGGACAAAGCAACAAGCATCTGTCAGAGATATGAGTCCACCAAAAAAAAAAAAACGACTGGGCGGAAAGCTGTAAGAAGAAAGGGAGGATGAGGAGGAGCAGACAGCTGAGGAATCGCTCATGTCTGGGGATGAAGACGATGGTAATCAGACATGAGCAGCTGTCCAACTGCAGCACTTTCCACAGTACGTCTGCCACGGTGAGCAAACTGAGTCTGCTGTCATCACACAGAACCACCACTGATCCGGAACAAAGATCCCAACTGGTCTAAGAGGCTTCACCTGGTTCTGAATCAGACCTTATCTCCTAACAAGCTCATGTTCTCCTCACAAGGAGCCGAATCAGCCTCTGAGTGGCTCCCAGTGGCTTCAGACTCGTTAGTCGCAGAGCTTCTTGCTGCTGCAGACAGACCATAATGAGCAGTAATTACCTGCTATTAGACTGATGGCTGCACGTTCCTTCTCTCTGAGCCCAGAAACAGCATAAAACATCAGCTGTGAGGCTGAAAGCCAAATAATAAAAGAATTACAGCTTAAAATACAAGGCAGCAGAACCTCCTCGTTAAGGTCCAACTTGTTCTGCCAACAATCACAGAGGCTTTAGCTGCAAGATCTGCAGGTTTCATAAAACAGAGAGAAGCAACCTCAGCATTTTCACTTCAGACCCAATGCAGCCAAGATCTTGATCATTCTGAGCGTTTCTGAATGATTCTGAGCTCTTCGGGGAGGAGAACTAACTAAACTAACTAACTAACTAAACAAACTAATTAACTAAATAACTAACTAACTGATTGACTAACTAACTGATTGATTGACTGGCTGACTGACTGACTAACAAATTGACTAACTAACTGATTGACTGGCTGACTAACCAACTAACTGGCTGACTGACTGGCTGATTAACTAACTAACTGATTGACTGGCTGACTAACGGATTGACTGGCTGAAATACTAATTAACTAACTAACTAACTGGTCTACTGACTGACTAGCTAACTGAATGACTGACTAACTAACCGACTATCTGACTGACTAACTAACTAACTAACTAACTAACTAACTAACTAACTAACTGACTGACTGACTGACTGACTGACTAACTTACTAATTGACTGATTAACTGACTAACTAACTGACTGACTGACTAACCTACTAACTGATTAACTGACTGACTAACTAAATGACTACCTAATTGACTAACTAACTAACTGACTGACTGACTAACTGACTGGCTAAATTACTAACTGACTAACTATGTAACTGACTAACTATCTAACTGACTACCTAATTGACTAACTAACTAACTGACTGACTGACTAACTTATTAACCGATTAACTGACTGACTAACTAACTGACTGACTGACTGACTAACTGACTGGCTAAATTACTAACTGACTAACTATCTATCTGACTAACCATCTAACTGCCTAACTAATTGACTAACTAACTGACTAATTAACTGACTGACTGACTAACTGACTGGCTAAATTACTAACTGACTAACTAACTGACTGGCTAAATTACTAACTGACTAACTAACTAACTGACTAACTGACTAATTAACTGACTGACTGACTGACTGACTGACTAACTGACTGGCTAAATTACTAACTGACTAACCATCTAACTGACTAACTAACCGACTAACTATCTAACTGACTAACCATCTAACTGACTAACTAATTGACTAACTAACTAACCGACTAACTATCTCACTAACTAACTAACTAACTAACTAAGTAGAATTCACCGTACTGATCATGTTCTGACCCGTTTTCTCCATCTGGGTCGTCATCAACAGAAACTCAGAAAGCTGCCGTCAAACTGCAGATCTGAGAGTTTCTCTGAAACAAAGTAGAAACAGAATCCTAACAGATTACAGTCATAATTACAACATCAACTAAATACCTGCGATAAATTACAGTTCCATTGTTTTTGGAGTAAAATATATTAGGAAACATTATGACAAGATTAAACAAATGTAGAACTCCTTAAACATACATCCAGGAGTTTAACTTTTTACAAAGTTAAATTATCCAAACTGCTTCTGTCATTTCTGGATATTTGGACTGAAATAAATATTTTACTGCTCTGTTTAACATTTAGATGACCTGTAATACATGTATTATTACATAAATGTGTGCAACAGTCCAATTACAACTATGATTTCTTTAAATTAAACTGTTTTCAAGGTGCCCACCAAGTTCGTATTAGAAACACATTTTAACCGTAATTTTCTGTGTTTTAATAAATAACTCTAAATTTCCCAGATGAGAAATTTTATTAATCCTGTAATCGGTGTAGAATAACCAGGTCCAGCTTCGTCCCGTTTAAATAAATTAGATTTTAAACCAGAGACCTTGTTCTCTAAAACATTAGGTCTTTAATTGGCCAATCAGAATCTGCTTCAGCGGGCTGACTTAGCTTCAGCTAATCATGTTTCTACTTTAATACAAAGCCACAGAGAAACTAATTCATATTAAGTTGTTGTAACAGTTATTAACCATCAGCTGCAACTGGAAATCCTCATTCAGGATTCATCTGCTGGTAGCGCAGGAGCGCCTCCTGCTGGCCGCCACTGGTTACTGCTTCCTTCCACCTTCAGCTGCTCCTTCAGCTGCTGAAAACCATTTTCACTGAAACTGGGATGAAATGTGAAGTTAATAAACACGCAGGAAATGCCTCCAGCAGTGTTGCTTTTAGGATCTGTCCAGTTCTTCCTGGAACCCATCATCAGGGATCCAATAGTCCAGGAGGAGATCTGAAGATCCACGGAGCAGCAGGTCACAGACTGTTCAGGTTGTTCCCATTTGTTTAGTCAAATGTACGAAAAACAAAAGATAAAACCTTTTCAACTGCATTAACGCTGAGATTATGAAGCCACGATGTGTCATGGTCTTTGTTTCAGTGCAGCTCTTCTTTCTAACGTTCTCAGCCCTCCTCCCAAAGCTGTTCCAGGTGCTGAGAGCTTCCAGGTGTTATGGTTTCCCGTTCGTCCTGCAGACACGTCTCAAGGTTTCCAACAAAAGTGGCTCATCTCTGGGGACGGGTCAGAACCACAGGCCCCCAAGTCCGGCAGCTGGACCCTCCTCTTCCTCAGCCAGGTCTCTGGAACATGGTTTCATCCTCTTGGAGGAAAACGCTGGACGTCCCTGGAGAAGATGAGGTCCTGAAGGCAGCAGGTTCTGCTCTAAAATCTCCGCTGGACTTTTCTGCATCAGGTGATCCAAACCTGGACCGTGATCCAAACCTTGGTTCTGGGTTCTGCGCCCAGAACCATCATGATGTTCTGGAACCTGCAGACCCGTTCCAGTCTTTCCCTGAGGAACCTTTATCAGTTCTGGATGTTTTCAATGCATGGAGATCCCCACGTTGTCTAGTTTGGGATCCAAGATTTATTTCCTGAACTTGGAGCTGATCGGACAACAAGAAGTCAGTCCAGTGTGAGGAATGCAGGGATTTGACGTTCAGAACCTCCAGTTGGGTCTGTGAGGAGTAAATTCTCCCCGTTTGGCCCATTTTCAGTCCATTTTTGTCCACATTAAAAAGCTGAAGGGATTTTGTCAGACAGTTAATCCTGTTCTGTGAAATTGTTTTTTTTTTCCAGAGTCTAAATCTGCAAAGTAAATCTTTCATCTGGAGCTCAGATGTTGCAGAAAACCAGCCAGCAGGAGTAAATTCCTCAGAAAAAACGTCCTGCTGGATCTGGTTCTGCTGCTTCCAAATGAAAACATCAGCCTTGGAAAATAAGACGCTCCAATGTTCTGTCTCTGAGGATTTTGTGATACCAGAGAGTCTCGCCTCAGGTGGGAGGGGGCAGCCGTCTGTGGAGTCGTCCAGGTGGGACCAACCACCCTGAGGCCTCCAGAGATCCATGTGAGCCGGTGCTGGATGAGCTGGACCTCAGGACGGAGCAGGAACATCTTGTCCTGGTACAGGTGGACCCACCGGCTGGAAGGTGTCCCTGAACGTTAATTACTGAACCGCTTCCCTCCAGATCTCCTGAGATTCCTCAGTGGGACGTGGAACCTGCTGGTCTCCTTCAACAGATCCCTCACTGGACCTCCTGGTTCAGAGACGCCATGTTGGACCTGCTGACCTCCTGGTTGACCTCCTGAAACCTTTGGATTGCCTCCTGGATGTGTTT
Source organism: Fundulus diaphanus (assembly GCA_037039145.1). Classification (NCBI taxonomy): domain Eukaryota; kingdom Metazoa; phylum Chordata; class Actinopteri; order Cyprinodontiformes; family Fundulidae; genus Fundulus; species Fundulus diaphanus. Next base: position 46,688,589 of record CM073142.1, on the reverse strand, counting down.
GTTGATGTGCATTCTGCTTTTCTATTTTCACATTTCATGATGTTTCCTCTGAAAAAAACCTGGTACTGAACTGAGAGTGAGAGGAACCCAAACTGTGAAGACCTTCAGAACCCCTGGAGAACTAGACCCTTCAAGAGATTAAAGGAACATCTGGATCCAAGATGTTCTCCATGACGCTGAGAACCTTCCCACTTTTTATGATATATAGTGACCAGCGAGCTGTTTCTGTTCTCAGAAGGAAAACCAACCCGGAGAAGATGCCTGGAACCCGCTTTGGACTGGTGCACAGATGGTGCCGCTGGTTCTGCTGTTTGGTTCCAGCAGCGGATCTTCTCACAGATTCCTTCAAGTCCAGTTTTCCTGCTCCAGGTTCTCACGTTCCCACGCCTGCGTTCTCTCCTCCAGGAAGAACCGGACCTGCTGTGATTTCTTAGATGATTTCTCCTGAAGGCCTCCTCACCCTGTAGCTCCTTCTGTCAGAACCAAGTCAGAACCCTGGCGGACCCGTTCCTAAATGTTAATATTACTGCCTGTCAGAGGAGACATGTTGGCCAGAACGTGTAATTTAATCCTAAATCTACCAGGATAAATGAATAATTATGGGATTAACTGTTAGTTCCTGAGCCTCCTGGATGATCTCACTGGTCTCAGGTCCAGAGCAGCAGCTGGAGTTCTGACCCGCCGCTCAGGTTCTGACCCGCCTGAAGCAGAGATTCTCACGGTGGTTGTTGTGTTGAATCATTTCATTCAGTCTTTCACTTCATTTAACAGGGAAATTATTGTGTTTATGCAGCAAAAGGTCCTAAAAGCTGCAGATGTCAACAGCAAAGATGGTTTATCTGCAGGGAGTTCTCACTCCCTCTGATGAAAACATGAGAACATTTGTTAGATCCAGTGGAAGGTCTCTGCAGCTGCTGCTCGGTGGGACGGTGTCCAGCTGGACGGTTCTTCAGGGTAACTATAGAACCTGCAGGTCCAGGTGTGGTCCAGAACCAACCTGAGCTTCGCTGAAGGTCAGCAGAAACATTTCAAAGCAGTTCCTGATTCAGGGTTCTGAAGGTTCCTGCTGTTCCTGCTTTATGGTCTCTACCCTCTGAGGACAAACAGCTGTCCTCGCTAATCTTCTTCAGGTGAGGTGGAGGCCTCCTGCTGATGATCAGGAGATCTGAGCTCCTCCTCTCTGGAGAACAAACAGCCATGGGTGCGTTTATTGCTCCTAAAGGTCACACCGTTGTTCTGAGGACACGTCGCTTCAGACGTGGAGCTCGTTTGTTTCCACGGGGAGAACAAAGCGTCCCTGGGGTTCTTCAGCCGGTGCTGACGCCGCGTTCCTCTCCTTCACCAACGTTCTTCAGTTCTGACGCACTTCCTGTTTCCATCAGGCAGGAGGCGGAACACTGACCACCATGCCTAGAACTCATTTCTGGACTAACGTTCATGTTTGACCTGAAATATTCACTTAAAATGACTTAAGGAAACAGAACGTGTCTGAGCAGGGACAGTAGAACCACAGACAGAGCAGAACCCCAGACAGGGCGGGGCAGGTAACTTGCTGGCAGAGAACCAGCAGAACAGCTGGTCAGAACCTGAGCAGAGGAGCCGGTTCAGAAACGATCCGTCAGGATCCAACGGGACCCAAAGGGATCCAGATAAAGACTGAAGCCAGAACCCAGAACAACCCCTGGAGAACAGAACATGGGGGTCAGAGGTCACCTTAGAGGAAATGATGATGTCTGTTGCTTGATGGTGAGGTGGAAACAGCAGTGGAGGTCAGAGGTCATGTAAACGTGTCCTTCAGTTTGAACTTTGACCTCTCAGTCTTTATGGTTCTGACATGAAACCCAGAAAGATCATAAAGTTTTTAATAATGAAACCGTCTGGTGCCCCAGTCTAGTCCCAGCTTCTACTTCCATCCATCATCCATCATCCATCATCCATCATCCACCCCTCCATCCATCATCCATCCATCCATCATCCATCCATCCATCCATCCATCATCCATTCATTCATCCATTCATCCATCCATCCATCATCCATCCATTCATCCATCCATCCATAATCCATCCATCCATCCATCCATCCATAATCCATCCATCCATCCATCATCCATCCATCCATACATCCATCCATCCATCATCATCATCCATCATCCATCCATCCATCCATCATCCATCTATCATCCATCCATCCATCCATCCATCATCCATTCATTCATTCATTCATTCATCCATTCATCCATCCATCCATCATCCATCCATTCATCCATCCATCCATAATCCATCCATCCATCATCATCATCCATCATCCATCCATCCATCCATCCATCATCCATCCATCCATCCATCATCATCCATCATCCATCCATCCATCCACCATCCATCATCATCCATCCATCCATCCATCCATCCATCCATCCATCATCATCATCCATCCATCATCCATCATCATCCATCCATCCATCCATCATCCATCATCATCATCCATCCATCCATCCATCCATCCATCCATCCATCCATCCATGTCTACACCGTTTCCAGAGGAGAAAACATCTAAACTCTCTGCAGAAAGGCCTCAGGGTGGGATTCAAACCCAGTAACTGTGTCGACCCTCATTTTATTCTATAAACCCAACTAATTCATTTTCAGGGACTAAACCTGAATAAATGTGTTTTAATTACTAAATTTAACGATTTAATGCTTACAGCAAAACTCTGATCCTGGTTTTGAAGCCTGCCACCTCCAGGTGGAGCAGAGACTGGAAACCACCTGGAGCCGCGTTCCTGAGGACCATCACCAGGGAGCTGACCTCCAGCCTGAAACCATGCTTCACTACCCGGATCAGGTTCCTCAGGTTCCTCAGGGCTCAGATCCAAACGTTGCTCAGACTAAACATAAACATGATTTCACTGGTTCATCCAAAGCCAAACTCCCACTTTGTGTTGTTTGCTTTATTTTGCATTTATTCCTGAAGTATCAAACCAGAGGAAAGAATCCAGACAGAATCACAATTTATTCACATTTATTTGTTCCTCTACGCCTCCTACATGTGGAGCCTAACAGTTCGGTCCTCCCATCCAGCACTGAACCCAGACTAAGTCCCTGCCGGCCACCTTTAAACGCTGCAGATGATGTAGAGCAGCAGCAGAGCGGGCAGGACGCCGCTGGCCGGGGCGCAGCGGCCGTGGCGGGGCGCAGCATTCAGGCTGTAGTCGTTGTTCGCTCCGCACTGACTGCAGTCCTCCCCGCAGAAGGAGCAGACGGACACGTCGCCCCTCCAGGACGACCTGTACGACCTCACGGTCCTCCGCCCTGCAGGGGGCGCCAAAGAGCCAGAGTCAGCACAATTTACTAAAGTTCTGCTAAATCTACTTAAAAATAAGCTGTTAGATCCCAGATTTATTAGCATTTAAATCTCTTAACCAATTATCCTTATTATAAAATGACATTTATTTAATTTATGCACATATTAACATATTTTAGAGGTTTAGTAAGAAATGGATGTGAAAGAAAACCAGATTGTTTCACCTGTGAATTATTGTGAATAAGTTAGAACACCCTCTGAATAAGTTAATACACCCTCTGAATAAGTTAGAACACCCTCTGAATAAGTTAATACACCCTCTGAATAAGTTAATACACCCTCTGAATAAGTTAATACACCCTCTGAATAAGTTAATACACCCTCTGAATAAATTAGAACACCGCTGAATAAGTTAATACACCCTCTGAGGTCAGTCTGAGCGCTCAGTGCGTCTGACTGGGTCTGCATGACCCGCCAGAAGGAGCAGAATCTTACTTGGTTCGTAATAGTCGTAGATGGCAACGGTGGCTTCCTGGACCTTCCCCACCTTAAACTCCACCAGCAGAGGGACGTACAGACACGTCTCCTGAGTCGAGACCTGCAGACAGAACCACAGAGGTGCTTCTGAAGCTCAGACAGAACCACCACCCTCTGAGAGACACCGTTTGGGTTTCAGCTCACAGAGTCCAGGTACAGGACCACCTTCCCCGGCTGCGTCTCCACTTTCTTCACAGCGCCGTCCAGTTTGACGAGGTCCGGATGCAGACCGAAGCCGCTGAGCAGACCCACCTCCATCAGAACCATTCCCGTCTCATTCAGGCCCAGATCCCAGAACAGACTGAAGGGACAACAGATCCAGACCGTTTCAGAACATCCCGCTGGACAGCGACCCAGAACCAGCGATCCAGAACCAGCCGCTGAGACAACATGGACTAAATATAAGAATGTGGTTCGGTTCTGCTCTGACTTTATCCAGTCTGAACTCAAAGCCCAACATTCCTGTGTTTTACAATTAAAAAGCACAGTTTAGCTTATCTTATTGAAAATAAATCTAAGGCTCTAATTTTATTATAAATAAAAGGTAGAATTATTGTAAATTAATAAAAGCATTCAGTTCATTTCTCCTCCTTTGACTTTATTTAAATATGTATCGTTTTATTTTTACATTTCTCAGAATATGAAGAAACTCAACAAACATTGGAACAAATGTTTTAAATTTAAAAAGAATAAAAGTCAACATTCTTTAAAAAAATAATATTTTAAAGTCGAAGAAATATTTTTATTTCTAATTAACTTCTAATCTACCTGATTTTTCTACATTCCAAAGGTTTGTACAAAGGTTTTGTAAAAATTAATTAAGCATTTAAAATAAAACCAACAAATAGAAAAAAACATTTAAATAAAGAGATATTCGTAAAAACCAAGAAGAAGTCTTGGACGTTTAAAAGTGATGGAGATTTTTATTTACTTGTTAATTATTTTGTTGCTGCCAGGAAATAAAAAATCTTTCTTGTGAATCAAAACACTTCCTCTATGGTCAGATGAAGCTTTTCCTACTTTTTAATGGATCTTTCCAAATAAAACTGCAACAATACACAGTTAGGATAAAATATTAATGCTTATTCAAAAGTTAAAATGAATCAAGAGTAATTTGACAGTAAAAACTGAGTTTTTTCAGACATTTAAGTTCTTCTGACTGATCCTCTAAACTCATCTTCTGATTGCATCGCTGCTGTTTGGCAGATGTTTGGATCATGTGACCCACTCACCTGTTGCAGATGTACAGGTACGTGTCGTTCAGCCCGTGGTCAACCAGGTGCACATACAAATAAAAGGCTTCCTGTTCATCTGCGTCCCGTCTCCTCCTCAGCTCCTCGGTCCTGATGTTGTAAAACACGTTGAGCTGCACAAGAGACGGTTGATGAGAAGGACCAACACGGAACAGCAGGGGGCGGTGTTACAGCACTAAATCACCGGTACCTGGAACAGAGCGAGTCCACGGCCTTCTGCCTTCACCTGGAGACTCAGCTCAGGCTCTGGATCAATCTGAAACGTTCAAACACGTTTAAGATTCTGGCAGAACATTCAGATCCTAAGATCTTTAGCTTTGCTGCTGCAGCTTCTTACAGCAAGGGCTAGACTGGGACTGGTCTCAGACTAGGCTAAAAGTAGACTGGGACTAGGCTGAAAGTAGACTGGGACTATGCTTGAACTAAAGTGAGACTAGGATGAGACTGGTCTGTTATTAATTCAATTCAATTCAATTTTATTTATATAGCGCCAATTCATGAAACATGTCATCTTGAGGCACTTTACAAAGTCAAAATCAATCAGATTATACAGATTGGTCAAAAAATTTCCTATATAAGGGAACCAGTTGATTGCATCAAAGTCCCGACAAATAGCATTCACTCCTGGAGAAGCGTAGAGCTACAGGGAGAGTCGTCTGCATTGTCCATGGCTTTGCAGCAATCCCTCATACTGAGCAAGCATGAAGCGACAGTGGAAAGAAAAACCACCCATTAGCGGGGAGGAAAACCTTCAGCAGAACCAGAACAAGGCTCAGTATGAACGGTCATCTGCCTCAACCCACTGGGGCTTAGAGAAGACAGAGCAGAGACACAACAAGACAGACAAACAAGCACAGAAGCACACATTGATCCAGTAATCTGTTCTACATTAGATGGTAATAGCGGTGATCTGTCTTCCCTGGATGATGTCACAGTTAACAGAACACCAGACCAGATGTACCTACTATGAAGAAAAAAGAGAGAACAAAAAGTTATAAGCAGAAATGATGACAAGCAATGCTTAATTGAAGAATAGTAGAAATCAATAGAGTGAGAAAAATAGATCCTGATATCCTCCAGCAGCCTAAGCCTATAGCAGCATAACTATAGAGGTAGCTCAGGGTAACATGAGCCACTCTAACTATAAGCTTTGTTACAAAGGAAAGTTTTAAGATTAGTCTTAAAAGTAGACGGGGTGTATGCCCCACGGACCAAAACTGGGAGTTGGTTCCACAGGAGAGGAGCCTGATAGCTAAAGGATCTGCCTCCCATTCTACTTTTAGAGACTCTAGGAACCACCAGCAGACCTGCAGTCTGAGAGCGAAGTGCTCTGTTAGGAACATACGGGGTAATCAGAGCTCTGATATATGATGGAGCTTGATTATTAAGGGCTTTATACGTTAGAAGAAGAATTTTAAATTCTATTCTTGATTTAACAGGAAGCCAATGAAGGGAAGCTAAAATTGGAGAAATATGATCCCTCTTGTTGATTTTCATCAGAACTCTTGCTGCAGCATTTTGGATCAGCTGAAGACTTTGAACTGCATTTTGTGGACTTCCTGATAGTAAAGAATTACAATAGTCCAGCCTTGAAGTAACAAATGCATGGACTACTTTTTCAGCATCGCTCCTGGACAGAATATTTCTAATTTTGGCAATATTCCTGAGGTGAAAAAAGGAAACTCTGGAAACCTGTTTAATATGGGATTTAAATGACATGTCTTGGTCAAAAATAACACCAAGATTTTTTACTTTATTACCAGAGGCCAAGTTAATGCCATCCAGATTAAGTGATTGATTAAGAAATTTATTTTTTGAGGACTCTGGTCCAAAGATTACAACTTCTGTCTTGTCAGAATTTAAATGCAGAAAATTTAAAGTCATCCAGCTTTTCTTTTTTTTCCCCCAGTGTCCTGTCTAGCAATGTGGCAATAAGAATTGATGTCTTAATGCCAAAAAGAGCTAGACAGATTTTGCTTTCACAAGTGGAGCAATCAGCATTCGCCGTAGTGCTCCGCTTGATTTATGCATGTAAATAGTTTTATTGTGATTCCTGCAGGGAGAATTTCAAATTATGTGGACACTACAATGGGAAAGCAGGAGAGTAAAGGAAGAACAGGAAGAGAAAAAAAGAAAGAGAAGAGGTGAAAGAAAGAAGAGATAAAAAGGAAAGAATGATAAAAGTCATCCAGCTTTTGATGTCATCAAGAGATGCCTGCAGTTGAAGTAATTGATTGGATTCGTCAGGATTTATGGACAAATATAGCTGAGTGTCATCAGCATAACAATGGAAATAAATCCCATGCTGTCTGATAACTTTGCCGATCGGAAGCATGTATATAGTAAAGAGAATTGGTCCAAGGACTGAACCCTGTGGTACTCCACAAGTGACCCTAGAGTTTGAAGAAGATTTATTATTAACATGAACAAACTGGAATCTGTCCGACAGATAAGATTTAAACCAGCCTAATTCTTTCCCCTTAATCCCTACAGTATGCTCAAGTCTTTGTAGGAGAATATTGTGATCAACTGTGTCAAATGCAGCACTGAGATCTAGCAGGACAAGTACAGACACAAGTCCATTATCTGAGGCCATGAGAATATCATTAGTGACCTTCACCAGAGCTGTTTCAGTGCTATGATGAGCTCTGAAGCCTGACTGAAACTCCTGAAGTAGGTCATTGCTTTGTAAATGTTCACAAAGTTGATTAGCAACTACTTTCTCAAGAATTTTAGATAAGAAAAGAAGATTAGATATAGGTCTGTAATTTACTAACTCATCTTGATCAAGAGAAGGTTTCTTACGTAAAGGTTTAATAACAGCTTCTTTAAAAGCCTGTGGTACACATCCATTTACTAAGGATAGATTAATAATGTCTACAATAGGGCCACTGATCAATGGGAATATCTCCTTAAACAACTTGGTTGGGATTGGGTCTAACATGCAGGTAGAAGGTTTAGATGAAGCTAATATTTTAGATAGCTCAGAAAGCTCTACTGCTTCTAAACAGTTCAGACACTGTGCAGGTTCTAAAGATTCCTCCAATGCTGCCTTACTTACTGGGGATGAGGTAATCATGTTTGGGAGGATGCCAATTATTTTATTTTTAATGGAATCAATTTTATTTATGAAGAATCCCATAAAATCATTACTGCTAAGAGCTAAGGGAATGGATGGATCAACGGAGCTATGACTCTGTGTAAGTTTGGCAACTGTACTAAAGAGAAATCTAGGATTATTTTTATTCTCCTCAATTAATGATGAAAAATATGCTGCTCTAACTCTGCGAAGGGTCTTGTTATACAACAATAGACTGTCCCTCCAGATTAGGTAGGATTCCTCTTGGTGTGTAGAGTGCCATTTTCTCTCCAATTTCCTAACATTGTGCTTCAAGGAACGCAGCTCTGAATTAAACCAGGGAGCCAGCTTCCTGTGAATTATCACCTTCTTTTTCAAGGGAGCTACATTGTCTAATGCAGAACGCAATGAGGAAGTCACACTGTTAACAAAGGCATCTATTTGTGAATGGGAAGAAACAACATTGCTGCCATCTACAGGGCATTTCTGCAATACTGAGGATATTAAAAGGGGGACAGACTCTTTAAGTTTTGATACAGCATTATCCGATAAAGATCTACCATAATGGAACCCTCTTTTGGGGGTGGAGAACTCAGTTAGATTAAACTCAAATGTTATTAAAAAATGATCAGATAGGACAGGGTTGTGAGGAAATACTGTTAATTCTTCACAATCAATGCCATATGTCAGCACAAGGTCTAAAGTATGGAGCCAAGAGTGCGTTGGCTTATGCACATTTTGAGCAAAACCAATTGAATCTAGGATAGTTTTAAAGGCTACACTAAGGTTATTACATTCTGTGTCAACATGGATGTTAAAATCACCCACTATAATAACCTTGTCAGTGTTTAACACCAAATCAGACAAGAAGTCTGACAGCTGATCCAAAAACTGAGTGTAAGGGCCTGGTGGACGATACAAAACAATAAACAGAAGAGGTTTAATTGCTTTGCAGTTTGGATGAGGGAAACTGAGGGTTAAATGTTCAAAAGAACTGTAATTATCAATCGGCCTGGGACTAATTAATAAATCAGACTGAAAGATGGTTGCCACTCCTCCTCCTCTTCCCACTGATCTGGGAATGTGGAAATTTGAATAACTGGAGGGAGTTGACTCATTTATACTAACGTAGTCGTCTTGTAGCCAGGTTTCTGTGAGACAAAATAAATCAATCTGATTATCAGAAATCAATTCATTAACTAACAAGGTCTTTGGGGGGAGAGACCTTATATTTAATAAACCACTTTTAATTGTTTTATTTTTTGGTTCAAAGTGAGCAGTGTTGATTTTTATTAGGCTTTTATGATTTGCTCCTTTTAAATCCGTTTTTAATTTGTTAAGTTTTGGCCGTGGGAAAGACACCGTCTCAATAGGATAATGGGTGGGTAACAGTACAGAAGCTGCAGAGAGGTGTGTTAAACTACGGCTCTGCTTCCTGGTCTGGACCCTGGGTTGTCAGCATTTAGGAGAACTAATAAATCCGGCCAGATTCCTAGAAAGAAGAGCTGCACCATCCAAAGTGGGATGAATGCCGTCTCTCCTGATCAGACCAGGTTTTCCCCAGAAAGTTTGCCAGTTATCAATGTAGCCCACGTCGTTTTCAGGACACCACCTAGACAACCAGCGGTTGAATGATGACATGCGGCTAAACATGTCATCACTGGTCAGATCAGGCAGGGGACCAGAGAAAATTACAGAGTGCGATATTGTTTTAGCAAACTCACACACCGAAGCAACACCAACTTTGGTGACCTCTGATCGGCGTGACCGAGTGTCATTACCGCCAGCGTGAATAACAATCTTACTGTATTTACGCTTATCCTTAGCCAGCAGTTTTAGGTAAGATTCTATGTCGCCCGTTCTGGCCCCTGGCAGGCATTTAACTATGGTCCCTGGTGTCTCTAGTGCCACGTTTCTGACTATAGAGCTCCCAATAATCAGGGTCGGCTTCTCAGCGGGTGTGTCGCTGAGTGGGGAAAATTTGTTAGAAACGCAGACGGGTTGGTGGTGACCTGGGGGCTGGAATCTAGAGCTATGCTTCCTACGAACCGTCACCCAGCCGGCCTGCTTACCCGGCTGCTCGGGTGCTGCTGTAGGGCCGCTACGTGAAGTTACTCTATGTGGCTCCGCACTAGCAAAGAGCTGGTTTTTCAACAGCACGGAGTCGGGTTTCCAATTCTGACACCCTCGCCTCCAAAGCTACAAAAACACTAAATTTATTACATGTACCATTATCACTAAAGGAGGCAGAGGAATAACTAAACATCTGACACAGAGAGCAGGAGATAGGGGAGGACTTAGAGACGGAGAAGCCATTATGAGGCTAAGGCTTGGCTAAAGCTAGGCTAAAGCTAGGCTAGGCTAGCGCCCTCTTACCACGCCAAAAAGCAAACCGTGTGAAACACGGGGAGTTCCCAACAAAAAATGTTTTAAAAGTGCTTATGTGTTGGAAACAGATGTTACAGCAAAGAGATTAAAGATAAAAGCGAGAGAGTCTGGAGCAAGACGTGAAAACAGGAAGTGACACAATGCTGGGACCAAGCTGGGACTAGCCTAGGACTAAAATGTGACTAGGATCGGACATGGGAACATATTTGCTACAACAATAAAACTTATGTTAAAATGGCAAATGTTCTGCTGCTAATTAAAGGTCTGCTGTCTTATCTGGGGTTGGTCTGCATAACAAGCAGATGACTGAACGTCCTCCCAGTGTTGTGATTCCAAGGCTTTTGTTCTCCAGGGGAGGAAGCTTCTAACCAACCCTGTGGTTGTTTCCTGTCAGGCTGTTCTGGGACGGATGTCGCCGGTTTGCCCTCCCACGCTGGTTGAACCCCCCCCCCCCCCCCCCCCCCCGCCTCTCTGCTCTGAGACCTCAGCGTAGGACTCTCTCTCTGTCTCTGAAAGGCTGCAGGACCGGGTCTCTGGTCACCTGCTGGGTCTGAAGGAGCAGCTCGTTGTCCTGGTCGATGTGGAAGGAGGCGACGGTGTCCGAGTCTCTGGTGACTCTGATGTTTATGTCTGAGCGCTGCGCCCCTCCCAGAGCGGTGAACCTGGACAGGGCCTGCAGAGCCACCACCGTGTCCTGAGAAACAGAGGCAGGAATGAGTGACGGCGCCTCCAGGAGGTCCGCTTTGTTCCTGCAGCTGTGTTCATGTTGCTGTTTGCTGCTCTGCCACCGTGTCTTTAATGAGCACATACGCAGACACTTTAACCACAGTTTACTGCAGTCAGATGGAAACATGTCTCACATGAACCCAGTAAATTCTGGTCTTAGTGGCGCCGAGTCACATTCGGCACCAGCTGCAACTATAAAGACTCAGGATTAATTAAGATGACCTCAGACCTCCATCAGGGCTTTATTCACTGTGGACGATAAAGAAAACTAGACAGACCAAACCTCCCGCATCGTTGGGTCTCCTTCCTGTTTGGCGGTCCTACCTGAGTGCTGCCATATCCTCCAAGGTGGTTCCTCTGCTGGCTGAGCCACTTCAGCAGACTGAGGCCTTCAGCGACCCGGTCCAGTTTGTGGAGAGAGAGCAGCACGTAGGCCGCCATCTCGATGTCTGCAGAGCGAGGCTGCCATGATGACGACAGGCCGCCATCAGGGGACGACCACGTCGGCACGCCGTCTGCACACGGAGGGACCGGTCAGAGCAGGAATGGACCTCGCAGGTCAAACAGGAACACGGCTGATGTCTAAACGACGCGGCGCTAGAAAGAAGAGCCTGTGAACGCACCTCGCACATCCGCCCGTCCAATCAGATGGTTCACTGCCGTCTGGGAGGCGGGGCTACCTGCCAGAGCAAGGGCGTAGGTGAGCAGGCTGAGGCTGTAGTTGCTGGACACACCCTGGTCCAAACGGGTCTCCAGGTAGGACAGGGCGGCAGATACCTGTGTGGCGTACTGAGCCTGGCAGACAGAGAGCAGGGCAGCACTGAGCCCTCAGGTCCTGGACCAGATCTGGACCGGGAGCGGTTCAGACCAACGGGCTTGTCTAGCAGTTATCTGCGTCTCACCCTGGTGTCGCTGTCCTCCAGCAGAGCGATCAGGACGTAGGAGGTGAGGGACACGGGTCCGTCCAGACCTCCCTGGAGCTCGGTGTGGATCACTCTGCCCGGCTCCAGCATCCTCCCATCGGCGCCCTGCTGGCCGGCGAGCCAGGCCGCCGCGCTGCGCAGAACCCGCTCATCGATGCTGATGAACGGCCGGGCCTGCAGGAAGCAGCGCAGCACGAACGCAGACAGCCTGCGCAGACAGAGCGGGTTCTCAGGTGGTTCTGTGTGGGTTCTGGGCCCGGCTCCGCGGGTCTGCTACCTACCAGGTGCTTCCAGATGCGTCCTGCTCCCCAAAGGCGCTGAAGGAGCCGTCGGACCTCTGGTAGGACAGCTCCTGCTCATAACCTGCAGAGAGAGCCGCCATCAGGGCCTGACCCGCCCTCACACGGTCCGGACGGAAAAGAACCGGACCGACAGAGAGGCGCAGCATGAGGCTGGACCGCAGAGAGAATCAGGTGCTCTGATCCGTTGTCCTCTGACAGAACCAGGCAGCCGGACGCTGTGAGGAACAGGAAGGAGCTGCTCTACCTTTCATCATGTAGGCTGTGGCTCGCTGCGTCACCACCGGGTCCACCGGGTCCACCGGGTCCACCGGGCCCACCGGGCCTTTGGCCCTCAGGTACTGCAGGACGTAGATGTTCGGAGCAAAGTGGACCATGTTCTGCTCCCCGCAGCCGGATGGCATCTGGATCAGCGAGTCCAGACCCGTGATGGACGGGCCCAGGAGGTCCCCTTCATGACAGCAGAAACCAGGTTAACGGGAGAACCAGCAGAACCAGAGTTTCTCTCTATCTGGGTCCAAACGGTGGCCGGTTCTGAAGAACTGAGACAGGAAACTGATCCAGACTAGAGAGACACACAGCTGCTGCTGTTAGAGAGAGGACGGAAGACCAGAACCAGGACCGGACCCAGGTTCCTTCCTGGGTCCGGTCCTGGTTCTGGTCCTGGGTTCTGTGCTGGTTCCTTCCTGGCTCCCATCCGTAATATTTCTGACAAGCTTTTTTGGGTCTAAGTGACCTAGATGGAGAAATTAATTCACAAACCACGTTGTACAAATGGACCAGAACCAGAATCGGGGCTTTCCCGGATTACAGCAGCGTGTTTGCAGGTCCAGATCCCGTTTCAGCGCAAAGACCTGGACCCGGTCCCAACAGAACCGGCCCCTAAACGACGGGCCGACGTACCGATGGCGGTCACTGAGACGCTCTGGCTGCCCTCCACCACGCCTGCTGGGAAGGAGAACTTCACGTCTCTGGAAACGCTGGACTCCTTCTCATGCAGGTCCAACAGCAGCGAGGAGGAGAAGGTCTGCTGGAGTCCTTCAGCCTGCAGGAGGAAGGATACAAGCAGAGGTGTTACAGTAGAAACCGGACCTTCAGGAGCAGAGACCAGAACCGGAACAGTTGGGATGGAGATGGGACTCTTTGGTGTGAGGGAAAGAACCTCCTCTGGATGGATACCTGCAGCTTCCCTCACCAGTTTCCACATTTCTAACTGAACTTCCTGCAATTCTCACAGATCTGCTCATGACTGAGATCTTCTCAGATGTTCTTCCTCTGCTGGAACCAGGAACTAGTGCATAACTCTGCTTCCTGGTTCCTCTGATGCTTCTGCAGGAGGAGAAAACAAAGCAGGCCTCAGATGTTGGTCTGGTGGTCTCCACGTTCTGCAGGAGATGTTTTAACTGCTCTTTGTCAAAGCTTCAGTGTTTTACTGGGATCTTCTGGGACGGACCCACACAGAGAGCAGAACTGTTCCTGGTTTCCAGCATTTTTACTAATCAGCTGAAATGAAGCGGCCGGCGTCATTCAGCCCGGTATGCTGATCAGAGACCAGCTGTGCACCATCATCTGAGGTTCTTTAGAGAACCCTGGAGAACAACCAGCATCACAAGAACATGGATCACAGCTTTCAACATTTTCTGAAGCTAAAAATCTGATAAGTGCGGTGTGCATTTGATTCAGAACCTTGTAGAACCTCCTCTGCTGCAGGTCTTCTGGACTTTGTCTCGACCAGCTTTGAACGCTACAGACGGTTCCTCTGTGTGAAACATCTCCAGCTCAGGCAGGTTGGATGGAGAACATCTTGCAGCATCAGTTCTTAAGTCTTGCAACAGATTCTGAGTTGGATTCAGGTCTGGACTTTGACTAGGCCGTTCTAACCCATGGATCTGCTCTGGTCTGAACCATCCCATAATATCTCAGGCTGCAGGTTCAGGCTGGTTCTCCTGCTGGAAGGAGAACCTCCACCTCAGTCTCAGGTCTCCTGCAGCCTAAAAGGTTCTTCTCCAGGATGGTCCTGGTTTGGTTCAGCTCCATCCATCTTCTCATGAACTCTGAGCTGCTTCCCCCAGTATGATGCTGCCTCCACCGTGCTCCACTGGGACACCAATGTGTTTATGGGGATGTTACTTTTCCTCCACTTCCTCTGTGGTGTCTCCTCCATGGATTGTAGCAAAGTGCAACAAGACTCCTTCTGGTTTTAATCTTTCAACTCCTCCATAAACGTCAGATCTAACAGTCGTTCTGTGGACAGATTCTCCAACCTGAGCTGTGGGTCTCTGCAGCTCCTCCAGAGCCACCATGGTCCTCCTGCTTCTCTGATCAATGCTCTCCTGGTCCAGCCTGTCAGTCCAGGTGGACGTCCATGTCCTGGTAGGTCTGCAGGTGGTGCATCCTCTCTCCAGGTCCACATGATGATCAGAGCTCTGGGAGGTTCTGTAGAACCTGACCTGCTGTAAACTGGACCAGAACTTCCTCCCTGGTTCCCTGGTCTCCATTGTTACCATCTAACATAGAAAGTACTCCTGGATCAATGTGAGCTTCTGAGCTTTCTGTGTCTCTGCTCTGTCTTCTCTAAGCCCCAGTGGGTCGAGGCAGATGAGCGTTCACACTGAGCCTGGTTCTGGTTCTGCTGGAGGTTCTCCTCCCTGTTAAAGGGGAGTTTTCCTCTCCACTGTCGCTTCATGCATGCTCAGTATGAGGGATTGCTGCAAAGCCATCAACAATGCAGACGACTGTCCACTGTGGCTCTACGCTCTTTCAGGAGGAGTGAATGCTGCTTGGAGAGACTTGATGCAACCTGCTGGGTTTCCTTAGAGAGGAAACTTTCTGACCAACCTGGAGGATCTGATGGAGTCTGACTTTGGAAAGAACCTTGAGGTGATGTGATGTGAATTGGAGCTGTAGAAATATAATTGAATTTAATTGAATTGAACTCAATTGAATGATGCTGGTCGTTCTCTGAAGAACCTCTGAGGCCAGAACCAGAACTTCTGCAGTTGAATTAAATCCCCCCAGCTGGACTCTGGTTGCTGATCAGGAGATTGTTATTCATAGTAAAGGAGGTGAGTAGAAACACCTTTTAGATTTGATAATTAATCATGTTCTGCAGCCGGTCTGTCACATAAACCCGGCTGACGGTGGTGGTTGGAGCAGGAAGAGGTGGGAACGAATACCTGTGCAGGAGCTAAATGGAGCAGTTTATCCTGATCAAACCTGTTCTCATCCAGGTGATCAGCGACTGTCTCTCAGCACCTTAACGAGGACGGCCGTGCGGACGTAGTCAGACGCTGCAGAGGACATGGCCTTCACGGAGATGGGGATCTCTCCCAGGACCAGGGGCCTGATGGGGATCAGGACGGTGGCCCCGCCCTCTCGCTCCAGGTAGACGTGGCGGACGCTGGCCATGGAGACCGCCTCGCTGTCTGGGAAGATGAACTCAAAGCTGCTGCTGTCCGCCACGATGACGGTGACCTGCAGGCGGAGACGCACCTGGATCAGATTCGCCGGCACAATGAGAACCGGTCTGGGTCGGGCCGGCAGCAGAAACCGCCGCCGACGCCCAGAGGAGCTTTGTGTGAATCTGGCTCAGAGCTGAAATCAGACGCCATCGGTTTCCTGGAGACAAAACATGATGTGACTGCTGCAGCCCTCCAGGTTCTCCACCAGTCAGACGCTGCCTTCATCACATGTTCTCCCTCCTCTCTGCCAGAATCAAAGGGGTAAAAGCAGCTTACTGGCTGCAGGTGGAGGCCTTCACAGCTGCTAAAGTATCCACACCCCGCAGAGGTCCTGCCTTCAGATCATCAAACTGCTGCTAATCTCAGACAGAGTTTGGGTCACCAAGGCAAAGTTTGGAGGACAAACTGGTAAAATCCAAAATAAAACCTAAATTCAATGAATTAACAAAGAATCACTTGATACGGCAGAAAATAACAACGTTCTGCACAGATTTGGGTTTCTTCCCCGGTTCAGGTGAAGAAACGTGTTCGATGCAGACTGACCTCCAGGTCCTCTTGGAGGTAGTTGAACAGAACCACCTCCAGCACCAGCTCCTCTCCTCGGACTATGTAGGCGGGGAGATTGAGGGACAGGAAGAAGTCCTGGAACACGGTGAGCTGCAGGAGAAGTCAGAGAGAAGGTCAGAGCCACCGGCTGAGGAGGAGCTGCTGCAGATCCACCAGGAGCTGCAGGGAGCAGGTCGTACCTCCGCCGCTCTCTCTGTGACCCCCAGACCCAGCTCCTCCGACACCACGAAGGCGGAGGCCGTCCAGGTGGTGATGCTGTCAGGAACGGTCAGAGGAACCTCCTGGCTGGCTGAATGACTGCAGAGCATTCAGCAGAAACAGGGAGGTCACACACAGCTTCTGGACGACGTTCTGCAGGTTTTAGATGTTATGAACTCAGTTCTGCAGAAATGGACCAGATCCACCCGAGCTTCACCTGAGCTTCATCTGAGCTTCATTACAGCTTCACCTGAGTTTCATCTGAGCTTCACCTGAGCTTCATCTGAGCTTCACCTGAGCTCCACCTGAGCTTCATTACAGCTTCACCTGAGCTTCATTAGAGCTTCACCTGAGCTTCATTAGAGCTTCACCTGAGCTTCATTAGAGCTTCACCTGAGTTTCATCTGAGCTCCACCTGAGGTTCATTAGAGCTCCACCTGAGCTTCACCTGAGCTCCACCTGAGCTTCACCTGAGCTTCATTAGAGCTTCACCTGAGTTTCATCTGAGCTCCACCTGAGGTTCATTAGAGCTTCACCTGAGCTTCACTTGAGCTTCATTAGAGCTTCACCTGAGTTTCATCTGAGCTTCAGCTGAGCTTCACCTGAGCTCCACCTGAGCTCCACCTGAGCTCCACCTGAGGTTCATTAGAGCTCCACCTGAGCTTCACTTGAGCTTCATTAGAGCTTCACCTGAGTTTCATCTGAGCTTCATCTGAACTTCATCTGAACTTCATCTGAGCTCCACCTGAGCTCCACCTGAGCTTCACCTGAGCTCCACCTGAGCTTCACCTGAGCTTCACCTGAGCTCCACCTGAGCTTCATTACAACTTCACCTGAGCTTCACCTGAGCTCCACCTGAGGTTCATTAGAGCTCCACCTGAGCTTCACCTGAGCTACCATCACACAGCTCTTCACTCTGTTGAAGACTTCGGTGGGATGGAAGGTAGAAAGCTCAGCCGTACTGATGCTGATCGGCTCTCACTGGTTCTGGACCTGGTTCTGAAAAAGCAAGACAAAAGTGTGCTGCATCACCCCATGTTGATGTCCATCCAGACCCATGTTTCTGGAAAGTTCTGACGCTCGTGCAGCTCTGGTTGTTTCTCATAAGGTTCTGCTTCCATCTGGAAAGCCATTTCCTCCTCTGCGATTCAGAAGATGAACGTTAGTTCCAGGCAGGGAGAACATCCCACAAACTGTTACAAAATCATTTCATTCTCAAAGATCTGTAAATCTGTGCTGCCGCAGATGGTAGAAAAGGCTCATCCTAAATAGAGGCTGTGGTCCCAGGTCCGATTCCTGACCCATTTACGGCCCGTCTTCTCCTCCTCATAGGAAGCTAGGAAGGGATAAAGGCCCCTGGTTCCACCAAACCCTGAAAATAAATCTGGCCTTGATGAAGAACGACCGCTCACATACTGGAAGCAATGCCCAGGTGTCACAAAGTCACAAAGCTTGTGAAGATATCCTGAACAGGGAGGAGCTGGGTGGGCGACAGCGAGCAGGGCCAGTGGAATGGCGCCTCAAGGTGCCGAGGTCTGGTGGCTGCAGAACAATCCCTGACCATCAGCCCTCCACCACCATGCTTAACAACTGAGGCCTGCAGACTCTGAGCTGGAGCTCCTGGTTTCTGCTCATTTCTCTGAGCTTCCTGCTCTGACCTTGGGCTGAAGCTGCTGGACGTCCGTCCTGGAAGGCTGGAAGCTGCTGAGATGTTCTCCTCCTGGGATGATGTTCCTCTCTGCAGGAAGATGGACCTCGGGTGGTCTGGAGATGACCTCTGACCCTTCCCTGGTTGAGTGGAAGCAACAGCTGCTTCTTAAAGCAATCATATGATAGGACCAGCATCTAATCTGTACTAAATCAGGATGTAATCAGAACAAAGTCAACATTTAACCAGTACCAGAACCAGACTTAAATCAGGACCAAACCAGGAAACGACTAGGACGGGTTAGAACGACTGATGGAATCCAGTAAAATGCTGTGTTGGTTCTGCAGAACATTAAGACCTGCTGAGGATCAGATGGTCGTTTGTCCTACTAACTAAAATCTGAACCTCAGAGTCTGGATCCAATGGCCTGTATGTGAACATTGGCTGAGAGAGAAGGTCCATGGGCCAGGAGTCAAAGCCGGGATGGCCTCCACACATGGGCCACAATTCAGCTTTTAGCATGACCATCTGGCTGACTGTAAGAGAAGAAGGTTCTGCTCCAGACTCACTGAGATCGTGCCACGTTGGACTTGCTTTGTGTAAACTGGCGTCAGTCATCACAGCGAGATCACACATCTGCAGAAGCAAAGTTCACCGCTGATTATCTGATTGTTCAGAACAATGAAGTCACAGAAACTGGATCTGCTGGTTCTGGAGACTAATCAGGTCAGGTCTCTGAGGAGGATCACCTGGAAAATGGAGTACGCATCTCCCATTGTCACCTCGTCTCTGTGGGCTTCGCCTATGGAAGCGCCCGGCTCCATTATCTCCTTCAGCACCTGTGAAAACAACACCAGCCACCTCAGAGTGGCAGAACCAGTCGGGTCCACTTCCCCCTGGACTGATTCTGGAGAGTTTGGGTTTCTCAAGAGGACCTGCAGGAACAGCTTCCTGTTACTGGAAAATGTAAACTCAGGGCGGCGTGTGAAGATCAGATGACCAAGAACAGAGAGCACATTTACTACTTTCAGATTCCCAGTACAGCCGCACGGCTTCCCGGGTTACTTTTACATCTACATAGTAAATCTCCACATAGCTCCTCAGAGTCTTCAGATTATTTTAATAAAATAATCTTTATATAAATATTAAGAACGTTATTAATGAACGTGAATTTTGAGTCTTCTTAGAATGGATCCCATAAGTTTGGCCTGAACTTAAGGAACCTTAAGGAACTTTAATCCTCCTTTTTGTGGATCAAGATTGCTTTTTTGGACGTTTTCTCTACTGATGTTGGATGCACTGCTGCTTGAAGGATATTTGGTAGTTTTTTTTTTCACTTTTGGGGCATTTGTTATGATGCGTAACCATAGAATCCAGTTGGTTTTCTACAACCGGGAGCAGCTAACATCCCAAAAGCTGAAATAATACTTCAACTACTTCAACTACATCCCCAAATCCTAGAGGAGTGGAAAAAGAGGAGAGAGAGAATGAGGAAATTCAACCCATCGTTGTCCATCATTATGGACAATGTGAGATCTTTGGCAAACCAGTTGGATGAACTCCAAGGCTTTACCAAGGACCCAGCCAGACTATGGGGAATGCAGTGTTATGTGTTTCACTGAAACATGGCTGCAGGATCATACCCCCGACTCCATCTTCTCTCTGAAAGGTTTTCTGAGCATACGAGCAGACAGAGATGTAAAGAAGCGTAGCAATAGCAAAGGTGGAGGATTGGCGGAGCTTGTGAACAACAGATGGTGCCATCCAGGACGCGTTACTGTGAGGTTTCCTGTGCTAATCGTCTGACAGTGGTTCTGACCGTCTCCATGCTGATGTCGTTGTGTGACCCTGCCCAGCGCGTTGCTTTGTCCACCACCAGGATCCCGACCAGGGAACCGGGCTCTGCCACCGACACCTGCAGGGCGACGTTCTCAGCAGGCTTCACCATGTCGCTGCTCCATCTCAGAGATACCTGCCCACCACATCTGCTCAATCAGTCACTGATCAATGCAGAAACACAATGTTGCATCATGAAACTCCCAGAAGGGGAACCAGTGGGTCACCTTGTTCTGTAGAAACCGGGCCATGGGCAGATGGATTACATCGCTGACGACTTCGCCATCAGGACGAACGCAGTAGACAACGATGGAGGCCAGGGGAGCCCAAGAGACCCCAGGGACCAGAGTCAGATCCCCTGAACTTCTCCCAGCAGAAACCACCTGACCTCTGGCCTTCACCTGGACACAAACAGAGAACGTCGACGTGGCCTGATGAGAAAACACTTTGGGAGATCCGGTTAGATAACTGCTGTTTTCAGGAGCTCTTCCTTACCAAGTAGTGAACATCAGTGATCGCAAAGTTCCTCTCAATCTTCAGTTGAAGTCGTGAACCAACCTGGAGAAGGTGGAGATACTCAACTAAAACTCCACACGCAACAAACGTGATGGATGAAAGCATGGCCAGGCCAACAGAGACCAGGAAGTATCAAGCTTCCCAGGTAAAACTTATTCTTTAGATCCAACAATGTCTCTGGGTTCTAGTACTGGTGTATGTTCTGCTTATTTTTGACCTGGACATGTCTCTAAACTTGCTATTTGCCCAGTATGTCCTTCTTTTATGGTAGAAATGATGCAAAAAAGCTTCCAATTGTTGCCTCTAAACTGAACTACCGTAACGTCTCAAAGTCTGAAGCAGAAGAATATTCCTGGAATACCTTTAACACATAGTTTACTAATCTAGTTAAATCCCAGAGGAGCTCCCTGGTGTCAAAGCTGTGGCCTACTTCTGAACAACAGACTGTTTCCACAGCACCAGTGGTGAGATGACTCCTGTCTGGACTCTGAAAGCTTCAGGTGGCCACCTAAGAGGACTCCTCTTCAGCTCAGCTCCTGTTAAAGGTTTAGGAAACACCTTGGAGGTTCTGGACGAGACTCTGGTCTGGTTCCTAACACCAGGAACCAGACCTGCTAACACAATGTTCCCCCTGCTTTTGATCAAACAGAGCTGGTGTGTAGCGCTGTTGGAAGTGGAGACATCTTTAAAGTGGTTTACCTCTGCAGGCCTGGAGGGTCTCTGAACCTGAAGGTAGGCGTGGCTCGGGGAGGTGTAGCTCATGTCGAGGGAAAGAGTCTTCTGGCAATCCTCAAAAGAAACCTACAAACATCAGAAAACGTTCATGAAGAAACGTTGGAAGGTGCCTCTACTGGGTGCATGAGATCCAGCACCATAATCCTGTCATCATGGCTGCTTTGGGCCTTTCCCTCTAAGGACGATCACAGGCACCGTTTAGTAATTGATGTTTTAAGGTGTCGATACCAGACGGTGACTTACTTCAACGGTGAGATGCTGCGTGTCGTTCAGCACCCGGATGTCCAGAGGAATGACTCCGTCTGCAGGGAGAGGAACCTCCAGGTTCCCTGAGGACTCGTCAGGGTCCATCATGGAAGAATCGGAGTCATTGCCGCTGAACAGCATCTCCTCCTCCAGCATCTGATCCCAGAACCTTTTCTTTTGCTGCAGCACTGAAACTTTCACCGTCTCGGTCTGATCCTGCGCCGTCAACGGCTCGCCGTTGTACCTTGATATTTTCAGCTGCACAGAGAAGACAGGAAGGCCCTTAATGGAGCGGCTGGACCGGCTGGGCAGGACCAACATACAGCGAGGCTTTATTTACCCGCCCGCTGAAGCTCAGCGACGGTCTCAGTACTTTAGGAAAGTCTTCAAAGTGAATGTGGAATCTCTTTTTAACCAAGGTGACGTTCACAGAGTTGTTATAAGTGAGACCTGAAAGCAGAGAAACCTTCAGCACCAGCAGCAGATGTCAGCATCTCAACCCGATCCAGTTCATCGCCTCCGTTCTTCCTAATCTCTGCGGTTTATCACAGGCCTCCCTGGCTGAGCTGCACGGCTCAGACATCCTCCCTCAGGATGCCAAAACTTTCTGTATCTAATGGTCTGTGGATCTGTCTAGTCCACATCGCTGTGGAAGCCTGAAATGCAGAAAGTGTTACTCCTCCACAGATGATGAGTCAGTCATTAAGGGCCGATCTGAACCATCCTGACCTGTGTGAAGAAGTATTCGCCCCCTAAGTCTAGTTTAGCTTTAGGGCGTGAATACTTCCAAGGGGATATTAGCATAGTAGGAATGTAGGCTGTAGTCTGGTGACCGGGTCAGAACCTTACCTGTCAGGTGTTCAGTCACAGACACCTGGATGGTCAGGTGGTCCGAGCGTTCATCGTAGCGCGTCGCTCTGGTCCAGGTGTGATGAAAGTCAGAGAGGTCAAAGGTGAACTTCCCAGAGCCGTCGATCTAAAGGAAAGGTAAACATTAGGAGAAGCTTCTCCCTGCAGATGTTTAACGGTTTGGTTTTTCCTCTCAGGCTAAAACATTAAAATCAGACGTTTCTGCTCCAGGTTTGTCTCCGTGGAGGAAACCTCTTCTCCTCCTGACCTCCTGCTCCTCGCTGTGAGTCTGGACGTCGCCGTGGGATCCATGACTGACGGTGATGTCCATGCGTCCGTGGACGGGCTCACCGTACGAGTACCTGAGGACCGGATCAGAACCAAGGGGCTCAGCGTTCACACCAGACATGTCGGACGGGCCAGAAGACGACGGACGGAGGAAAAGTCTCACTTTGCAGAAACGAAGCCTTCCAGGACGTCCTCCTGGTGGACGGCAGCCGGAGCGTCAATCAGAACCTCAAACTTCGGCAGAACTGGAACCAAAGAGATCGGGTCAGCGTCTCTGGGGTTCTTACGGGCCGTGCTGAGGTCAGCTTACCATAGTGGGCCACGGTGAAGGACTTCTCACTGGTGACGCCCTGCAGAGAAACAGACATTAGCTGCTGCCAGGCGGCTGGGTTCTGGTTCTAACTGCCGGTTCTGATCCGAGTCCACACATCTAAAGCCAGAGCAGGACTAGAGAACCTTCTCGGATCTTCTCCTTTCCTCCTTGCCACCTGGCTGGACCTCTTCCAACCACATCATGAGCAGACCGGGTTTGGCTCTGGGCCCGGTTCTGTTGCCGCCTGTTAAGCTCCTTTAATGTGACTATATTTCATTATTGCTTCCTCACAGAGCTGAAGTAGGGCTCGTCTTAAAACACGAGGACATAGCCCCTGGTTCTGGACCCCGCTGCAGAAACGCCAACAACAAGATCTTTGCATAAAGGGCTTTAAACGGGGATGGAGTGTTTTATGTTGTTTTATTCAATTCAATTCCATTTTATTTATATAGCGCCAATTCATGAAACATGTCATCTCAAGGCACTTTACAAAGTCAAAATCAATCAGATTATACAGATTGGTCAAAAATTTCCTATATAAGGAAACCAGTTGATTGCATCAAAGTCCAGACAAGCAGCATTCACTCCTGAAAGAGCGTAGAGCCACAGGGAGAGTCGTCTGCATTGTCCATGGCTTTGCAGCAATCCCTCATACTGAGCAAGCATGAAGCGACAGTGGAGAGGAAAACTCCCCTTTAACAGGGAGGAGAACCTCCAGCAGAACCAGAACCAGGCTCAGTGTGAACGCTCATCTGCCTCGACCCACTGGGGCTTAGAGAAGACAGAGCAGAGACACAGAAAGCACAGAAGCTCACATTGATCCAGGAGTACTTTCTATGTTAGATGGTAATAGAGGATGATCTTCTTTTATGAAGAACAGGGAATAGCGGGTGATCTGTTGTTTTATGAAGTGATTTTAAAGTCTGCCAAAGGCGCCATAAATCTTCTCGTTAGAGAACCGGCCCGGCCGTCTGACTTACGCTGACGGAGGCCGTGAGCCTCCACCGCCCCAGCGGAGGGCTTCCAGACAGCGGGAACTCTGCGGACACCACCCCGAGGACGCCGGCTTCGTCCAGCCACTGCCTGACCCGGTTTCCTCTGGGATCCTGGATCAGGGAACAGAAATCTGAAAACCTGCAACAACGTTCCTGGCTAAAGTATTCACACCCCTAAAACTTTTCTGCAAGCCGTCCCGTTCCACCTGCAACGCAGAGGAACATCTATGAAGTGGACAGAAACAACTTATTTACGACTAAAACTCTAAAATGTGACTGATCCCCCTTCAGGACGCTCCTCACACGCTCCTGCCCCTGAACGCACCGCCCCCACCGTGGCGCACGGTGGAGGCGGCATCATGCTGCCAGCAGGAGAACCTGATCCTGCAGCCTGAGGTATTATGGGATGGTTCAGATCAGAGCAGATTCAGGGGTTAGAACGGCCTAGTCAAAGGCCACACCTGAACTGTCAGAATCTGTAGGAAGACTTGAGGACTGATGTTCCCAGATGTTCTCCATCCAGCCTGACGGAGATGTTCTACAGAGAAGAACAGAGTTCTTACCAGGCAGGCTACAAAGCACACCTCGCGGTTCTGCTCCACTCGGAGCGGTTCTGTCACATTAAACCCAAAGGAAAGGTTGGACTGGGACAACTTTCAGGGGTGTGAATACTTTTGAGCTGTAATTGCTGTGTGACTTTTCAAAACGGAAGCAGCGTCTCACTCGGATCCAGATGTCTGCCGGGCCGACGCAGGGCTTCCCGTCGGCCAGAACCGACACGGCCCGGATCTTCACCACCTGTCCCGGCAGGTAGGTGGCTCTGTCGGTCTGGATGAAGGTGGAGACGCCGCCGTGCAGGAGCAGCTCCGTGGAGTTGGAGAAGAAGCGGTCGGCACCCCCGTGACCTCTGACCTTCAGGATGTAGGGCCGTCCGGGCCGGGCCTCGTGGATCTGCCGACATAAAGAACGGACCACTGAGATCGGGTGAGCAGAACCGGACCGGAGCGTCACGGATCAGAGTCGTTCCAGGGTTTTTACCGCGGGCAGAGTCAGCAGGCCGGTCGTTCCTGCAGAGAAAACGGTTCTGTTAGGGTTCTGATCCGGTTCTGTTAGGGTTCTGATCAGAGAACAGCCACAGGTCCGTGAGGTCACTGAACGCTTCACCTCCTTTGACCGTGGTGGAGTTGGAGGACAGCGTCTGGCCCTCGTGGACGATGTCAGCGGAGACGGTGAAGGCGGAGGAGCTCAGGATGGTGACCGACACCGAGGTGGGGAGTCCGGGTCGGAGCGCCGCGGGTGCCAGCAGAAGGTAGGACCGCTGGGAACCGGTTGGGGGCGGGCCCGGCGTCTGTCCAAGCGTCGGGCCTGAGACATGACACAGAACCAGAAACAAATGAACCGGCTCTGGGTTTTGGGTTCTGATGGGAAGAACCAACTTTCTGCCGACCAACCAGAACCCCCGGTCCACTTAAAGCCGCCCCTGGTCCAAATGACCCGAATAAACTCATAAATCAGGGAACAAATGTTTGATTTGACTGGAAAACATACAAAGTTGCTGTTTAAGAAGGAGAAAAATTAAAGAATTAAATTAAGAATCCAAAAATATACAAAATTTTATCCATTCAACCTTAAAAATATGATCAATTATAATAATTATATTTTAGCAATGAACAGATGATCATTAAAAATTAATTACGTGTAGTAATGTAGTAATCATTTTAAAATAACCCTTTCTTATGCAAACAGAGAGATTGCTGATTAAAATTTCCATTTCATAACCATCAGGCAATTATTATTGATGGATATTGATAGATAAACCATTAATAGTTCCCAGATGCTAAGCTGGGAGGCTGCTGCACTATTATGCATGATGTAAATATCATGTATTCTATGTAAGGAGGCTGGTTCAGTATTTACTCTTATCTTTAGATTAACTTTAGATCAGACCGTTTGCTCTTTCTCTTCTTCTCTTTTCCCTCATTGCTATAATTGTGAGTAACTTTGCCGCCGTCACACCTGAACTTCCACACTGCGGGTCAATAAAGGAGTTCTTAGTATCAAAATATATTTATAAATATATTCCAACATCCCAGTTATAGTTCATGAAAAATACTGAATGAGTTTAGAGTTTTAAGAGCAAATTAATCTGTTTAGCATAACTAGTGTTTGAGTTTATTTAGCTGTCAAATGTTTTACTGTGAATTACTAAAGATTGATTACCGCAGGAGCTCAGTCTGAAAGATTAAATGTGGTTTAATCATCTGAACAAGAACATTAAAAGATTTATTTTCAACAGAGAACATGAAATAAAACATAAAAATATGAAACATCGTAGATTTATTCATTATTAGCGTCTCTGACTCTACAGGTGAGACATGCATCCAGGTGAGGTTACCTGCGGGTGACGTTCTGCGCTGCAGTCAGGATGAAGAAGAGGAAGACTCCTCCCAGCTGGAGCAGAGCCTTCATGGTGACTGAACGTTGCTTCTGGGAGCAGCTGATGTCAGGAGCTGCCTTCTTACCTGCAAACGAGGCCACGCCCCCTCCACCTGTATCACCCGATCCAGTGACCAGGTGTCACTTCACCCTTTTCTGTTTCTACTAAACAAAGAACAAAACAGTGGAGAAAGTAATACATGAAATATTAGAATACAAACTCTCATGGAGGATTACAAGTTGGGGGCATGAAGAAGAAGTCAGCTGTACAAGAACAAACAAAAAATAGAGCAAAGCCACAAATAAAGAGCCTGAAACAAAAGATTTTATCTGATTTTCACTGTTTTCCTTTGTTTAACCTTATTTAATGCTAAACAGTATCTTTTAAATGTGTTTATAAAACAGGGGGAGGATGGCGTATTACGTCTCCATTAATACAGTGGATATGGTATTTAGATAAAAGAACAATATTTATGGCATCAGAAAGCTGGATTTAGATTATCCACATACAATAAAATGACATCAGTATCAAAGGAATGTCTAATTTAACATTGTTAGTTTCTAATGTCCATCCAAAAGCTTTGTGAATATTGAGATGAAAAAAATAAACACTCCAGGAATTCAGCTGGTGATTTACAAAAGACGCAAAGGTCAACATCAAATTTAAATAAGTATGGCAACGGGATCTGTTTAGTTAATGATTGTGAAACGGGTCTCCTTCACTTTAGCAGTTATAGACATTTTATAAATGTGGAACCAGTACAAGTCATAGTTTTATCTTTTGTTTCATGAAATTTATTGAAAGAATCTGTTTTATAGTCAAAATGACCCTTTGTCCCGTACATTCATTTATAATCTTATTGTTACATTTATGGTCAATCGATGGCACTGAGATGGTCACTTTAGAATAACCAATGAGAATTTTAATCAAAGGGATTGCTCCACAAACCTTCATTAACTCTTTATAAAAGCACCTTAGATTAAATTTTTTAACAAATTATGAGAAATTCAATTCAATTTTATTTATATAGTGCCAATTCATGAAACATGTCATCTCGAGACACTTTACAAAGTCAAAATCAATCAGATTATACAGATTGGTCAAAAATTTCCTATATAAGGAAACCAGTTGATTGCATCAAAGTCCCGACAAGCAGCATTCACTCCTGGAGAAGCGTAGAGCTACAGGGAGAGTCGTCTGCATTGTCCATGGCTTTGCAGCAATCCCTCATACTGAGCAAGCATGAAGCGACAGTGGAAAGAAAAACCACCCGTTAGCGGGAAGGAAAAACCTCCAGCAGAACCAGAACCAGGCTCAGTATGAACGGTCATCTGCCTCGACCCACTGGGGGTTAGAGAAGACAGAGCAGAGACACAACAAGAGAGACAAAAAGCACAGAAGCACACATTGATCTAGTAATCTGTTCTACATTAGATGGTAATAGTCGGTGAGCTGTCTTCTCTGGATGATTTCACAGCTAACAGAACGCCAGACCAGGTGTACCTACTATGAAGAAAAAAAAGAGAGAGAACAAATGATGTGAAATGTCATCTGAAATGATGACAAGCAACGCAGATTGGAGAACAGTAGGAGAACTCAGCAGAGTGAGAGAAATAGATCCTGATGTCCTCCAGCAGCCTAAGCCTATAGCAGCATAACTATAGAGATAGCTCAGGGTAACATGAGCCACTCTGACTAGAAGCTTTGTCAAAAAGGAAAGTTTTAAGATTAGTCTTAAAAGTAGACGGGGTGTCTGCCTCACGGACCAAAACTGGGAGTTGGTTCCACAGGAGAGGAGCCTGATAGCTAAAGGATCTGCCTCCCATTCTACTTTTAGAGACTCTAGGAACCACCAGCAGACCTGCAGTCTGAGAGCGAAGTGCTCTGTTAGGAACATACGGGGTAATCAGAGCTCTGATATATGATGGAGCTTGATTATTAAGGGCTTTATACGTTAGAAGAAGAATTTTAAATTCTATTCTTGATTTAACAGGAAGCCAATGAAGGGAAGCTAAAATTGGAGAAATATGATCCCACTTGTTGATTTTCATCAGAACTCTTGCTGCAGCATTTTGGATCAGCTGAAGACTTTGAACTGCATTTCAAAATATGTTTAATGAAAATAATTCCATTCTCATACCTGTCACGATTTGTCTATGGATGAACCCAGAACCACAACACACGGAACTTAAAATGAAAAGTCTTTATTGAAGGGTTGAAGGGATATGGATGGTAGACCAGAGAGACAGGACTGCACAGGTACGAGGGTGTAGGTGATGGCAGGAGCTGACGGCCTGGAGAGAGAGCACCTGGATCCAGAGGCAGACAGCAGAGTCCACAGCTCGGCGGAGAATCCACAGTTCGGCAGAGAGCTTGGCCACAGCTTCTCAAAGACAGGCCGTAGTGTCCACAACTTCTTAGAGACAAGGCAGCAGTGCAGCAGGGCCAACCTTAAAAGAGAAGCAGAAGTGGCAGGGTTCCAAAAGGTACACAAGTTGACAGGCATGGAGAGGGTGTAGAACGATGACCGACCGGCACTAGAGTGAGACATAGGGAGGCTTGAATAGGGAGGCTAGCAGGTGAAATGCGTCTGACTGATTAATACCAACAGGCGTGACTGACTGCAAAGGGAGTGAAGGGAAAACCTAAGTGAGGCGAAAGGAGGAGCTGAAACTAACAGAAATAAAAGTCAAATCATAACTAGAACCCAAAAAGAGAGGAAAACTGAAAACTAATATTAAACAGAAAGTTAAGTCAGAACTCAACCCTGACATTACCAGTCTTTTTAAATAATGCCTTCCTGCCTGTAGTAATTGCCCTATTATTCCATAAAAGGACGTGTGGGGAGAGAAATTATGTTGAAATATCATTTTCCAGAATTAAGGATTTGTTTGATATCTTTACCAGAATTTTACCAATATCAAAATCACATGTTGCAAGAAATTCAATTCCTCCCAGTTGCCTAAAGACAGAATTAGGAATATGAAACTGCATTGAAATTTGTTGAAGAATAACTGTTTTAAACCATTTTGTAGGAAATGCGTTAAAACCACTCGTCATGTTTTTGACATTTTAAGATAATGTGTCTTGTTTTTCCACAAAAACTGAAAACTAATGGAATTAGCTTTCCTTGTATTTAAAGGTGATATATTCATAGAATGGCATAGATAAATAACTTTGGAGATGCCATCAGCTTTGATCAACAGGTTCTTCTAAAGATGGTTAAATCCCTGCTTAACCAACAGCTGAGACTCTTTCTTTTCTACCAACCGAGCTGTGAAGTTCACACCTTGTCTTGCAGGCGGCTGATCTGGTTCATATCTTCTGAAGAACGTTTCTGGTCCTTTAGCTGCTAGTCCTCAGGAACTGGGAGGAAAACCCAGGAACTGACCAAGAAACACAGCAGTCCCTATAAAACGAATAAATACTGAAAACAGCCTTTGCGTTATGAATCAGGCTGTGAGAGATTTATTCACTACCACTTTATACATTTGTTCATTTGTCTTAGTCTAACCATTTATGTATTTCTAGATAAGTTGGCTTGTTTTTCGTCACATCTGTCTGAACTGTTGGACAAAGTGGCTGTTATCCGGGTCTCCCAGATGGCAACTCACAGGTGGAGCTGACCGAGCAGCCTTACTGGTCAAACCTGTGCAGCAGCAGCAGCAAACGTAGAGTTTATATATTTACACCAGACGTCTGGATGCTGTGTCTCTTTGCCAACAAGCAGGACCCAATAAAGATGAGGATTCTTTGAACATCTGACCCTAACTATAACCGAATGACTGGTTTAATGTCTGACTGATTTGGATGTCGTGACATGATAATCAAACACACACGTGTGTTTGGAAAGGGAACAGCAGTTACGATGTTTAGCCATCAGTTGGTAATCTGGAACCTGAATCTTTGAAAGGTTACCACTGATTCTGAACAACCCAACAGAAACTCTGGAGCAGCAACTGAGCAGCTGAAGTCCCTTGGTTTAAATAATAACCTTCTTTCTGTGTGTATATTAAAAAATGCTACGTCTAAGATGAAATGTAGGTGTAATTAGAATAAATGCATCCTGTGATTTTTCCTACTTTTTGCAGAGCAGTTCTCCTCCCCCCCCCCCCAGCAGGGGGCAGAGGTGGTCCTCCCAGCTGCAACTGCAGTGCTCGCTGGTTCCAGCAGGGGGAGCCACCGGTTGTTGCTGTCGGTGTTTGAGCTCCTCCTCTTCCTCAGCGAGGGCAGCAGCAGCAGCAGGAGGAAGATGACTTCGTTACGGCCGTTTACCTGCGACGATCTGTTTAAATTCAACAACATGTGAGTCAGAACCAGCCGACCCGCTTTAGTCAGAACCCATCTGTGTGTTCGGGGCCCAGCAGGCGGGTTAGAACCCGGAACCAGGCGGACGGTCCGACACCCGAAGATTATCTCAGATTATCTGATTAATTAAAACATTTAATTTCCTCAGATTGTTGCCGATTTAATCAGAACACCCAGCGGGACAACCCTGATTAATGTTTGGTTCCAGTTCCATGTTTTAACCCAATAATTTAATGAAAAAATCTTATTTTGGCACAAATATTTAAAGAGTCCGTGAATCAAGATTTATTTTTCGTTTCTTCCCTTCTTCATGAGCAAATTCAGGGATTAATTATCAATCATCGCTTTTAGAAGCAACAAAGTGATCAACAAGTGAAAATCTAACCGTTAAATGTTTCTATTTTGACAGAAATCTGGATCCTCTCACTGAAACTGTATCCTTTACAATAATTAATCATGTTTATGTAGTTATGTTTTATTCATTTTATTTTCTTGTCTTTTCGTGATCGCGATAGAGAAGTAAAATATGTTTCATAATTTAAGAATTTAAATAATTTGCATACACATAGTTCTAATTAACAGAATGAATAGAAATATATTTAACAAAATTAGCTTTCTACATCCGCAGGGTTTCACAAAAGTATTCACACCCTGTGAACTTTTGGATGCCTGTTAAATAACTGAAATTTCTTTAACTGGCATTTTATGTGACAGACCAACAGGAAGTAGAGTGTAGTTAAGGGGAAGGAAAAAGGCTTTTTATGGATTAAAATGTAAAATTGACAGCAGTGAATAAAATCCAGTCCTGTAAGGATTCTTATACAACTTGCATTTAATTAGGTCATTCCTTATTTTATGTACATTTGTACATAAATTAACTAGCTGTATGTTAGTTTATGTACAGCACAGCAAATTGTGTAAAATACTACTTGGCGAAAACGCTGATTCGCCTGTTAGAGGCAAAGCAGCCTGCAGTGAAACACGGCAGTGGCAGCATCATGCTGTGGGACAGGGAAGCGGCCTGCAAGTGTAAATATAGAGATGGGGGCGTGGCCAGCCCCAGCTTATTTGCATAAAAGTGACAGAGTCCTAATAAGAGCTGACTCTGTAAGGGGCCTCTGATAATAATTGGTCCCCTTTAATTCCTCGGCCATGTTTGTGTGATTTCTCTGGATCCTTTAACCCGCTCCTAGTTTCCAGTTGTAGATGTTCTGCCGGTCAACCCACGGCCCAGTTTTCTCTAACCTTTGACCTCCAGTATGGCATCCCGTTCTACCTGCAGTACCTGGCCCACTGGCCCGAGTACTTCATCGTCGCTGAAGCTCCTGGTGGAGAGCTGATGGGCTACAGTAAGTCCTGCCGGCTGATTTAGAACAAATGTGTGGTTCTCCTGGTGGGATCTTGTCTGACTGCATGTTCTGGATCAGTTATGGGGAAGGCCGAGGGATCCGTGGCCCGGGAGGAGTGGCACGGTCACGTCACGGCCTTATCTGTGGCTCCCGAGTTCAGGAGGCTCGGTCTGGCTGCCAAGCTCATGGAGATGTTGGAGGAGATCTCAGAGAGGTTTGTGTCTGGAGTCAGAGCTGGGGAACCAGGGGAACGTTCTGATTTCTGAGGGTCTGTGCTTCTTCCTGCAGGAAGGGCGGGTTCTTTGTGGACCTGTTTGTAAGAGTCTCCAACCAGGTGGCGGTGAACATGTACAAACGTCTGGGCTACAGCGTCTA
Source organism: Fundulus diaphanus (assembly GCA_037039145.1). Lineage (NCBI taxonomy): Eukaryota > Metazoa > Chordata > Actinopteri > Cyprinodontiformes > Fundulidae > Fundulus > Fundulus diaphanus. Next base: position 46,655,963 of record CM073142.1, on the reverse strand, counting down.
CAGGACGGTGATCGAGTATTACTCAGCCAGCAACGGCGAGCCGGATGAGGACGCCTACGGTACGTCAGACGTTCTACGTTCCAACCAGGAAGTTCTTCAGAACCGATCCAGGCCCAAACATTAGCAGTAATTCTTCTGGATTCGTGGCAGGAACCAAACTAAACTACAAGCATTTAAATCCTAATCTGTTCACTGTAAGGATGGAAAGCTACGGTGAACAGAAGCGCTTTAGTGCAGTTTGACCACAGGAGGGCGCTCTTTAAGGTTTCAGCTCATTTCTGTTATGATGGCCTCTTTAAATTTAAAAGTAAATTAAATCTAATATTAGGAAAAACAAGAAACAATCAAATAGGAAATAACTTCTTCATATTTACTTCTTTTTAGAGTAAAGTTAGAAACATTTAATTTATGGGTCCACGATGATAAAACCCTCTGCTCCCAGAATTTATTCCTAGAATAATCATGTTTCACTTTTCCACCTGTTCTTCTAAAACAACGTTACTGTCTGAGAAAGTTGAGCGGTTAGAAAATAGCTCTTTATTATTGTCAGGAGTTAAAGCACTGAGACGTGGTGTCCTCCACAGACATGAGGAAGGCTCTGTCCAGAGACACGGAGAAGAAGTCCATCATCCCGCTGCCGCATCCCGTCAGACCCGAGGACATCGAATAACAGACGGAGGCTCTCTGACCTGCTGACCTCTCGTCAGGCGCCAGAGAGCCGCTGCATGTAGAAAATGTTTGCTGGAAATCTAATGAACGCTTGTTTCAGAACAAAAACTGAGTCTGAGGTGTGTTTGATCCTGAACGAGTCAATCTTTGTCCTCCTCTCTGCTCCCTTTCTTCTCTCCATCATCTTCATCGCTGCTGCTGCTGCTGCTGCTGTCGTCTCGGTCGTCGTACGTCTTCTCGGTCTCAGCGTCTCTCTCAGACTCGGCCTCCGGCTGCGTCTCAGGAGCTGGAGGTTCTTCAGGGGGCGCCGAGCTCTCCTCCTCCTCCTCCTCCTCAGCGGCAGGAGGCTTTTCTGGAAGCTTCTCTCGGTCGTCGGCGTCATCGTCGTCTTTCGCCTGCTGCCTCTTCCACATCTTCGCCATGGCGAGCAGCTTGAGGTTGGGCTGGTTGGCGGCGTCCTCGGGGAAGATGTAGTCGTAGTATTCCTCCCAGCCGGCGTCCGACTGGTGGATCAGAAAAACGTTCGTTAGAATCAGGAGAGCAAGACTCAACTACCCAGAGTCCTCAGTAACGACTTAAGGTCGGAGGAGAATAAAGTCTGAACAGCAACGTTCTCCACACCGTTTCCTACACGCAGCAGAACCTGCAGAACAAACAGAAGTTCTTCTGTTTGTTCTGCAGGTTCTGCTGCCCTCTGCTGGTGGAGGAGCGCAGCTTCAGCATCCAGACCTGTTTTTAGGGGGCGCCCCGCTGGACCCACACAGCGGTTCTGCTGCTCTTACCCCGTCCTCGGCCGTCAGCTTCCTCCTCTTCTTCACCTTCTCAGGCAGCAGCTTGCGGACCCGTTCCCTGGTGCCGTCGGACCCAAACTCCTTCTCGAAGTCCCTCCAGGACTCCAGCAGCATCAGCCGCTCCTCCTTCTCCTCGCAGCTCCTCATGCTCTTGTTGGCCTCCTCGAAGATCTGCCGGCACCGCTGCAGCCGGTCCGGACCGTCCACCGACAGCTCGAACTTGGCGTAGCTGATCCACACCTGAGAGCAGAAGGCGGTCAGAACCTGAACCCATCTCAAGCAGAACTTTTAGCACAGGTTCTGGGTCCGGTTCAGAAGAGGACCGCTGCTTTTAGGAGCTTTAAAAAAAAAAAACGCTCTGCTGAGAACCCAACCTGAGCCAACGAAGCAGGTTTTCACCCACTGTGATCAGAACCGGGCCGAGGTCAGAACCGGGCCGAGGTCAGAACCGGGCCGAGCCTCACCTTGACGTGCTGCGTGCGCTGCAGCAGCCTCTTGTAGAGGTTCCTCGTGTTCTCGAACTCTTCCTGCTCGATCTCAAAGTCGATGTAAGACTTCCACAGAACCTGCAAGGACAGAACGTGTAGAGGACGGCATGAAGAACCGGGCGGTTCTGAGCAGGAACCACAGAACCTTTAAGTTACTGCTAAATAAAAACGCTCAGCGGGGACCAGCAGAACGACGTGGGGGAACCTCTGCAGGGTTCTGAGGGAAGGTGGCGTGTGGAGCCAAACCTCGGGCATGTCCAGCCTGGGCTGGCTGATGGCGAGCTCAAAGATGGCGCGGGCCCGCTCCACGTCGCCCAGGATGGTCTCCAGCTCGGCGAACTTGATCCAGGTGGTGCAGTTCTCAGGGCTGAACTCCAGGTACTTCTCGTACAGCTTCCTGCAGCGGTCGAACTCGCGCAGCTGCAGCTCCAGCTCGATGTAGCCCTTCAGCAGCTTGTTCTTCGGGCATTTACCGATCCCCGTGCCCTGACGGCACAGAACCACACAGATGAGCCCAACAGAACCCCCGGCAGCTGCTCAGGCTACATTATGCTACATTATATCAGTCAGAATCAAAGATGATCTGCATTAACGCTCCTCGCACCGTTTCCTTCTAGACGTGAAACAGATCAGCTTCTTTCTCACGTTCACGTCTGTTTCCTTGGCGTTTGAGGCTCAGAGTGGTTCTGGTTCAGTGGATCCAGGTGAGTTCTGGAGCTTTTTGGTTCTGATTCTGGCTGAAAACGTGCTGCTGCAGGTTTTTGTTCCTAGAGATCCGGGCTGGTGTCGTCTAGGGTTACGGTTCTCCATATAGCTCAGCTTGGTTTGACTCCAATATCCATATTTATTACTTTAATTAATGCTCAAAGTCATCCAATCGACAAAACCAGCCAAATATTATATCTGTTCAATTTATTAACAGGAACATAAATGCATTTGGTTTAATGCATTTATCACAGAAACCAAAAACGTCCCAAACGTCTGATTTTAGGGACGAAGGAGCTTCTAAAATCCTGTCGGCCGTTCTGCAAATTCGTCACGTCACGCAGTAACGGCGCATTGTAATAACGCCCCCTAGGGGCTGGGAGGTATATCCACACTGAAAGCTAGAATATCGATATTAAATCGTCTTTAAAAACATCAATTTTAATCTTTGTATCCATTTCTATGCACAGCCCTACAAGAGACGTTTCATACGTGAGGCTGGTGAGGGGTGTGAATACTTTCTGAGGCCCTGAAGGTCGATCAGAAGTCAGGAGCTCTGGAGTCTCACCATGATCTTTCTGGCTCCCGGCAGGTTCTTCTGTCGGATCTCAAACTGAGCAAAGAGCAGCCAGATCTTTGCGAAGGTGAACTGGAAGAGAACCGAGACACGGCGGTCAGAAGCAGCGAGTGGCAGCGAGGCCGCCTCGTGTCTTCAGGGCTTACCTTTTTATGGGGGATGAGCTCCAGACACGCCTGGTAGACCTGCCTCGTCCGCTCAGGATCCTGTCAAAGAGCAGGTCAGGATTAGTTCTGGTTCTGGTCCGCCCCGCCCAGCCCCGCCACAGCAGAGGACCCACCCTGGTCTCCAGCTCCTCGTACAGGGCGTAGTTGATCCACAGGTAGATGTAGCGCCTCCAGTGCCTCTTCTCCTGGATGGGCGGCACGTTGGCGATGGCCCTCTCGTAGACCTCCCTGACGGTGTCGCCGTCGGCGTCGCTCTCCACCAGCCGCAGGTAATCAAACCAGGCGTCGTAGTTGTGTGGATTGGCCTGTTGGGACAGAAGAAGAGCCCGTCAGGCTGAGGCGGCCCGTCGTCACCGCATCCCGCCGCTCTCCCGCTGCTTGCTGTACCTTGACTTCCTCCTCATACTGAAACCTCCGCTTGCTGACGATCACGTCCTCGATTCCTCGCCGGTCTCCGAACTTCTTCTCAAACATGGTGTAGTTCTTGAAGAGCTCCTGCGCCTGATGTTTGGGGATTCTGTCCAGAGCGTACTTGTAGATGACCCGGACGCGCTCGAACTGTGGAGGACCGCACAGTCAGAGACAGGCAGGAGCAGTGAGCGAGCTGAAGGGGAAGCTGGTGTCAGCACTCGCCTCCTTCTGGGTCTCCTCAAACCTGGCGAAGGCCACAAACAGGTTCTCGTCCACGTGCTCCTCTCCAAAGAACTCCACGGCTCGCTCGTACACCTTCCTGCTGTGGGCGATGTAGCCGTGCCTCTCCTCGAAGCGAGCGTACTTGATCCAGTTCTTCACCTCAGGGTGAACCATGACGAGTTCACAGGAGTCAAGGAAGTCACTCAGAAACGCTGAAAACACGTCAGCATGAAGGTGCTGCTGGGAGGAATGAGAGCAGGACCGGACCAGGGTGAAGGGTTGGGAATTCATAAGATTTTCACAATTCCGATTCCCTTATCGATTCTGTGAAATGATTCGATTCTCTTATCGATTCCAATTTGGGGAAATTTTTTAACCCCTTAAACAAAGATAGACGTGGTATTAAGCATTTAAATTTAAATTAACACTAATTTTACATATTAGAGACATAAAAAGACAACAAATAATCATTAAAGTACGGTTTATGGGTTTGGTTCTGCAATGTTATGAGTATAAAACTCATCTTTAGAACCAATCTCTGCTCTAAATGGTGATCTGCCTGATCTACTTCCAGCAGTTATCATCAGTTATTGCACCGTAAACTGCAGAAAATACGGGCAGAGCGTCTCCTTCTGAGTTTCCTCTCTGCTGCTGTGAGGAGGAGCTGCAGCGTTATGAGGCGGAGGGATATTTCAGCGTCACTTAGTTTAGACCCCAAACAATCGACTTCACTTTCAGAAACAAGCCCAAAAAAAACTGCAACCCCACAACTCATGAAATATACAAGTGACTTTAGAAAAAATAAGACCAAAGTTGTATAAAATAAGTGGGCTTCACAACAGTGAGCATGCTTTCTAAGTGTGTCGTATCCCTCCGCCGCTCTGGTCGGTACAGAAATGTTCCGGCAAATTCTACATTATAAAGAAAAACCTACAGAAAAGTGTCGCTCTCATGTCATCTAGAAGACATTCCTCCTCTAAATGTTGGCTACAGACGACGTGTTTTCTCTCTGGCCAGAAGGTAGATGGTAAATCCTCCCTCTTCACGGTGGTAATCCAGCAGAACAGCCCATGGTGGATGATGAATGGGAAAGGGGAAAAAACTAATGTTTTTTCACCTTTACCAGATTTATTGTTACATCCAGCTGCCATGCATGTGAGCATTGATGCTTCAACAATAGATCTATGAATTTCAGTGGTGAAGTCCTCTGGAAATCTGAAACAATTGTTTCTGATCACAGCTGTGTAGAACGGCTCCTAATGAGTTTGCTTGTAAAGCGCAGAGAACTGCCGTCGGCTCTCCGCGCTGTGACGTCACAGGATGTGATGTCAGGCGGCCATTACTGCCCATATTTGGGCAGTAATGGCCGCCCCCACACACAGTGATCCAGACGACAGTTTATGCTTTTATTTTCTTATTGATTAACGCTAAATTCATTAAATCACCACGAACGTATTAGTTTTAGGTATAGCTAATGATCCCCTGATTTTTCCTTGTTGACCGGACTTTCGATCGCTTTACCCGATGGGGCGCCATTTGTTTTGCTTTTCTAGACTTACGCCTGGTCACGTCGTACTTGCTTACTGAATGCTGTGTGCATAACCTGCGTAAAAAACGTAACGTAAGTCGTGCTGCCCGGCTCTGCTGCTGCCTGGAATCGATAAGAGAATCGTTAAGCGAGCTGCCAAACGGTGCCGTGGAACTGGAACACACGGAACCGGTTCTGAACAGGAACCGGATTTCGATTCCCATCCCTATGGGCTAGACGTAAAAAAATCAGCCTTTAATTTCCACTAAACGTCCCTCAGACACCTGAACACACCCCAACAACCCAGACGCAGCTTTTTCCACAAACAGAGGATATATCGCTCATAGATGGTGCGGGCTTTGTCCACTTCCTTGTAGCGCAGCTCAAAGTTGATGTAGGAGTGCCAGGCCTGTTCTTCAGGCTCCCACTCCATCCAGCGCTCAAACACCTGCCTGCAGCCGGGCACGTTCCCCAGCATCTCCTCCATGTAGGTGTACTTGTACCTGCGCAGAAAGGTTTAACGGCTCAGAACAGCGTTAGGAAATCTGGCAGCTCCACCTTTTCCTGAGATGTTCTACAGTAATAAACATTTCCCCCGTTTCCAGCCTTAAACCAGGGGAACAGGTAAATAATCTGGAATAAAAACGCATCAATAGTTTAAATCAACCTGTAATAATATATTATTTGTATCTACATGTATCTAAATGTCTAACTCGTTAATTTAAACTTCAATTCATTACGTTGGTAAATTATTTCCACATTTATGTAAAATTTCACACACTGATGCAATTAGACATCTGATTGGTTAACCTGCAAACCAATCAGATCGGCCAAAACAGCCTCAAACTGATTTGCATAATAAACTCATTCATAATTATCACCTACGGTTGAAATACATATTAAATAAACTTACAATTATGTTTCAATAACATGAAATACATAAAGAATTAGATGTGAAACTCATTAAAATTTAAAACATGTTAAAACCACAGACTTATTTCCATGTTTAATCTGTGTGAGTGTATTAAGGCCAGGGGGCGGGGCTAGCGCTGTTTCAGACGAGCTGATTGGTCCCCAGCTAAACTTGACTTTAAATATTTTCTGGTGGACAGAAGCTAAAAAAGTCCTTCCATAAAAGAATACTGAAATAATTTCAACATCTTATGAATTCACGTTTTAATCAATCATTTGTGTTTATTTACAAACTTGTGTGTTTAAGACAATTTGTATAAATGTTTAAACTATTTTAGAATTAAATCAGTTTATCTGTTTTACTTAAACCACAACAGAAATAAATGTCTGACGAATGATTTGTTGGATCGTGGCTCTTCTGGTCCGACATGGAGACAAACGTTAAACTCATCGTCTTTGTTTCTGAGCTCAGGGACAGAAACCTGCTGAGGAGGAGGTCCAGTTGCTCCTGGACCTCCTCCTCAGCAGGTTTCTGAAGAACTGCTGGTTTCCTGCTGAGCTGCCCAGCTTCAGCTGAGAATCTAGACTATATCCAGGGTTAAGCAGCTCAGGCTGATCGTCGTCAGCATCAGATCTCATTGGTCCAGCATGGACACCCGTCTAATGTGAGCGGCATCGGCTGGTCCTACCAGAACTGGTTGACCCGGGGGAGGATGGTGATGGCTCTGTCCCAGATGTTGCGAGCGTGGTTCACCTGGCGGCTCTTCATCTCCATCTCCGCGTACTTCAGCCACAGAGCGATGTTGCGGTGATCGACGTCCAGCGCTCGCTCGTAGATGGAGCGAGCCCTGAAACAAACAGTGTAGTGATTTTATTTAGAACCTCGGCGATCGGTTCGGCCCTCATGCAGCAGATGAGGGCTTTCAGCCTCCAGCGCATTAAGACGGATGAATAACTGCATTTATTTAGAAAGACTGAAGCAAATATGTTAAAACAAAGTAAATCGGACCATGAAAACAGAACTTAGATAATAACTTTACAACGGGTTTAAGGAGCTAACAGGTATACCTCTGAACCTCCTTCAGGCTTTCCTCCCATTGCGCGTATTTAATCCAGTTACTGATGACGGTCCGATTCTTCCTGATGTTGTCTTCAAAGCCCTTCAGAAAGGCGGGTGGACAGAATCAGACTTCATGGTTTCTGCCTCAGCAGATGTTATAGGAACCTTAAACTGCAGTAAACAGTTTCATTGCATTAAAGTGTCTCTGGTTAAAGAACAGACCTTCCTCTTCTTCAGCTTGTAGTCGTTCAGCTCCTCCTTATCAGTGATCTTCTGTTTGGGAGGTGGAGGCAGCAGTTCGAGCTCCCTCTCTTTGGCCTCTCTGAGCAGCTGCTCAGCCGTGATCTGAACCTCTGCAGGAGCTTTATTCTTCACCTGAAACACGACACAAGCTCCTTCACAAGGTTGCCTCCAATGTTTTCTGTGGCTTTACTTTGTGGAAACACTGGAAGGTTCTCAAGGCAAAGGTAAACGTGCTTCTGTTATTCTTTGATCCCAATTTAAAGCAAAACAAGACGTCTATTCTGTGGCGTTTGAGGAGAATAAAAACGCTGCGTTTTGCAGACGATAGACATCAGCTCTGGATTAAACTGTTCTGTTCTTTCAAACATCTATATTTAATGCAGAATAACTCAATTTTTGACCTGTTCCATTTTTTTAGAAGGGCTCCAACCACTGTGGTAAAAAATAAAAAAATGATATTCTCAAAGAAATGCATCAAAAATCACAAACTGAATCTGTATTGAAGCAATTTTTGGTAGTTTTCTTAGCTTTTTAGGGTGTGTAAAGTACTTTGGCCAACAGAAATAATGTGGGTCATGATTAAAGCTCATGTAATGTGGTAGAAAAGAGGAAAAGTGTTATTTGTGTGATTTATTTTCTTTTTCTTTTGCAGAATCAGTCCTGATTTTGCCTGATCTGATTCCCGATGTTTTCAAGCTTGATCCTATCTGTGGTGTCTACAAGCCCAGAAAAAAAAAGCATTAAAAACAATTTATGTATTTTATAAAGTATCTAAAGACTGACATGAATAAAGATACTTATTGGGTGTTTTCGTCAATGTTTCACTGGTTAAATCATCATAACATGTTTTTTTATTCAGTAAAATTAAATTCATTCTTTTTCACATTTTAAACTATGCTGGAAATAAGCAGCGAGCAATAAAAAATATATATTCAAGTTTTGACCAATTGGGAGGGGGCATAAATATGGGTCTTGTTGTGTTTTAACGGTTAAACCTTTCATGTCGGAATGATCTAATTTAACCCTTAAAATAAATTAAAGTTTAACTCTTAAAACAGTGGCAGAGCCCTTTAGTCCAGTCGGATACTAACAGAAAGTAACACGCGATTATTTTAGCTTAAGCAACGTCAGAAAACGTAAAATATTTAAATTAGCACATTGATCAGAGTTTACAGAAACAGCAGAAGCACATTTTAAAAGCGCCAGGACCTACTTCCTGTCTTTAGCTCCTGCTAGCATTAGCCGCTCCGAGCTAACCTCCCCCCCGGCTTTCCTTACCTTCGCCACCTTCGGGATGCGCTGCTTCCCCGCCGCCGTGGACGCCATGTTGCCGGTGGTTCCGACCCAAAACTACCGCGCAGCTTTTCAGAGAACAAACCGACACCTACAGCGGCTCCCAACCGAAAGACTCCAAAACGTTTTTGTGTCACCAGCAGACAGCCGCCATGACAGTACCCACAATGCCACGCGGCTCCAGCGGCCCGCGAGAGTCTTCAAACGGGCGCCTGCGGTTGCTATGACAACGGACTCAACGGAGCAGGAGTGACGGAAATCAGCCGTTTATTGAGTTAAAGTCGAGAAGTTTTAGGAGAAAACGAGCAACTGAAGTTAAATACGACCGACCGAGAGCAGAGAGGAAGAAGCGGAGGAAACATTTAGCGATTCCAGCCGATAATAACCCCAAAGGAGGAGGAGGAAGAGGAGGATGAGGTCGGCCGACGGGCAGGAGGAAGGTCTGGTTGTCACTAGGAGTCAGTCATCAGAGATCCAGTGGATCAATGAACTGATCGGGTCCTCGGCTCTGGCTGTGTTTGGAAGGATCAATGTCATCGATCTGCTGTGAGAACAACTCTTATTGTTCTAGTGATGCGTCGCTAAACTGCTGCTGTCTATGAGAACCAGAGCTGTTCATTACAAACGGCCATAACCAGTTAACCAGCAGTTAACCCAGGGTCCAGACCAGGAAGCAGAGCTGTAGTTTAACACACCTCTCTGCAGCTTCTGCACTGTTACCCACCCATTACCCTATTGAGACGGTGTCTTTCCCACGGCCAAAACTTAACAAATTAAAAATGGATCTAAAAGGAGCAAATCATAAAAATCTAATAAAAATCAATACGGCTCACTTTGAACCAAAAAATAAAACAATTAAATGTGGTCTATTAAATATAAGGTCTCTCCCTCCAAAGACTTTGTTAGTTAATGAATTGATTTCTGATAATCAGATTGATTTATTGTTTCTCACTGAAACCTGGCTACAAGAGGACTACGTTAGTATAAATGAGTCAACTCCCTCCAGTTATTTAAATTTCCACATTCCCAGATCTGTGGGAAGAGGAGGAGGAGTGGCAACCATCTTTCAGTCTGATTTATTAATTAGTCCCAGGCCAATTAATAACTACAGTTCTTTTGAACATTTCAATTCAATTCAATTTTATTTATATAGCGCCAATTCATGAAACATGTCATCTCAAGGCACTTTACAAAGTTAAGTTCAATCATATTATACAGATTGGGTCAGATTATAACGATTGGTCAAAAATGTTCTTATATAAGGAAACCAGTTGATTGCATCAAAAGTCCCGACAAGCAGCATTCACTCCTGGAGAAGCGTAGAGCCACAGGGAGAGTCGTCTGCATTGTCCATGGCTTTGCTGCAATCCCTCATACTGAGCAAGCATGAAGCGACAGTGGAAAGAAAAACTCCCCATTAACGGGAAGGAAAACCCCCGGCAGAACCGGGCTCAGTAGGAACGGTCATCTGCCTCGACCCACTGGGGGTTACAGAAGACAGAGCAGAGACACAACAAGACAGACAAAATGCACAGAAGCACACATTGACCCAGTAATCTGTTCTACATTAGATGGTAATAGCAGGTGATCTGTCTTCACTGGATGATGTCACAGTTAACAGAACGCCAGACCAGGTGTACCTACTATGAAGAAAAAGAGAGAGAACAGAAAGTTAAAGCAGAAATGACAACACGTAATGCATAATTGAAGAACAGTAGAACTCTATAGAGTGAGAAAATTAGATCCTGATGTCCTCCAGTAGCCTAAGCCTATAGCAGCATAACTATAGAGGTAGCTCAGAGTAACATGAGCCACTCTAGTTATAAGCTTTGTCACAAAGGAAGGTTTTAAGATTAGTCTTAAAAGTAGACGGGGTGTCTGCCTCACGGACCAAAACTGGGAGTTGGTTCCACAGGAGAGGAGCCTGATAGCTAAAGGATCTGCCTCCCATTCTACTTTTAGAGACTCTAGGAACCACCAGCAGACCTGCAGTCTGAGAGCGAAGTGCTCTGTTAGGAACATACGGGGTAATCAGAGCTCTGATATATGATGGAGCTTGATTATTAAGGGCTTTATACGTTAGAAGAAGAATTTTAAATTCTATTCTTGATTTAACAGGAAGCCAATGAAGGGAAGCTAAAATTGGAGAAATATGATCCCTCTTGTTGATTTTCATCAGAACTCTTGCTGCAGCATTTTGGATCAGCTGAAGACTTTGAACTGCATTTTGTGGACTTCCTGATAGTAAAGAATTACAATAGTCCAGCCTTGAAGTAACAAATGCATGGACTAGTTTTTCAGCATCACTCCTGGATAGAATGTTTCTAATTTTGGCGATATTCCTGAGGTGAAAAAAGGAAACTCTGGAAACCTGTTTAATATGGGATTTAAATGACATGTCTTGGTCAAAAATAACACCAAGGTTTTTTACTTTATTACCAGAGGCCAAGTTAATGCCATCCAGATTAAGTGATTGGTTAAGAACTTTATTTTTTGAGGACTCTGGTCCAAAGATTACAACTTCGGTCTTGTCAGAATTTAGATGCAGGAAATTTAAAGTCATCCAGCTTTTGATGTCATCAAGACATGACTGCAGTCGAAGTAATTGATTGGATTCATCAGGATTTATGGATAAATATAGCTGAGTGTCATCAGCATAACAGTGGAAATTAATCCCATGCTGTCTGATAATTTTGCCGATCGGAAGCATATATATAGTAAAGAGAATTGGTCCAAGGACTGAACCCTGTGGTACTCCACAGGTGACCCTAGAGTTTGAAGAAGATTTATTATTAACATGAACAAACTGGAATCTGTCCGACAGATAAGATTTAAACCAGCCTAATGCTTTCCCCTTAATCCCTACAGTATGCTCAAGTCTTTGTAGGAGAATATTGTGATCAACTGTATCAAATGCAGCACTGAGATCTAACAGGACAAGTACATACACAAGTCCATTATTTAACATTTAACCCTCAGTTTCCCTCATCCAAACTGCAAAGCAATAAAACCTCTTCTGTTTATTGTTTTGTATCGTCCACCAGGCCCTTACACTTTTTGGATCAGTTGTCAGACTTCTTATCTGATTTGGTGTTAAATACTGACGAGGTTATTATAGTGGGTGATTTTAACATACATGTTGACACTGAATGTGATAACCTTAGTGTAGCCTTTAAAACTATCCTAGATTCAATTGGTTTTGCTTAAAATGTGCATAAGCCAACGCACTCTTGGCTCCATACTTTAGACCTTGTGCTGACATATGGCATTGATTGTGAAGAATTAACAGTATTTCCCCACAACACTGTCCTATCTGAGCATTTTTTAATAACCTTTGAGTTTAATCTAACTGAGTTCTCCACCCCCAAAAGAGGGTTCCATTATAGTAGATCTTTATCGGATAATGCTGTTTCAAAACTTAAAGAGTCTGTCCCCCTTTTAATATCCTCAGTATTGCAGAAATGCCCTGTAGATGGCAGCAATGCTGTTTCTTCCCATTCACAAATAGATGTCTTTCCTAACAGTGTGACTTCCTCATTGCGTTCTGCATTAGATAATGTAGCTCCCTTGAAAAAGAAGGTGATTATTCACAGGAAGCTGGCTCCGTGGTTTAATTCAGAGCCGCGTTCCTTGAAACACAATGTTAGGAAATTGGAGAGAAAATGGCGCTCTACACACCAAGAGGAATCCTACCTAATCTGGAGGGACAGTCTATTGTTGTATAACAAGACCCTTCGCAGAGTTAGAGCAGCATATTTTTCATCATTAATTGAGGAGAATAAAAATAATCCTAGATTTCTCTTCAGTACAGTAGCCAAACTTACAGAGTCACAGCTCTGTTGATCCATCCATTCCCTTAGCCCTTAATAATCAAGCTCCATCATATATCAGAGCTCTGATTACTCCGTATGTTCCTAACAGAGCACTTCGCTCTCAGACTGCAGGTCTGCTGGTGGTTCCTAGAGTCTCTAAAAGTAGAATGGGAGGCAGATCCTTTAGCTATCAGGCTCCTCTCCTGTGGAACCAACTCCCAGTTTTGGTCCGTGAGGCAGACACCCCGTCTACTTTTAAGACTAATCTTAAAACTTTCCTTTGTGACAAAGCTTATAACTAGAGTGGCTCATGTTACCCTGACCTACCTATGGGGATGTGCTTCTATGGGCTTAGACTACTGGAGGACATCAGGATCTATTTTTCTCACTCTATCGAGTTCTACTGTATTGCTTGTCATCATTTCTGCTTTAACTTTCTGTTCTTTCTCTTTTTTCTTCATAGTAGGTACACCTGGGGTCCGTTCTTCGTACGTCGCTAACTCAGTTAGCAGGATTTCATTGTTGACGATTTGGCATGATCTTGGATCGTTTGGTTCTTCGAAAGACATCCTGCACTTGTTGTCATAGCAACATGTGCGCCAGCTTAAGCCTGCTCGAGAGCAGGCTTATTTCTTGTAAACAAGATTAGATCACGGCTGTATAAGCGGAGGAGATAGGGAAATCTGTCGTAGCCATGTCCATTTTTACGACTGCAACCTGTTGCGGAAGGTGCAAGAATAATTTGCAGAGTTTTTTCGAATTAATCGCGTATTGCGCAATAGACAGGATCCTTTAGCGCAGCGCGACAGTATAATTGAAGAGAGATTTTCTTGGTGGTTATAAACAGACAAACACATCATTTAACAATGGCTTTTAAAGAGGAAAAAGTGGTGTTGGAGCCATAAATCTAAAATATTTAAGTTATTTGTATGATGGTTTGCTTTTTATTTTTATCCTATTCAGTAAGAAGATTTGTTCGGGCTATTTTATTGTGAAGTTTAGTTTACTTTGAAAGGCTTGCTTCCTGTCGAGCCGTATATTGTATTAGAAAAAACTATGGATGGATTATCTAGCCACGGAGCAATACAGTTTTACCGTGTAAACTGTGGATGACTTGGAAAAGGAAGAACTTCATTTTTTTATAGATAAATAATTTTTTGTTAAAAATCCCAGTTTGCATGCGTCCTTTACTTCCCGTGTCTAAGGAATGACACTGAAATTTGGATCTCTTGACATAACAAGTGCCTTTTTAAAATACAGTATAATAATTAAAGGCTACCATTTTGTAGAATATTCTTGTATTTCACTTTTACTTGTCCCCATGTTCTAGTGGGTCCCGTGGAGGCTCTGACATAAAAGAACAAAGTAAATATGAGATTATTAAAATGCTAAAATTCATACTGTAGAAAGTGATAGAAACATCTACCATGGACAGTATTTACGCATTAATTTGTCTGATACTTTTTACCAGCCCTCTCTCCTGGCTTTAGTAGACTTTGAGGTGTTTTAATTAATGACTCAAATTCGGCATATCCTTCCATTAAAAGCTCTTGTTCTGCCTGGGAGAAAAACTGTGGGCGTTCTTTGGCCATGCTGAACAGCCAATAGCAGCGTTGCTGATCAATGTTTCTACTATCGATACATTTCCCCTTTTAAACAAACGCATGAACGCGCAGTTGTCTCAGGTAACTCAATCCAGTGATACTAATCGTAAACAACAGGTGTGTTCGAAGAACCCAATTAGCCGGATGATGATTAGCCGGATGAAATCATCTTGGATGTGTCATTTGATCTCGGATGTTTTAAGCAACGTACGAAGAACGGACCCCTGCTCTGGCGTTCTGTTAGCTGTGACATCATCCAGGGAAGTCAGATCACCACTATTACCATCTAATGTAGAACAGATTACTGGATCAATGTGTGCTTCTGTGCTTGTTTGTCTGTCTTGTTGTGTCTCTGCTCTGTCTTCTGTAACCCCCAGTGGGTCGAGGCAGATGACCGTTCATACTGAGCCCGGTTCTGGTTCTGCTGGAGGTTTTTCCTTCCCGCTAATGGGTGGTTTTTCTTTCCACTGTCGCTTCATGCTTGCTCAGTATGAGGGATTGCTGCAAAGCCATGGACAATCCAGACGACTCTCCCTGTGGCTCTACGCTTCTCCAGGAGTGAATGCTGCTTGTCGGGACTTTGAAGCAATCAACTGGTTTCCTTATATAGGAAATTTTTGACCAATCTGTATAATATGATTGATTTTGACTTTGTAAAGTGTCTCGAGATGACATGTTTCATGAATTGGCGCTATATAAATAAAATTGAATTGAAATTCAATTCAATTTCAAATTTGAATTTGAATTAACCAGGAGTTAACCAGTTCCCCTGTGATTCATTCAGTCATCGCCTGATTCATAGATGACTCATTTCAATAATAATAATAATAATAATATTAGTAATAATAATAATAATAATAGTAGTAGTAATAATAATAATAATGATGTGCATATTGGGCAGCAAGGTAAAAAAATAGACTGTCTTATCAGGGGCCAAAAGGGCCACCAGTTGTCTATCTACAGCTGTCGGTAGGTGAGAGGAGGGGGACACACTGGACAGGTGTCCAGTCCATCACAGGACAACACAGAGACATATGAGACAAACAACCACACACACACATGTTGGTATTTACAACATTGTGTGGACTTTCCATTGACTTCCATTCTTTTTCTATTGGTTTCTATGTCCTAGCCCTGAAACTCAACTCAATTCACACCTTAGCCCTACACCTAAGCATTAGCCCAATTTGCACTGTGTGGACCAGCGGTCACCAACATGGGGCCCGGGGGCAGCAAGTAGCCCCCGAGGACCTCATGTGGGGCCCACGAGCCTGTTCTGAAAAAAAAAGCACAACCCACCAGTCAGCTGCATCTAGAACTTTATTTTATTTTGTTACTCTTCCTGTTTATTCACACTTGCATTTATATAGATTTAAAAATGACAATATCTACAACAAAGCATGAAAAATGTGTTTATTTTACATAAAGTTAAGGTGAGCTCTGACTCTTCTAGTTCAAGGGTCAGTACTGGGAGCCCTTCATGACACAACACCAGTGAAGGAGCTCTCAGTTCCACAAAGGTTGGTTACCGCTGGGGTGGACCTAGCAAAATGTCCTCACAATGGCAATTATCCACACAACGTTGGTCTGCTGTCAAGTTTTGGTCCGCACAACGATAAACGTACATGTGCACACACACACACACACACACACACACACACACACACACACACACACACACACACACCAGAGAGAGCAGCTGTCCTTAGGCTACAGCGTAGCTTACGGACTACAGAATCTCAGTTTCTATGCTGATGACTCCCATGTTTATGTTTATGTGCCATGACCTTTGCCCCTTACAGTCCCTGAGTCCATGTGATCATCGGCGAATACACGGGCTAGAACTTTATCGGCCTGAATTCATGTAAAACATCACTTATTGTTTTCGGTCCAAAGACTGTTAACAGGATCAGAGACCATCTAGACTGGACAGAGAAATCCAAGAAGCTCGTTATGGTTTTGGATTCGGACCTTCATCGTCAGTCTGTTGTTGAAGCAGCTCACTGCCATGTTAAAACCTGCTGCCTGTCTTTATTTCAGGTGGTTAGATTTGTCACGTTTTGGTTTGTAGAACCCAAAAACAGCCACGCACAGAGCTTTGTGTAAAAGGTTTATTGAACAGAGATGAGTAGTGGATGAGATGAAACCAAAGTATTTTACTGGACTGAACAGATGAATGATGAAGTCAGGAGCTGGCAGACAGCAGAGAGGTTATTAGGAGTGCTGGAACGCTGGGGTAACTGGAGAACTGACCGGCAGGAGAGAGGTTACTTGCATGATGAAGGCTGAGAGAAATCCAAGAGAGACTGACCACGAACCAGCAAAGGCAGAGTGACTAAGCAGTCCTTAAGTAGGTGGATAGACAGGTGTACAGAGTCCAGGTATGATTAAGGCTGACAGGTGTTTGTGATTACTGGAGCATGTAATCAGGAGCTGTATGGAAGGTGGAGAGTGCCATGAAATGTCCATGGTGCAGCAGGCAAGGCTGCACCATGACTTAGACTTAGACTTAGACTTAGACTTTCTTTATTGTCATTTTGTATACACAGAGTGGATACAGAACGAAATTTCGTTTTCACACAGCTCAGAAAGATTGCAGTAACTCTACAGGATACCTTGCGGTGAATTACAGTACAGGATAAAGTGCAGTGATAAATCGCAGTCACTTACAGGATAAGTTTCAATTGAAGCAATTGACATCCCCCCCCCCCTTAAGGCCGGCTTTCAGACGGCCCAAAAAGAATCCAATAAAAAAAACGACCCACCCAGGGTGGGCGGAGGGAGGTACTGGATGGAGGGCTAGAGTCTAAACCAAAACTTCCCAACCAGGGCAAACCAAAATAAAGAAGAAAACGTAGGCAAACAAGAAAGTGTCTAAACTACACTGGCAGTCAAAAACCTAGGAAACGCCGAGGGAACTAGAGGGCATCCAAACAAACCAGGGAAACAAAGGTAATCTAACATAACATAGGAGCACTAGCAAGCACTATGGTAACACCCAACATAAACAAACACTAAGAACTCAAAAACTAAAGAACACTAGGAAAACTAAGAACCGCTGAATAACTCTGAAACTAAGGGATGCCACGTAACTCAAAAACTAAGGAGTGAAAAATAACTCAAAAATAAAGGCGTGCAAAATAAAAACTAAGGGGTGCTAAACAACTCAAGAACTAAGGCAGAGCTAGAACAAATGAAACTAGAGAGCACTGGGGCCTTATGGGCACAGGCAGTGACGGCTGCTAGGAGACCGGCAGCAGCTAGGCCACATAGAGTGGTCGTGGAGGACGGCCAGGACGTGGCAGGCGGCGGAGCAACATCGCCCGATCGAAACCTCGAGGAGGGCGACCTCGGCGAGGCAGAGTCGGGTGGCGTGGATGCTGCAGTTGGCGCCCCCGGCCGAGCAGGAAAATCTTGCACGGGTGCCGCAATCGGCGGCTCCGGCCTAACAGAGCAGTCTGAGACAGGGATCGCGGAGGACGACCCCGACGTGGCAGGACTAAATGCAGGCATCGCGGTGGGCGACCCCGATGAAGCAGAATCAGCTGCGGGCGTCGCGGTGGGCGACCCCGACGAAACTGCAGAGTCAGGTGTGGCCAGCGGTGGAAGAAGACCCTGGAAGACACGAGGCTACCGACTAAGGGCAGCGCCAGGCCACAGGACACAAGACTACAGGCTTCAGGAGGCGCCGGGCTACAAGGTTCAGGAGGCGCCGGGCTACAAGGTTCAGGAGACGCCGGGCTACAAGGTTCAGGAGACGCCGGGCTACAAGGTTCAGGAGACGCCAGGCTACAAGGTTCAGGAGACGCCGGGCTACAAGGTTCAGGAGACGCCGGGCTACAAGGTTCAGGAGACGCCGGGCTACAAGGTTCAGGAGGCGCCTGGCTACAGGCTTCAGAAGGTGCCTGGCTACAGGCTAAAGGAGGCCCTAGGCTACAGGCTAAAGGAGGCCCTAGGCTACAGGCTACAGAAAACACCTGGCTACAGGCTACAGGAAATGCCTGGCTACAGGATACAGGAAACGCCTGGCTACAGGATACAGGAAACGCCTGGCTACCCGCTACGGGTAAAGCCTGGCTACAGGCTTCAGAAGGCACCTGGCTACAGGCTACTAGAGGCCCCGGGCTACAGGCTACTAGAGGCCCCGGGCTACAGGCTACTAGAGGCCCCGGGCTACAGGCTACTAGAGGCCCCCGGCTACAGGCTACTAGAGGCCCCGGGCTACAGGCTACTAGAGGCCCCGGGCTACAGGCTACTAGAGGCCCCCGGCTACAGGCTACTAGAGGCCCCGGGCTACAGGCTACTAGAGGCCCCCGGCTACAGGCTACTAGAGGCCCCCGGCTACAGGCTACTAGAGGCCCCGGGCTACAGGCTACTAGAGGCCCCCGGCTACAGGCTACTAGAGGCCCCCGGCTACAGGCTACTAGAGGCCCCGGGCTACAGGCTACTAGAGGCCCCCGGGCTACAGGCTACTAGAGGCCCCCGGCTACAGGCTACTAGAGGCCCCCGGGCTACAGGCTACTAGAGGCCCCGGGCTACAGGCTACTAGAGGCCCCCGGCTACAGGCTACTAGAGGCCCCGGGCTACAGGCTACTAGAGGCCCCCGGCTACAGGCTACTAGAGGCCCCCGGCTACAGGCTACTAGAGGCCCCGGGCTACAGGCTACTAGAGGCCCCCGGCTACAGGCTACTAGAGGCCCCCGGCTACAGGCTACTAGAGGCCCCGGGCTACAGGCTACTAGAGGCCCCCGGGCTACAGGCTACTAGAGGCCCCGGGCTACAGGCTACTAGAGGCCCCGGGCTACAGGCTTCGAGAGGCGGCGGACCATCCTGGGTCCCTGCATCAACGGTGGGCGGCGAACCCTCCTGGGTCCACGCGTCTCTGGCGGGCGGCGAACCCTCCTGGGTCCACGCGTCTCTGGCAGGCGGCGGACTCTCCTCGGTCACCGTGTCGCAGGAAGAGGGCGCACCCACGTCGGACGCCGGGCTGGCGTGCTCCGCACCCACATCGGACGCCGGGCTGGCGTGCTCCGCACCCACGTCGGACGCCGGGCTGGCGTGCTCCGCACCCACGTCGGACGCCGGGCTGGCGTGCTCCGTACCCGCACCGAACGCCAGGCTGGCGATCTCTGTACCTGCACCGAACGCCGGATTGGCGTCGACCAGACCCTCGGCACCTGGCGCCTCTGATGCAGCCAGCGAAGCAGGACCAGGGCTTTCTGTGGCCGGCTGGGCAGGAACAGAATCCTTGGCTGCACACTGAGCAGGATCTGGGTCTTGGGCTGCACACTGAGCAGGATCTGGGTCTTGGGCTGCACACTGAGCAGGATCTGGGTCTTGGGCTGCACACTGAGCAGGATCTGGGTCTTGGGCTGAAGCCGGCGGCGGAGAAGCAGGTTCCTTGGCGTCGGATGCATGGGTGGGTTGATTTGGGAGTAGGTCATCTCTGTCCCCACAAAAGAAGTCCCATAGCTGGGTCTCGAGGATCCGGGGCGCTCTGGCCAGATTCTCCCGAGCAGCCAAAGTGACCACACCCGACCGACTCACCAGGGAGAAAGAGGTGACGTCGGACCCAGTTGGTGCAGTCACATCGGCAACGTCAGGCTGAGCCTCAGGGAGCGCTGTGGTAGAGATCCTGTGCCGGCGAGCCCTGTGTCTACGCCGGGAGGAGCTTGGTACCGGGAGGCTGGCTGCTGCTGGTGACGAGACAACGGAGGATCCGGTGGGCTCAGCATCGGCAGGAGCAGCAGCGACGGGTTCAGCAGCAGCAGCAGCAGCAGGATCGGCAGGTGCAGCAGGAACAGCTGAGGCGGGAACGGCATAAATGGAGGGAGCAGCAGCGTTGTCGGCGAGAGGACCTGAGAGTGGATCTGCGGCCGGGACTACGGAGGGCTCAGCAGCAACAACGGCAGGACCAGCAGGTGACGTGGAGGAGGCGGAGGCATCAGCGCTGGAAGCAGCAGCCGAGGTGGACAGGCTGGTGGGCGGAGGTCTGGGTGGAAGCGACCTGCCATAGAGCCGGGCAAATGCAGCCTTCTCGCTCCATTCTAACTCCTCCATCAGCCCCGTTGCTTTGAGGAGAGGGAGGAGCTCCGCCTTACCCTTCAGCAGGTTGCGAATCCGAACCAACGCGTCCACCTGCCTCCAAGGTGGACTGAGTGTGGCAACCTGAGCCAAAAGTTCCCGGAGTTGTTCTATCAGATGCTCTGCGTCTCTCTGTAGAGCCCGCTCCCCTGCGCTGTGGTCCGGGGACAGGGCAGGATCCATTTTGCCCGCTCCTGCAGCAAAGCTCTGTGCGGGTTTTTGGGCTCACTTGGCTGGTTCGTGCTGTCACGTTTTGGTTTGTAGAACCCAAAAACAGCCACGCACAGAGCTTTGTGTGAAAGGTTTATTGAACAGAGATGAGTAGTGGATGAGATGAAACCAAAGTATTTTACTGGACTGAACAGATGAATGATGAAGTCAGGAGCTGGCAGACAGCAGAGAGGTTATTAGGAGTGCTGGAACGCTGGGGTAACTGGAGAACTGACCAGCAGGAGAGAGGTTACTTGCATGATGAAGGCTGAGAGAAATCCAAGAGAGACTGACCACGAACCAGCAAAGGCAGAGTGACTAAGCAGTCCTTAAGTAGGTGGATAGACAGGTGTACAGAGTCCGGGTATGATTAAGGCTGACAGGTGTTTGTGATTACTGGAGCATGTAATCAGGAGCTGTATGGAAGGTGGAGAGTGCCATGAAATGTCCATGGTGCAGCAGGCAAGGCTGCACCATGACAAGATTACTGTAATGGTATTTGTATTGTCTCAACCAACAAGGTGCAGCTCATCTATAATGCTGCAGCCAGAGTCCTGACCACCTAAATGGATCATACCAGAACCAGATCTTTTAATCAGCGGATTCATTTAGGATCTTGTTGATGGACCGTGAATCTCTGAATGGACCCAGAGCTTCTGGTCAGGTGTGCACCGTTTAGTCTCCTCAGGTAATCAGAGATTACTTCAGAACCAGAACCAATCAGGTGAGGCTTCTAGGCTCCTCGGCTCTGGCACAAAGTGCCTGAAAGCCTTTAGCTCCTCTAAACCAGGACTGAAAACATAAATAAAAGCTTTAATTTGATCCTGATTTAGCTTGATTATTGTTTAAAAACAGAATTATATCTTTTTCTGTGAAGTTGTTCTCTCAGTGTTTCTGTTTCCTCATTTCCTGTAAGCCACTCTGAATGAGCTGCTGTAGGAACGGCCTCGCCGGGCTTTCATGCTCCCTGGCTCTGTGCAGAGAGAAGGCCACGCTGGCTGTGACTGTGGCCGACAGGGAGGACCGCGTCCTCGCTCACGCCTCCTTCCTTGACCGTCCCGCTGCAGAAGTGCTGGATGGGGACAACTGGGAGGCATTCCTGCAGGCACACTTCAGGGCTGACAAATGCACAGTGAGTATTATTGTGGGATTCAGGCATCAGGAGGAATTAATGGCTCTGGTCACTATTTATAGCGCTCTGCGAGCAAATGATCAACAGAAAAAGCTTCAGAGCCGTAGAAGCTTTGAGTGAAGATTACAGGAGAAGCTTGATGTTCCCAGTGGGAACAAGGTTCTGTTTGCTGACCATCTTTGATCCAACATGGAGTTTCATCAGGTCACCAGAGCAACCAAAGCAACGCCTGGAATGTGTTTCACTTCAAAAAGAGGCTAAAAGGTAGTTTGGGTCTGGAGAAGTCCTGCGTTCTGACCTGAAAGGAAGAAGGAACCAGATCCCTCAGACGGACTCATGAGGAACCGGATCAGAACCAATGTGGTGGCTGAGTTACAGGTGGTCCGGATGTTCTGACTGATGCTCCTGGTTTCTTCTCTGCAGCCTGTGAACACTCTCTTCCTGCGTCTGTTTGCGTCTGAGCCCAGAGCGGCTGCAGCCAGTCTGAAGGAGATACTAAGGTGTGAAGATGCCTGACAGGCTGCTCATTCTGAGAGGTTCCTGCATTAGCATCCTGATTTCTTCCTACAGGACCATCTTCAGCAACACAGCTGAACTTGAATACATCCTCCTGCTCTGCCCGAGCGCCTGTGCTTTAGGTGAGGGCCGGCTTCGCTCTCATTCTCTGCCCTCGCTGACAGCCTCTTATTAAACTCTGATTCATGACGTCTGTGTGCAGAGCCGGCTCTGGGGGAGGCCTTTGCGCCGCTGCAGTGTGTGACCGAGCCTGGGCCTCCGTGTTCAGCTTTCATCTGCAGCAGAGAGGATCACTGCAAGCGGCTGCATGTGCGCAGAGCCAGGTGAGCTTAGGCAAGATGCTCATACTGGGCTTTCAGCGCATAGGAGCTCATTCAAACATTCACTCACGCTGCATGGTGGGGGTTGGCCACTAGTGTGTGGTAGATGGAGAAGAGGAACATCTAAAGACAGATACTATCTCTGCCATAGACATTATAAACGTAGACGCCTCGGTGGGCGGGTTCTGCCTATGCTGCGATGCGTCAGAGCGTCCGCCATGTTGAATGTGGCAAATCTGCTGTTAGACTCAATCACTTAAACAGTATCAGAGGGACTTTAATCTCAGAATATACTTTATATTCGTAATATTTTTATTTTTGTAATATTACAAGTTTATTTTCGTATCCCTTTGGCTTCATTCTCCTGACTTTATTCTCATAAATAATAAAAATAATTCCTATTACTCCAGGACTGAAATAGTTCTGCAAACTGTGACTATTCTAGAAATGTTCCCCCTTAATTCTCATAATATGACGTTTTTATCACAATATTACCACTTTTGTCTTTTTTAAAATTTTATTCTCTTATGACTTTTCTCTCATATTAGTAATTTTATCTCTTTAATACTCCCCCAAAAAAGTCTGTTGCTGATCTGTGTCTATACCAGATCTTAAAAGGTTCACACGGTTTTATGAAATAGTGAAGACCACAATGTTTAGATTTAACCACACACACACACAGACACATATATATATATATATATATATATATATATATATATATATATATATATATGTATATATATATATATATATGTATATACACTACCGTTCAAAAGTTTGGGGTCACCCAAACAATTTTGTGTTTTCCATGAAAAGTCACACTTATTCACCACCATACGTTGTGAAATTAATAGAAAATAGAATTAAGACATTGACAAGGTTAGAAATAATGATTTGTATTTGAAATAAGATTTTCAAACTTTGCTTTCGTCAAATATTCCTCCATTTGCAGCAATTCCAGCATTGCAGACCTTTGGTATTCTAGCTGTTAATTTGTTGAGGTAATCTTGAGAAATTGCACCCCACGCTTCCAGAAGCAGCTCCCACAAGTTGGATTGGTTGGATGGGCACTTCTTGCGTACCATACGGTCAAGCTGCTCTTGTACTTTTCAATGAAGATAACTTTAAACTAGTTTTAACTTTAAAGAAATACACTCTATACATTGCTAATGTGGTAAATGACTATTCTAGCTGCAAATGTCTGGTTTTTGGTGCAATATCTACATAGGTGTATAGAGGCCCATTTCCAGCAACTATCACTCCAGTGTTCTAATGGTACAATGTGTTTGCTCATTGGCTCAGAAGGCTAATTGATGATTAGAAAACCCTTGTGCAATCATGTTCACACATCTGAAAACAGTTTAGCTCGTTACATAAGCTACAAAACTGACCTTCCTTTGAGCAGATTGAGTTTCTGGAGCATCACATTTGTTTGGTCAATTAAACGCTCAAAATGGCCAGAAAAAGAGAACTTTCATCGAAACTCGACAGTCTATTCTTGTTCTTAGAAATGAAGGCTATTCCATGCGAGAAATTGCTAAGAAACTGAAGATTTCCTACAACGGTGTGTACTACTCCCTTCAGAGGACAGCACAAAGAGGCTCTAACCAGAGTAGAAAAAGAAGTGGGAGGCCGCGTTGCACAACTGAGCAAGAAGATAAGTACATTAGAGTCTCTAGTTTGAGAAACAGACGCCTCGCAGGTCACCAACTGGCATCTTCATTAAATAGTACCCGCAAAACACCAGTGTCAACATCTACAGTGAAGAGGCGGCTGCGGGATTCTGGGCTTCACGGCAGAGTGGGAAAGAAAAAGCCATATCTGAGACTGGCCAATAAAAGAAAAAGATTAAGATGGGCAAAAGAACACAGACATTGGACAGAGGAAGACTGGAAAAAAGTGTTGTGGACGGATGAATCCAAGTTTGAGGTGTTTGGATCACAAAGAAGAACGCTTGTGAGACCCAGAACAAATGAAAAGATGCTGGAAGAATGCCTGACGCCATCTGTTAAGCATGGTGGAGGTAATGTGATGGTCTGGGGTTGCTTTGGTGCTGGTAAGGTGGGAGATTTGTACAGGGTAAAAGGGATTCTGAATAAGGAAGGCTATCACTCCATTTTGCAACGCCATGCCATACCCAGTGGACAGCACTTGATTGGAGCCAATCTCATCCTACAACAGGACAATGACCCTAAACACACCTCCAAATTGTGCAAGAACTATTTAGAGCAGAAGCAGGCAGCTGGTATTCTATCGGTAACGGAGTGGCCAGCGCAGTCACCAGATCTGAACCCCATTGAGCTGTTGTGGGAGCAGCTTGACCGTATGGTACGCAAGAAGTGCCCATCCAACCAATCCAACTTGTGGGAGCTGCTTCTGGAAGCGTGGGGTGCAATTTCTCCAGATTACCTCAACAAATTAACAGCTAGAATGCCAAAGGTCTGCAATGCTGTAATTGCTGCAAATGGAGGATTCTTTGACGAAAGCAAAGTTTGATGTAAAAAAAATCTTATTTCAAATACAAATCATTATTTCTAACCTTGTCAATGTCTTGACTCTATTTTCTATTCATTTCACAACGTATGGTGGTGAATAAGTGTGACTTTTCATGGAAAACACAAAATTGTTTGGGTGACCCCAAACTTTTGAACGGTAGTGTATATACATATATATATATATATATATATATATATTGTCATGGTTTTCAGATGACGAGCCCACATGCAGATACGAACGGGAGGCAATGCACAGTTTTAAGATTTTTATTAAAGGAAAACAGGCAGGTCTATGGACGGGACTACAGGTGACTCGGCTGGGTCAGAACGTCACGGCTGGAGAGTCTGTAAGAAAGAGCAAGTGAGTTCTTCTGAAATAAGAGCCAGGAAACTTGCTAGGAGTTGCGCTGCTTACCATTAGGCTGGGCGGACCTAACCGGGAAGAAGTAGCGTCAGGAGAACTCTATGTGAATACTCAGATGGAGATAGGTGGCTAGTGGCTGAGGGCGGCAGATGTAGCTGGCGAGGAATCCGAGGCGACCTCATCGGCAGCGGTTGACAGATGGATTGACCAGAGTGAGCACAGAACCAACAGAACCCGGGAAAGGGGATCTCAGGCCTCGCTGGGTAACTTCCAGGAAGTATGAGGGGAGTGCCAGAGCAAAATCTGAGCAGACAGGTCTGCTGGTCTGTTTCTTCGGACGGGACGTCAAGACAGGTGAGTGCATCCAAGCACCAAAATCTGGAGCAACAGAGAGGTACAAAAAATTACTCAAAAAAGAAGAGTAACAAAAAAACTCACAAGCTGGTTTCCGAGAGTTGGGACAGAGGCCACATCGTACCACGACTGGTTAAGGCTCCGGCGTCTTCCATCTGCCAGTGTTCTGCTTAAGAAGCCAGAGGAAGCCGCCTGCAACGAGCTGCAGGTGTGGACCACGCCTCCTCAGCCAACTAGACACACCTGAGGAGTAGAGTTAGAGCAGCCAACACAGAGAACCCTGACATATATATATATATATATATATATATATATATATATATATATATATATATATATATATATATATATATATATATATATAAAAATATATATATATATATATATATATATATAAATATATATATATATATACTTATATATATATATATATATATACTTATATATATATATATATATATATATAAATATATATATATATACTTATATATATATATTTATATATATATATATATATATATAAAAATATATATATATATATATATATATATAAATATATATATATATATACTTATATATATATATATATATATATATAAATATATATATATATACTTATATATATATATTTATATATATATATATATATATATATATATATATATATAAATATATATATATATATATACTTATAAATATATATATATATATAAGTATATATATATATAAGTATATATATATATATATACATATATATATATATATATACTTATATATATATATATATATAAGTATATATATATATATATATATATATATATAAGTATATATATATATACATATATATATATATATATATATATATATATATATACTTATATATATATGTATATATGTTCAGCCAATCTCTATCAATTAATCTCTATATATTTCTTTACAAGTATATATAAGCGTATACGCAGGGAACATACAGGTTCACTGCTTTCTGCCACATACAATATGGCGGTGACGTTGACGTTCAAACCTGCGGCCAATGAGGCGTCTACGTATTTATGTCTGTGGTTGGCCCTCCTTGTGTCCTTAATACTTTCGCTTCTTTAAAAAAAACTTTATTTAATGAACTGAAACTATTTTATCAAGTGTAAAACAACAAAACTTAGCTGCCAAATGAAATGTGTAGTGTAGTATATCAACAAATGATCAAGCTCCATAATGCCTTTGGGATCTTGTAATCTTTCCCTATTTAAACAGTTCTTGCCAAGACAGTTTGATTTTGGAGTAATAATTTCAAAAAGTAGCTATATTTTTTTCACTCCCCAGTGTTTCTGACATGCTGTTAAGCAAATCCCCAGCTAAGAAGATAAAAAAACAGAAATCCCATGTAATAGCCAAAACAAAACTAGATCTCCCTGTTTGTCCGTCCTTCCATCCATCCACCTTCTGAAACCACGCAAGGCCGGTACAATCATAGTAAACATGTGAGATCCATATTCTCCTGCTCTGACATTCAAAGGAGGGTCAGGAAATTTAATTCAGTATCGTGTGGTTAGTTAAATCTTTAATTGCAATTTATTGAACAAGGTATTGGATGATGACCTGCCCAGGATGAACCTGCCTCTCACCCACTGACAGCTGGAGACAGGCACCAGCACCGCCTATGAGGGATAGACGTGTTAGAAAATGGACGGATGGTATTGGATGGGAAAACCCTGAAAATTAGCAATAAGCAGTTCCTCTTTCTTATAGCGATTGAAGCAAAATACGGGACTGTTTTATGTGTGATTTAACTGAAATTGTGTTTAAACAGGTAAATTCTTAACCCTTTCAGATATGAGCATGCATTAACATTTAGAGCTAATCCATGTAACTGCAAACCAAATTGATTGCATTATTGACAATTTGTCCTAAAACTAATGTTGAAGCAGCAAAATGATCTCAGTTATCTTGCACGTTGCTTATTGAGTGTTTATTGGGTTCAGTTTACTGTCAGATTTCATCCACGTTCACTATAAGAGGGACCGAGTACTGCGAATGGCGGATGCCAAAGGAGAAGCTTGGAGCTTTTGGTTTCGTAAAGGTCTGTAAAGAAGAATAAAAAAACATGTTAGGAAGTTAAGGATTTTTAGCTCTTTGTAGAACATAAAGTGTTGCTTACAACCGAATAGCTTGGCCCTGGGCCCGGCGTTTGTGCAGCTTTGTCAGGAGGGAAAATACGACCTGTCACAGTCCACTGAGGGGGTTTTGGCTTACACATATAAGGGTCTGCAGCATTATAGGCAGCTGGGCCTGGAGTCTGCAAGGAATGGCATAGTTCAAGAAAACAACAGTAAATCCAGGTTTTTAGATTAGTTTTAGAGACAGTTCTTTTTATTTTCATTTTATTTTTACCTTTGTTATATCCTCCAAAAAGGATCCCTTCTCAGTGCGACCAGTGATGGTGAAGGAGGGAGCTGAAGAGGTTGTTATCCCCTTTGTGCCAAATAATGGGGGTAACCTGTAAGAAGCTCGACCTAAAAGGGGAAGACATCTTTCTCCGATTTTAAAATTTAAATGATGGTCTGACACAAAACAGAAAAAAAATCTATAAAAATTGAGTTCAGTTCTAAATTAAGTTCAAATTCAAATTTTCTCAGAGCAGATGTGAATTGAAAATCCTTCCTCACCTGGAGTTTGGTTCTTAGTAAGTTCTTTGGGTCTGCTGGAGAGAGTGTATGCAGGGGACGATTTGAACGTGGACAGTTTCAAAAAATCTGGGGAGAACTGGCCTAACATACCAAAGAAAATGATTAAAAGAAAGTACTAAAACACAACCACATGTATTAGTTTTAATTTGCAACAGGCCCAACCGACCTGGTCCAGGAGTACAGGATGGTGCAAGTGGCTTTAGACGGCCATGGACTGAAAATGCCAGCGTGCCATCTCTGCCGTATCTGGTGTAGTTGGGTGGGAGCTTATAAACTGGTCCAGGGGAACAGTCGGCATTTGCCACTGTACGACGTGACGTAATGGAGAATGCTGGTGCTTTGGGTTTAGTTGGGTCATGATGAGTTGCACCTTAAATTGTGAAAAGAAGGAAAACAAAGCAAGTAACAAGATCCAATAGAGGTTTAACTCCTAAACTACTAAATTCATAACCGCAATGGGATGTTATTGTACATTTTAGTCTCACCTGTTAGTCCAGGTAACATGTATACAGGCCCAGGGTTCCCATATTGTTCAGCTATGGGCCCTTTTGGCTTGTGGGGCCTCCAGGTCCCAACCCAAGGCTCATTTTTCTCCATTGGTTTGAGGGATATAAGGAGACTGCCTATAAAGAAACAACTGAGTACATTTAAAAAAATAACATTTCTGATCTAACATGATGAATCCAGAGATGCTTGACAACAAATCTTTTAAAAATCAGCTTTGAAAAACAATCCCTTGTCTCAACATATTCTTTGAGTCATCCTCTGCTTTTGGTTTATCTGAAAAGCACAATATAAGTAATTATAAGAAAATTTGTTTTTTGTCTCACAAATTAAAAAATAGGTGCTATAGAGGTTGAACCTGTTGCATATTTTAATTCAATTGAAAAATAATAATCCCAAAGAGAAATTAAAGCTGGTGTGAAAACCCGCCAAGTGTCGACACTAGCAACCAAGCAGAACATCAAAGTTTGAATGATAACAGTTCTGCTTAAAATGAGCAGTAACCAGCTTGACATTCACAATATACAAAGAAAAAAGAACAATGTATGAAAGAGGATAAACGTTTTATTTTGAGGACAGGAAGGACTTGACTAAAAAGATATGATTTAACAAAAATGTTCTCACATGAAAACAGTAACTTGCTATGTTAACATCTTAAGTTTACCTTTCCTGAAATTTTACATTTTCTTTTCCTTTTTATTGCAAGTAAAACCACTGCTTCTGAAAGACATGTAACATATGTCTAATGCATCTAAATGTTCCTTTACTCTCCCAAGTATGTGGACACTTAAAGTTTACTTTTGAAACTAAAGTAAAATGAACAGGTCTTTTAAAAAGAGATGCCTTGTCTCCATGAAATTCACCTGCATAAATAAATCTAAAATGAATGATTTACCTTAAAATGTTTCAGGTTCAGCTCATTCTGTCCTCTCCAGGCTTTAGTTATTACATCTGCAACTGCCTTAAAATCAGAATTTTGAAATAGCTGACAATGCCTCCATGACAACGTTGCCATGGTGATGGTTTGATTCACAATACTGTAGTCAATAACATGCGATTAAAACTTCACATAAGTATTACAAAATGGTTCTGCAACTGAACCAGTGTCCTTTACTTTCAAATATTTACTTTAGGGTAAAATATAGCACAATATGTATTTATCTTTTATTTCTATTATAATAATAACGTTTATTAGTGGTTATCACTCAATCACTGTAAAGAGTTTAAATATACATTTAAACTCTTATGAACTGACAATCCCAGTTATTGCCATTTCATTGTAAATTAAATACTATACAATGACACAACACAATATTCATCGGGAATCTATAAGAGTGGAACAAACAAACAAACAAAAAAAAAATATATATATACACACAAAAAAAGAATGAAGGAAAACCACACACACACACACACACACACACACACACACACACACATACATATGTACAGTATGTATTCCATGATACAAACATGTGCATGTCTGTAGTTTCATAATAATCCTCTGTCTGGTTAAAGGAGCTATATGTAAGATATTTACTGTAAAGTCAACCGAGGAATAAAAATAATTCCTATTACTCCAGGACTGAAATAGTTCTGCAAACTGTGACTATTCTAGAAATGTTCCCCCTTAATTCTCATAATATGACGTTTTTCTCATAATATTACCACTTTTGTCTTTTTTTACTTCATTCTCCTATGACTTTTTTTCTCATATTAGTAATTTTATCTCTTTAATACTCCCCCAAAAAGTCTGTTGCTAATCTGTGTCTATACCAGATCTTAAAAGGTTCACATGTGACACGGTTTTATGAACAATGTTTAGATTTAACCAATTGATTTTTATATTCATAACACACACACACACACACACACACACGTGTGTGTGTTATACACACACATATATAGATATGTATATATATATATATATCTATATATATGTATATATAGATATATATATATATGTATATCTACATATATATATATGTACATATACATATATATATATATATATGTATATGTAGATATATATAGATATATATATCTATAGATATATATATATATATAGATATATATATAGATATAGATATAGATATAGATATAGATATATGTTCTGCCAATCTCTATCAATGAATCTATATATATATATTTTTACAAGTATCTATAAGCTCCATCTTTCTATCTAAATACTTAAAACATATACAAAGGGAACATAGACGTTTACTACTTTCTGCCACATACAATATGGCGGTGACGTCGACGTGCAAACCGGCGCCCAATGAGGCGTCTACGTATTTATGTCTGTGATCTCTGCCTCCTGACTTCCCGCCTGCCTGGAAAATAAGGTGATTTGCTTCTGTTGTCATTTCCAGGTTTGGATGAAAAAAAAAACTATTTACTATCTACCACAGCTGTTTTTTTAAACACCTGAATGATTACTTTCTACAATGAAGTGTGGCTACATTTCCCTAATTTAGAATTTCATCAGAAATTTACTCTCCATTTTATTCCTTCACCTCCTGAAAAATGTTTCTTCTCAATATATGGTGGAGAAAAGCAGCTCTGAGATGTTGGAGGATGCTGCATCAACCCGTTCCTGTAGTGATTCTGCAGGATTAAACCTGCTGGCAGCTCAGAGGTTTATCTGATCTGAGGGTTTCAGCTGGTTTTCATCCCTGCAGCACAGATACATCAGCGGTATCTGGTACTGTGTTCACTGTCTGCACCAGAACCTACAGGTGCGATGTTTCCCAGTTTCAATATTCAGTTTTAAACAATAACCTAAGTGCAGTGAAACATGTTCAACATCAAGTTAATGCTCAGAGTTCCTCGGTGCCAACTGCTGGAGCAAATCCTGACTGATGGTGACCCATTTGTGCCATAAAACAATGGAGAAGGACCCAGGTTCAGGATCAGAGTTGAGCTTCTAACGGTCCAAAACAAGCCTTGAATGCTAACTTTTTAGCAACAACCCATTGAGACCATTTAGGTTAATTAAATTCAATTTAATTTTATTTATATAGCGCCAATTCATGAAACATGTCATCTCAAGGCACTTTACAAAGTCAAGTTCAATCAGGCTAGAACTGAGGAGACCTGGTTGACCTGTGATAACATTTTATCATACATGTTAACAGCTTGATATTGATGGCAGCACAAATGCTGAGAGGAAAATTGAGGCCAGTCTGGTGCAGGTGAGTTATTACCACCACAAACCAGTGCTGTTTCCCAAAGGGACTGATGAGTGAGGACTCTTCAGCCAAGCGGAAGTGCTTCAGCGGAGGCCATGATCAGAGCTGTCTGAATAGTGCAGTCAGTAAGGAAGGAGGAAGGAAAAGTAGCTTCCTCTCAGCTTCCATGGCCTAGGAACCCCGTGGCGTCCCTTACCCATGCTAAGGAGCTATAAGGTATCCCACAATCCTTTGCCTGACATGACGTATCAGCCGCCTCACAGAAATCCACTGAAACCTCCGTAGAGCAGAGAGCGTCTCTTTGTGGTTCATGTCAAGAAGGCTGTAGACCCGGATAAGACTCCATCCTCCATGTTTCTGACTCCGTCCTCCATGTTTCTGACTCCATCCTCCATGTTTCTGACTCCATCCTCCATGTTTCTGACTCCGTCCTCCATGTTTCTGACTCCATCCTCCATGTTTCTGACTCCATCCTCCATGTTTCTGACTCCGTCCTCCATGTTTCTGACTCCATCCTCCATGTTTCCGTCACTAATGACGTCAGAGTTAAAGGCTGGAATCAGCTCAGCAGCTGAAGCTCCTTTCCTCCCTGGTGGAGTTCTGGTGACCCAGGAAAGGTCAGGGAGCAGGAGATAGGAGATAGGAGCTAGGAGCTATAATTAAGGGTATTCAGATGGAGCCCAGGGCTGCGTCAGCAGTCGCCATGATCAGTGCTGTCCAAATAGTGCAGTTAGTAAGGAGGGAGGTAGGAAAAGTGGCCTGTAAGCTTCCTATCATAGTTCCTTTAGCATAGGAACCTCACGATGTCCCTGAGTGGCGATTACGAGCTATAAGGAATCCCAAAATCTTTTGCCCACCTCACGGAAATTTCCATATTTTTCAAACTATAAGTCGCATCATTCAAAAAGGCGTCATAAAGAGGAAAAAGAAACACAAGTCGCACAGGACTATAAGTCACATTTATTTAGAATTTTATTTCCCACATACCAGGACTAAAAACTGAGATTTAATCTTTTAAGGCTGCTTATTTAATTACACGCCTTCATCCACACCAGGCTGAATAACATGGATAAATAGGATAAATTAGCATAACAAGCTAGCAGCTCCAACCGGGAGAGTTCTCTCTAGCGCATTTCAGCAAAACGTTGTCAAAATTACACTGAAATTAGCCTGAGAGCATAGTGGTGCTACGTGCTAAGCTAACAGTACGAGGCAGATGTTTGAGAGAAAGGATGATGGCTGGAGAGAGTCCAAGGTGAGCAGGTGACAGGCTGAACCAGTAGATGATGGCTGGAGACAGAAAGTAGAATGCTGAATGCTGAGACGGGCAGGGGTCATAAACGACAGGTCCAGCAGAAACAGGCAGTCCAGGTCGTGACCAGAGTCAGAAGCCAATGAGGTGAAAAGCGAAGGCAGGACAAGCAAAGAATGCACACCAGAACAAAGAGGTCAGAGCCGGCGGCGGACACAACGCTGGGCAGCAGGAGACGATCTGGCAGAGACTGGCTGTGAGAGGCAGGAATTTGTAGGCAGGATCACAGGTGGACCGACTTACAGGTAATCAGGCTTAGTGCAGGTGAAGCTGCTCCACTAATTAGCTGAGTGAAGCAGAGCACAGACAGAAAAGCACAGAAACACACACTGACCCAGGGGTACTTTCTATGTTAGATGGTAATAGAGGATGATCTGCCTCCCCTGATGATGTCACAGCTAACAGAACGCCAGACCAGGTGTACCTTCTATGAAGAGAGAAATGACCAGGGTGCAATTTGCAAAAAAAACAGAGGGGGGGGGGGATAATTTCAAAAGTTTTATTAATGAATAAAAGTTTTATTCATAATGGTTAGCTAGCAGGTGCTCTTTCAGGTAGCTAGCTAGATCCAGTAGGTTAGACTATTGTTTTTAAACTTGCGCCAGCTACTGTCGGGACTCGGGAGTGGGTATTAGTTTACTTTTACCGCTTTGAGCAGAAAACGTAATAATACTCTTTAAACACAAACAAAAAATCAAATTTACAAATGTGAAGGACACAAGACACGTATTAATATAAATTTTGAAAAATCCATATTAATTATTCAGATCAGAGGGGGGAGGAATGTATCCCCCCCAGGGATAAAACATGAATGACCAGAGGGGGGGACATCACAAACAGAGGGGGGGGGTAAATCCCCCCCATCCTCTCCAGCAAATCACACCCAGGAAATGACAGAGAACAAAAAGTTAAAAGCTGAAATAACAAACAATGCAGATTGGAGAGCAGTAGGAGAACTCAGCAGAGTGAGAGAAATAGATCCTGATGTCCTCCAGCAGCCTAAGCCTATAGCAGCATAACTATAGAGGTAGCTCAGGGTAACATGAGCCTATAGCTCAGTGGTTAGAGCACTGGTCTTGTAAACCAGGGGTGAGTTTGAATCTCGCTAGGGTTTGCTGCTTTGGGGGTTAGAGCATTGCACTTGTGTCTCAGAGCTTCTGGGTTCAGCTGCTCCGCTGGGTCCCCAGGTGCCGCAGTGGCAGCCCACTGCTCCCCAAGGGGACGGGTTAAATGCAGAGGACACATTTCATTGGTATGTACATTGCAATGACAATAAAGGTGATTACAATTATTATTAAACACCTGATCTACCTCCAGCAACACTTCATGATAGCTACTTGAGCCAAAATATTACAAACCGAGGAAGCTGGATAATAATTTAATACAAACCAGCAACCTGCAAGTTGCAGGACAAACTCCTAGCTCCTGGACTACTGCTGCCCCGGAAAGACAGAGCAAACAACAGAGCTAACCCTAACCCACAGCGACCAACAACGGCAGCGTCACTGAAAGGCTAATTAATGCAAAATATACAGCATCTGTCTGCCAGGAACCTTTGTCCATGTTTAATAATGGAGATGGGAGGCTGGGATCCGGGCCCCCAGGACCCGTGGCCCCCAGGACCCAGGCCCTCAGGACCAATGGCCATCAGGACCCGTGGCCCCCAGGACCCGTGGCCTCCAGGACCCGTGGCCCCCAGGACCCAGGCCCTCAGGACCAATGGCCCTCAGGACCAATGGCCCTCAGGACCAATGGCCTCAGGACCCGTGGCCCTCAGGACCCGTGGCCCTCAGGACCCGTGGACTCCAGGACCCAGGCCCCCAGGACCCGTGGCCCCCAGGACCCAGGCCCTCAGGACCAATGGCCATCAGGACCCGTGGCCCCCAGGACCCGTGGCCTCCAGGACCCGTGGCCCCCAGGACCCAGGCCCTCAGGACCAATGGCCTCAGGACCCGTGGCCCCCAGGACCCGTGGCCCTCAGGACCCGTGGCCCCCAGGACCCGTGGCCCTCAGGACCCGTGGCCCTCAGGACCCGTGGCCCCCAGGACCCGTGGCCCTCAGGACCCGTGGCCCTCAGGACCCAGGCCCTCAGGACCAATGGCCCCCATGGAGGTGGTGATCAAGTGGCTCCAGCTACTGCAAGCAGAGCAGTTTCTGTCTCCTGACTGGAGGAATGTGGTGACCTGTAGGCTGCATTCTGTTCTCTGCTGGCTGTTCTCTGCTGGCTGTTCTCTGCTGGCTGTTCTCTGCTGGCTGTTCTCTGCTGGCTGTTCTCTGCTGGCTGTAATGTCCAGTTGTGTTTGCCACAATATTGAGGTTCAGTCGTGGAGCTGTTCTGTTTGGGTTAAATTGTTTTGCTTCTTTCCTACCGTTGTTATTTGTGACGGTCTGCACGGCTCCCTATGCAGACTCTCTCCATCTGTCATTGTACCAGAGCCTCTCTGGCCACAAGGAGCACAAACAGGTTTTCATGTGAGTTTATGTCGACTAAATCGACTAAAAATAGACGCAAAACATGCGCTGCCATCATTTTCAGGTCTGATAAATGGCTTTGCTGGTGCTGAGTATTTAAATCTGTGTACCCTCCTCCCATAAATGTGTGCGGTTTGGTCCTTAACTCCAGCCAGTAAGCTCTTGTCCTGTAGAGAAAGTCCTTCTTCTGACCTTCACAGCCTGGAGTCCTGGATGTTCTCCAGATGTTCTTCAGCTGCCGTTTTCTCAGCAGGGTTTCCTGCTTGATTGCTCGTTAGGATCCTGCTGCTGCTGCTGCAGGTATGGTTCTGCTAACCGCTGATTTCTGGACCTCTGCTGATCAGACTGATGGAGCCAGTTTAAAGGCTGCTGGTTGTTCTCATCCTACCCTTTTTCTCTTTTTGCATCACCGTGGTGAACTGTGAGCAGAAAGGATGTTATTTCCTGCAGGAACGTCTGTGCTGGATGGCTCTGCTCAGCCCTCAGCAGCCTCTCTGCTCCTGTGGTTTCAGCTCTTTGTGTTTTTCTGTCGCAGGGTTGCAGACTACGATGACGTCATGTTGATGGTCAGGCAGCAGGACAGCAGGCAGCAGCCGGACGTGCTGATAGACCTGATAGAGAACCAGAAGTATCACGCTGCTGTGTTTGAGGTTGGCTCTGCTTACCACAGGAAGCCTGCTCTGTCTGCTCTCATGTCACCTCTGTGATTCCCCTGATTAGAAATCTGAGCACAGCAGCTTGCTGACGAGGCTTTGAAGGATTTTCAGGAACCCTGCTGGGTTGGTTCCCCCCAGACCGGGACTGGACCGATCTGCCGTCCCTCCTGCGCCAGGCGCTCTGACATGTGTTCATGGCAGCATATGGTGGATGTGAGCTGACGGCCAGCCAAGACGAGCTCTCACTGAGCAGCCTGGGCCCAGACATGAGAAGCATTTCTGGGTGGGCCTCTGAGGAGCCAGCACCTCCCCTCATGGTTTGGATCTCCCTCCAGCAGCTCCTCCGCCTCCCTGCAGGATGTTACGCTGTCCCAGAGACCGGTGCCTCCTGCAGCAGGTCCAGGTGCGAGATCTTCACCAGGTCCTGCCTTAAGGAGCCCAGGCTGCTCTGGAGCCAGGGAGCAAGAGCTGAAGTTCTCACCCAGGACACAGAACCTGAGAAACCACCTCAGTTCCTGTCA
The DNA here is from genome assembly GCA_037039145.1 of Fundulus diaphanus. Classification (NCBI taxonomy): domain Eukaryota; kingdom Metazoa; phylum Chordata; class Actinopteri; order Cyprinodontiformes; family Fundulidae; genus Fundulus; species Fundulus diaphanus. The sequence goes on along the minus strand of CM073142.1, from coordinate 46,618,664 downwards.
GCTAGAACCCAGATACAGGAACCAGAACCTCCAGCAACTGGATCACCTTTCAGAGATCTAATGCTGTTTTCTCTCCAAAGGATGGTGGACGTGTCGTGGGCTTCATCGCCGTGACGTCTGAGCTTGATGTGGAGCATCTTCAGCAGAACTTTGACCTCAGTGAGTTTGACGGCTTCTACAAAGAGCAACAGCAGAAGGTTCCACGTGGAGATGGAGAACGGGAAGAACCCCAGGTACCGTAAAGCCTCTTTCAGCTGCAGCAGCAGGGTCCAGGACCATGACCGCTGTCCCTCTGGTGTCAGCAGGACCAGCAGCTGCAGACCCGCCGGGCTTCCAAGAGGTCCAACTGTTTCTGCACTCAGCACTTCCTGGCTGACCAGGACTATCAAACCAGGTAACACACCTGGACATGAACAGCAGAACCAGAGTCCTTCTCACTTCTTCAGGAATGTTGGGAGGTTCTGAGGTTGGACCTGAGGAGCAACAATCAGGTGAAGAACAACCCAGGAGCAGTTTGGGCCTAACTGGGTCATCTCTGGTCAGAAACTGGACTCTGACCCTCTTCTGATGTTTCACCAACACATAAAGTCCATAAATCCGTTTCTTCAGGTTCTTTGTCCAAGATTGTCCAACAAAGAGGAAATCTTCATCTGGAGAACAAAAGCCTGGATCCTGCTGGTAGAGGAAAATTTATGAGGAGGAGGAAGGAACCGTTCTGGTTCTACAGGTAGTCTAAATGTCTACCTGTAGAACCTCCGTCAGCACCAGGGGCTGTCTCCTTGGGGATAAGTTCTGGTTCTGTTGATGACCCAGTTTGGACCAAGCTGTTGAACCTAGAACCTTTTGGACTACAGAGGAGATCCTGGTCTACTCAGTGACTGAGAGGACAGAACCATCTTCCACATCGTCATCCCTCCACCACCGTGCTTTACAGCTGGTCCCAGGTGTTCCACCATGGTTCTGTCCATCATGGTTCCTCCATCATGGTTCTGTCCATCATGGTTCCTCCATCATGGTTCTGTCCATCCTGGTTCTGTCCATCATGGTTCTGTCCACCATGGTTCCTCCACCATGGTTCTGTCCATCATGGTTCCTCCATCATGGTTCTGTCCACCATGGTTCCTCCATCATGGTTCTGTCCATCCTGGTTCTGTCCATCATGGTTCTGTCCACCATGGTTCCTCCATCATGGTTCTGTCCATCCTGGTTCTGTCCACCATGGTTCTGTCCACCATGGTTCCTCCTCCATGGTTCTGTCCATCATGGTTCCTCCATCATGGTGCTGTCCATCATGGTTCCTCCATCATGGTTCTGTCCACCATGGTTCCTCCATCATGGTTCTGTCCATCCTGGTTCTGTCCACCATGGTTCCTCCATCATGGTTCTGTCCATCATGGTTCTTCCATCATGGTTCTGTCCACCATGGTTCTGTCCTCCATGGTTCTGTCCATCCTGGTTCTGTCCTCCATGGTTCTGTCCATCATGGTTCCTCCATCATGGTTCTGTCCATCATGGTTCCTCCATCATGGTTCTGTCCACCATGGTTCTGTCCTCCATGGTTCTGTCCATCCTGGTTCTGTCCTCCATGGTTCTGTCCATCATGGTTCCTCCATCATGGTTCTGTCCATCATGGTTCCTCCATCATGGTTCTGTCCACCATGGTTCTGTCCTCCATGGTTCTGTCCATCCTGGTTCTGTCCATCATGGTTCTGTCCACCATGGTTCCTCCATCATGGTTCTGTCCATCATGGTTCCTCCACCATGGTTCCTCCATCATGGTTCTGTCCATCATGGTTCCTCCATCATGGTTCCTCCATCATGGTTCTGTCCATCATGGTTCCTCCATCATGGTTCTGTCCATCATGGTTCCTCCACCATGGTTCCTCCATCATGGTTCTGTCCATCATGGTTCCTCCACCATGGTTCCTCCATCATGGTTCTGTCCATCATGGTTCCTCCATCATGGTTCCTCCATCATGGTTCTGTCCATCATGGTTCCTCCATCATGGTTCTGTCCATCATGGTTCTGTCCACCATGGTTCCTCCATCATGGTTCTGTCCATCATGGTTCTTCCATCATGGTTCTGTCCACCATGGTTCTGTCCTCCATGGTTCTGTCCATCCTGGTTCTGTCCTCCATGGTTCTGTCCATCATGGTTCCTCCATCATGGTTCTGTCCATCATGGTTCCTCCATCATGGTTCTGTCCACCATGGTTCTGTCCTCCATGGTTCTGTCCATCCTGGTTCTGTCCTCCATGGTTCTGTCCATCATGGTTCCTCCATCATGGTTCTGTCCACCATGGTTCTGTCCATCATGGTTCCTCCATCATGGTTCTGTCCACCATGGTTCTGTCCTCCATGGTTCTGTCCATCCTGGTTCTGTCCTCCATGGTTCTGTCCATCATGGTTCCTCCATCCTGGTTCTATCCATCATGGTTCTGTCCATCATGGTTCCTCCATCATGGTTCTGTCCATCCTGGTTCTGTCCATCATGGTTCTGTCCATCATGGTTCCTCCATCATGGTTCTGTCCATCATGGTTCTGTCCATCATGGTTCCTCCATCATGGTTCCTCCATCCTGGTTCTGTCCATCATGGTTCCTCCATCCTGGTTCTGTCCATCATGGTTCTGTCCATCATGGTTCCTCCATCATGGTTCCTCCATCATGGTTCTGTCCATCATGGTTCCTCCATCCTGGTTCTGTCCATCATGGTTCTGTCCATCATGGTTCCTCCATCATGGTTCCTCCATCCTGGTTCTGTCCATCATGGTTTCTCCATCATGGTTCCTCCATCATGGTTCTGTCCATCATGGTTCTGTCCATCATGGTTCCTCCATCATGGTTCCTCCATCATGGTTCTGTCCATCATGGTTCTGTCCATCCTGGTTCTGTCCATTATGGTTCCTCCATCATGGTTCCTCCATCATGGTTCTGTCCATCATGGTTCTGTCCATCATGGTTCTGTCCATCCTGGTTCTGTCCATTATGGTTCCTCCATCATGGTTCCTCCATCATGGTTCTGTCCATCATGGTTCTGTCCATCATGGTTCCTCCATCATGGTTCCTCCATCCTGGTTCTGTCCATCATGGTTCCTCCATCCTGGTTCTGTCCATCATGGTTCTGTCCATCATGGTCCAGCATCTCTGGTCCTTCCACCAGGAGCAGCTCTGCTAACTTCAGTCCTGCTGCCATCTTGGTTCTTTCTCCTTCAACCTTCCAAGCAGCCAGACTGGTTCAGGGTTATAACCTTTGACCTTTGACCTGCTAACTGAGGCCTGTAGAGTCTGAGGTGGAGCTCCTGGGGTTCTGGTCATTTCTCTGAGCTTCCTCTCTGACCTTGGGCTGAAGCTGCAGGACGTCCATCCTGCTGAGATGTTCTCCTCTCTGCAGGATAAAGGACTCAGGTAGTCTGGGGATGACCTTTGACCCTTCCCAGGTTGATGGCAGCAGCAGTTGCTGCTCTGAGGTCACTGCTGAGCTCTTTGCGCCCTGGCGTTGCTTTAACAGCCCTCTGGAGGCTGCAGAGCAGCTCCTGAAGCTCTGATAGAAGCAGGAAGGATAGATCCTTCAGCTTTGTCTGAATAAATGTGGCCGTGTCGATGACTCTGCTTACTTTGCTCATGTCCTGGTTCTCCATCAGCGCGTGGATCTCCTGAGGCTCTGCTCGTCCTGGCAGGGCTGGTGGCAGCCGCCCAGCGCTGCGTCAGTCATATGCTGGGAGCGCTGACTGTTAGTTGGCTCCCGCTGAGCTCCTCACCTCCCAGCTGCTCCTGCCTGCAGAGAGTGAGCGCGTTATTAATGAGCGCCCAGCGTAAAGTGACAGAGCGCTGAAGCTGAGCACAGATTGCTGCAGCAGTTGTTCCTCCACACTCAGCTTGGCTCCAGCTCTAACTTCCCTGCTTCTGCTTGTCTTACAGATCCGCCGACTGTGTCCCTCACCTGTTCCAGCTTTTCCCTGTAAGTACCGGAGGGCTGCGTAACTCTGTGGTGGAGCGGACCCAGCTTACACGGTACCAGCAGGTCCGCTGCAGAGTCAGAGCAGCTGGACTCAAATAAAACAGTTAAAAGCAGCTCTGAACAGCTTTAACCGGGATTTAAAACTCAGAGTTTCTGCTGATTTACAGTTTTCTGGAAGTTTGTTCCAGATCAGTGGAGCAAAGGAACTAAATGCTGCTTCTCCATGTCTGGTTCTGGTTCTGGTTCTGCAGAGCAGGCTGGAGCCAGAAGACCTGAGTGGTCTGGAGGGTTGATGCCCTGATAACAAGTCTGTGATGTATTTAGGTGCTAATTCAGGGATTTATAGACTAACAGAAGGATTTTAAAGTCTATTCTCTGAGATCCAGGGAGCCAGTGGAAGGACTTCAGAACCGGGTCCATGTTCTCTACGTTCTTAGTCTTAGTGAGGACTTTAGAACCGGGTCCATATTCTCTACGTTCTTAGTCTTAGTGAGGACTTCAGAACCAGGTCCATGTTCTCTACGTTCTTAGTCTTAGTGAGGACTTCAGAACCGGGTCCATGTTCTCTACGTTCTTAGTCTCAGTGAGGACTTCAGAACCGGGTCCATATTCTCTACGTTCTTAGTCTTAGTGAGGACTTCAGAACCGGGTCCATGTTCTCTACGTTCTTAGTCTTAGTGAGGACTTCAGAACCGGGTCCATATTCTCTACGTTCTTAGTCTTAGTGAGGACTTCAGAACCGGGTCCATGTTCTCTACGTTCTTAGTCTTAGTGAGGACTTCAGAACCGGGTCCATATTCTCTACGTTCTTAGTCTTAGTGAGGACTTCAGAACCAGGTCCATGTTCTCTACGTTCTTAGTCTTAGTGAGGACTTCAGAACCGGGTCCATGTTCTCTACGTTCTTAGTCTTAGTGAGGACTTTAGAACCGGGTCCATATTCTCTACGTTCTTAGTCTTAGTGAGGACTTCAGAACCGGGTCCATGTTCTCTACGTTCTTAGTCTTAGTGAGGACTTCAGAACCGGGTCCATGTTCTCTACGTTCTTAGTCTTAGTGAGGACTTCAGAACCGGGTCCATGTTCTCTACGTTCTTAGTCTTAGTGAGGACTTCAGAACCGGGTCCATGTTCTCTACGTTCTTAGTCTTAGTGAGGACTTCAGAACCGGGTCCATGTTCTCTACGTTCTTAGTCTTAGTGGAAGGACTTCAGAACCGGGTCCATGTTCTCTACGTTCTTAGTCTTAGTGAGGACTTCAGAACCGGGTCCATGTTCTCTACGTTCTTAGTCTTAGTGAGGACTTTAGAACCGGGTCCATATTCTCTAAGTTCTTAGTCTTAGTGAGGACTTCAGAACCGGGTCCATGTTCTCTACGTTCTTAGTCTTAGTGAGGACTTCAGAACCGGGTCCATGTTCTCTACGTTCTTAGTCTTAGTGAGGACTTCAGAACCGGGTCCATGTTCTCTACGTTCTTAGTCTTAGTGAGGACTTCAGAACCGGGCCCATGTTCTCTACGTTCTTAGTCTTAGTGAGGACTTCAGAACCGGGTCCATGTTCTCTACGTTCTTAGTCTTAGTGAGGACTTCAGAACCGGGTCCATGTTCTCTACGTTCTTAGTCTTAGTGAGGACTTCAGAACCGGGTCCATGTTCTCTACGTTCTTAGTCTTAGTGAGGACTTCAGAACCGGGTCCATGTTCTCTACGTTCTTAGTCTTAGTGAGGACTTCAGAACCGGGTCCATGTTCTCTACGTTCTTAGTCTTAGTGGAAGGACTTCAGAACCGGGTCCATGTTCTCTACGTTCTTAGTCTTAGTGAGGACTTCAGAACCGGGTCCATGTTCTCTACGTTCTTAGTCTTAGTGAGGACTTTAGAACCGGGTCCATATTCTCTAAGTTCTTAGTCTTAGTGAGGACTTCAGAACCGGGTCCATGTTCTCTACGTTCTTAGTCTTAGTGAGGACTTCAGAACCGGGTCCATGTTCTCTACGTTCTTAGTCTTAGTGAGGACTTCAGAACCGGGTCCATGTTCTCTACGTTCTTAGTCTTAGTGAGGACTTCAGAACCGGGCCCATGTTCTCTACGTTCTTAGTCTTAGTGAGGACTTCAGAACCGGGTCCATGTTCTCTACGTTCTTAGTCTTAGTGAGGACTTCAGAACCGGGTCCATGTTCTCTACGTTCTTAGTCTTAGTGAGGACTTCAGAACCGGGTCCATGTTCTCTACGTTCTTAGTCTTAGTGAGGACTTCAGAACCGGGTCCATGTTCTCTACGTTCTTAGTCTTAGTGAGGACGCGGGCAGCAGCGTTCTGGATCAGCTGCAGCTGTCTGATCCACTTTTTAGGCAGACCTGTGAAAACACCGTTGCAGTGATCAATTCTACTAAAGATAAACATGGATTAGTTTTTCAGATCCTGCTGAGACATCAGTCCTTTAATCCTGGAGAAGTTTACCTGAAGCTCTCCAGAAGAACCAGAACCATCTATACCTGGGTTATGGAGGTCCATCTGGACTTTATGATGAAGGAATTAACAACATTTCATCATTAAAGTAACAATATTTAGTTTTTATTTCTTCCTAAACTGAGAACTCCAGCATTGAAATGTCCAGTTTAAATTGGGTTTATTACTGCATCAGCAGACGGGTCCGATAGGTGTCAGATGGATCAGGGAACATCAGAACTACCTGACAGAACCCAACAGAACTCCAGAGATCCAGCTCTGTGGTCAGATTAGCTCAACCCTTCAGAATCACTCTTTATTTTTCTTTCTGCATTCCTCAACAGCTTTCTGTTGACTCCACAGAACCTTGATCCCATGGTTCTGTTCTGACTCTGTTTGGCTTCTCCAGGACCTGGACTACTGCATAATCATGCTTCCCTCTGCTCGGCCCGAATTCCCCTGGTTGCAAAAGTTTGTGCTGGTGCCGCTGCGACCCAGCAGCTTGCTGCTCAGCAGTCTCTACGTCCTCCACAGGTCCAGACTCAGGTGGGTCCGGCTGCACCTTCATTTCAGTCACTTTAGAGGTTCTGGTGGGTCGGTTCTAGCGGGTCGGTTCTGGCGGGTCGGTTCTGGCGGGTCGGTTCTGGCGCGTCGGTTCTGGCGGGTCACAGATCAGGAGTAGGAAGAAATCTCTGCTTTCTGACTGCAGAGTATAAAGGGTTTTATTGAGTAAAAATAATTTCTCTGAAAATAATTTCATGTCCACAATCAAACCTCAATAATCAGAGGGAGAAAGTATTATTTTTATGACCTGTATTATTATTCCTGGACTAAACTCAGCGGGCCACATCCTTCAACACCGCCTTGGTGGGGATCCCTGGGTTCCTCCCCTGGGTTCCTCCTCAGTGCAGGTATGACTTGCTGCCACGTTCTCTGAGGTTTTCCTGCGTGCAGATCTGCCGTCTTTTACTCCTGCAGACTTCCTGGAGCTTCTCAAAGCAGCCAAGGAGCTGCTGCTGGAGAAACCTGTGGTTCTATTAACCAGGGTCCTCACGATGAACAGCAAGAACTATTTGGACCGATGCAGAACCTTGAACTTTTATAATCACGCGTCTATAGATGAAAGATCATTTTACATCTAAACCTGCAGCAGTATGAATAGTTCTGGCCTCAGCTGTGGACTGAGGCCAGAACTCTCTCCAGTGACTGGTCAGAGGAGCGTTTGTGGTTCTGTCCGGAGCAACAAACCTTAGAACCTGCAGAGATCCAGAACCTTTCCTGTGTCTCTTTGAAGGAGTGTGGAGGTGAGGCCGTCTGTTCCTGCAGACCGCCACGCTGTGTCTGACCTGCTCAACAGTCTGGATCTCACTGGCTGGGCTCTGAAGGACCTGGACTCGTTCTACAGGACCCGCTGTGACCCGGTGAGTCGCCTCTGAAAAGCTTATTTAGCTCTACTGGGTCCACTTTGCTCCCTGCTGGTCCTGTTAGCACTCCTTCAGGGTAATGAGGCCTTGGTCAGACCATCATGATGCGGTACCGGTCCACGGCCCGCTGGAGGGAAGAATGTGTGGGTGTATGTATAAATATGAGCCTCACCATAAATTCACAGCCCAGCCCTGCCTGGAAAACCAGTTTAGATAAATCTCAGGTTCACGATGACCTTCTTGATGAATGTTTCTGGGGTTCTGCTGTTTCTGCCGAGCCGCATCTCCTCTGACTCCAGAACCATTGATAACTAAGCCTAACCCTCTGGTTACCATTGATAACTAAGCCTAACCCTCTGGTTACCATTGATAACTAAGCCTAACCCTGGTTACCATTGATAACTAAGCCTAACTCTGGTTACCATTGATAACTAAGCCTAACCCTGGTTACCATTGATAACTAAGCCTAACCCTCTGGTTACCATTGATAACTAAGCCTAACCCTGGTTACCATTGATAACTAAGCCTAACCCTGGTTACCATTGATAACTAAGCCTAACCCTGGTTACCATTGATAACTAAGCCTAACCCTCTGGTTACCATTGATAACTAAGCCTAACCCTGGTTACCATTGATAACTAAGCCTAACCCTCTGGTTACCATTGATAACTAAGCCTAACCCTGGTTACCATTGATAACTAAGCCTAACCCTCTGGTTACCATTGATAACTAAGCCTAACTCTGGTTACCATTGATAACTAAGCCTAACCCTGGTTACCATTGATAACTAAGCCTAACTCTGGTTACCATTGATAACTAAGCCTAACCCTCTGGTTACCATTGATAACTAAGCCTAACCCTGGTTACCATTGATAACTAAGCCTAACTCTGGTTACCATTGATAACTAAGCCTAACCCTCTGGTTACCATTGATAACTAAGCCTAACCCTGGTTACCATTGATAACTAAGCCTAACCCTCTGGTTACCATTGATAACTAAGCCTAACCCTGGTTACCATTGATAACTAAGCCTAACCCTGGTTACCATTGATAACTAAGCCTAACCCTCTGGTTACCATTGATAACTAAGCCTAACCCTCTGGTTACCATTGATAACTAAGCCTAACCCTGGTTACCATTGATAACTAAGCCTAACCCTCTGGTTACCATTGATAACTAAGCCTAACCCTCTGGTTACCATTGATAACCAAGCCTAACCCTGGTTACCATTGATAACTAAGCCTAACCCTGGTTACCATTGATAACTAAGCCTAACCCTCTGGTTACCATTGATAACTAAGCCTAACCCTCTGGTTACCATTGATAACTAAGCCTAACCCTGGTTATCAGAGAGTTTTAAAATGCTAGGAGAGGAAGATGCTCTCCGTGTCCCTCAGTTGTGTAGCTCTCAGGATGATTTCAGTCTGGAGTAATGAGGATTGGCTCAGGTTCCAGCAACAGATTCTCCTCTCCAGCTGTCACTGCCGCGGCTCCAAAACAGATAATTACTTGTTGAGCGAGGAAGCTGCTCCTCCATGTGTGTTCATGGCTGTGTGGGTTAACATCCATGCAGCTCCTGTGTTGTTGCTGTCTCCAGGCAGGACAGCCTCTGCAGGCCTTTGTGGTGGTGGTGGACGGTGAGCTGGTGGGGATGCTGGTCATCAGAGACGAGCAGGTAAAGGTTTCTGGATCTCTGCTCTGAGCTCATTGTAACGTTATGACTGACAGGGACGCTTGTCTCCCAGGACACCGAGTACCTTCACGCACGCTACAACGTGGACAGCTTCATCCGTTTCAGCAGCCACGGCTACGAGGAGCACGCCCACATTCGCCACTTCGTCCTGAAGCCTCGCTGCTACCACGTCACCAGACTCTGGTTCAAGGAGGTCCTGCGGCTGGCGCACAAGTCCTGCCTGTACCACCGCATCTACTCGCCTCTGTTGGCGGACCAGGTGAGTGGGCTGGGACCGGGGACCCATACAGACGGACCTAACGACAGGGACCACCCTGTCCCGATCGGGTCCCGGGGATGCAAAGGTCCCACGTGCTGCAGCTGGTTGCTGCTGACCCTGCAGGCCGGGCAGCAGGTGCTGAGGAGGCGTAACGTTCTCCTCAGCATGTAGAAAGCCCCCCCACCCTGAAGCAGGCAGCGACTGAGGCAGTGCACCAAGAATAGTGAGAGCAGAGGAAGCCTCAGCTGCTGCAGCCTCCTCTCAGGACCTCATTATCAGCTGGTTAACCTTTCTCTCTCTTCCACACTCACTCTGTCCTGCTCCTCTGCTCTCAGACTTCCTGCGTTCACCCTCTGGAGTTCATCCTGGACTCTTCGGTCCCGGTCCGGCCTCGGCAGCAGCTCATCTACCCGCTGGAGGAGCTTGGCATCAACGCCCCGTCCCGGCGGGTCACCGAGGACCAGGTGGGCCGAGCAGCAGCTGCCAGCCGGCGCAGGCTGGGTGTGTGGTGTCCACTAGGGGGCGCCGCTGCACAAGCTACACCTGAATAAGTTCACAGAAAACTGACAGATCAGATTCAAAAGTGAGGTGAAAGCTGCCTGTTCCAGCAGGTGATGTGCAGGAGAGAGAACACCTGCTCAGGTAGACTCAGGTAGGCTCAGGTAGACTCAGGTAGACTCAGGTAGACTCAGGTAGACCTGCTCCTCCATCTGGTTTAGATCCAGTGTGAGAAGCTGCAGCATCTCTCCATCCCTCCACCTCCAGGACCAGAACCTCTGCTCCGCTCTGGACCAGTGCTGGACAGTCACGGGCCACCTCAGCACAGAGACACAGACGACAGTCAGAACCTGAACAGAACCAGGAAGTCCAGTCCCTGTCCTGGTACCTCTGGTACCGCTCAGCCTCCCAAACAGGGAGCAGACGTTCCACGTCCAGAAAGCCAAAGCAGCATCTCAGGCCCTCTCTCCTGCTCTGGACTTCTCCCTCACAGGGAGTGGACCTTCCAGAAGAAAGGGGCCAGAACCAAGGCCTGACACCAGCTCCTAGGTTCTTACCAGCGAGCTGGACCCATCAGCTCTGGTCTGGTCTGCAGTCAGTAACTGGATAGATCAGTTCTCCCCTATTTAAAGGTCAGAAAAGGTTAGAAACCCAACTGTCACCTTGGCTCTGATTTATTCTGTTGTCCTGCTCTCTGACTGTTGACCACCGTTCACTCCTTCCTCTCCTCTGACGCACAGCTTCATCTCTGAGCTGTTTCAGCCTCCTCTTCCTCAGGAAGAAGCATCCCACTGAGCCGCCTGTCGCCTCCCTGCCAGGTCGTGTTTCTGTCCTGAGGAGAGGATGAGCTGCTGCTGCTGCTGCTGCTGCTGCTGCTGCTGCTGCTGCTGCTGCTGCTGCTGCTGCTGCTCAGGGATCCTCTGAGCATCTCTGTCTCTGGATGCTGCAGCAGGACGTCCCTCTGCTTCAGCTCTGGAATCAGCCTCAGCTCAGCCGCCTCCTTTAAACGGGTTTAGGCTCCAACAGGCAGACCAGAAATCACATTTTGTTCTTTGACTTTTTATTTGTCACAGAATAACTATAAAGAGAAGAATAAAAATAATCTTTCATCTGGAGAGGGAGGAACCGAGATTCAGAAGCAGCCTTGATGCCACATGAAAAAGGCCTGTTACTGGGTTTAAATCTCTCAGAACCGGCTCATGTCTTTACTCGGGCAGTTCTTCCTCCTCCATCTCTACTAGAGAACAAGTCGGGTTGCTGGTCCAACACCGGTTCAGTCTGCCTACAGATGCTCAAAGCCTATCAGATCTGAGCGGGTTTTGTCTTCTGGACCACCATGGAACATCTGGAGGATCATCATCAGATGATTGGTGTTGAAGGCAAAGTTCTCCTGGAGGCTGCAGTTCTACTGGGTCCGCCTGGACACCCGGTCCAGCTAGAAGAACTTAGAGTCATGAATCTTTAAATAAAAGCTCCGCCCAGCGGTCGTCCTGACAGGGTTTAGCTAGTCCTATTTGGACCTGAACAGAACTTTGCACCGGTCAGCGTAAACATTGTCTGCCAGCGGTACCGTGGAGTATCCCGCAGTACCGGGTCAGCTCGGTCCGGTCCACGGGTTTCTTTAGCTCTGATTCTTGTTGCTGCATACGCTGCAGCTCTGGCCCACAGTCTGGTTGAGGTGAAATACACCAAAGCTCTTCGTTTACCAGCAGAAACAGAGGAAACAGAGTTTAAAACAGTAGAATGAGCCAACAGGGCCACGATTTAGCCAGAAGACCAGAGATACTGCCGTAGAAATTCCTAAATCATAGTAGGACTATTCAATTCAATTTTATTTATATAGCGCCAATTCATGAAACATGTCATCTCGAGGCGCTTTACAAAGTCAAAATCAATCATATTATACAGATTGGTCAAAAATGTTCCTATATAAGGGAACCAGTTGATTGCTTCAAAGTCCCGACAAGCAGCATTCACTCCTGGAGAAGCGTAGAGCCACAGGGAGAGTCGAACTAGAACCCTTTAGGGGGAGGGAGGAATTTAACGGCACACTGATCAATCCTCTCTGGCCCAGTTAGGAAACCCAGCACCACCAAACTCTCAGAACCTCCTCAGTGGTCCATGGTGCTGCGTCTGGACTCTGTGCCTCCATACAAGCTGGGTTCTGCTTCTGGTTTTCTGAAACCTCTGATGGTTCTGCTTCATGTCTCACCATCGCTGATCCGCATTGGCTGCTTCTGTCCCACCCTGAACAACTCCAGCCCTGGCTTCCTCCTCTCTGCTGCTTCCATCCACCCAGGTGCATTATGGGCCTGATGATAGAAACTGAAGGAGGCGTCAGCAGCTTCAGACTAACTGGGTCACACTGGTTCAGATCGGACTCTGAAGCGTTCTGTCCCCGACCCGGCCGCATGGAGGCGGAGCCTGCAGAGCTCCACCTCATCATCACCGACCAGAACCGCCCTCCCAGGGATGAACTGGATTGGAGGCTGTTTCACCCTGACAGCCTTCAGGTTTCTCTAAAATTCAACACATTCTGTCCGTAAAGCAGCTGGTAGTCATCTTATGTTTTATTTGCTGAGCGTTTTGGCCAAACTGCCAGACTGAGCGTGGACATGAGAGACATGCAGGTTTTCTCAGAGTCAGAAATCTATGAGCTGTGCTGTAAACCTGAGTCTCTCTGTTCCCGTCAGGCGCCGTTTGCTCTCTGCCTCATCAGTAGGAAGCTCACCGTGGAACCGAAGGTGCGGATCAACGCCAGCATGGTGGTGGTGGGGGCCTCAGACACAGGCCTGGCTCTGCTGGAGGTGCTGTGCTTCTGGTGAGTCCTCCTAACCCTAAGGTTGTCCCTCTGACCTCAGCAGCACCCGCAGCGGTTCTCACTCTGCCACAGGAACCGAAGCACAGAACACCTTCTGATCTGGAACGGTTGTGCTTCACAGGTGACTGAAGTTCATGACGGAAAGGCCTTTAGAAACAGAGCAGACTACCTGAAAATGAGCTCTGAGCAGTGTCTCCACTCCTCTGCTCCTTCAGCCAAAGCTGCTCCTGCTTCCATGTTGATTCTTTGTTTACATGCTTCAGATCCTCCCGCCGCCCAGATCCCACTGACCTGCTCTGCTGGGGCCAGCAGTGCATGCTGGGTGATCAGCTGTGGCATCTGAGAACCTGATGCTCACGGAAAATCACACAGGTTCTTAGAGATGCAATTAAAAAATAAGCCTGGCAAGGCACGTTTATTTCTGAAGCACTTTTCAGTAACAAGACGATTCAAAGTGCATTTCATCTAATACTGATAGTGGTTAGAGTTAGATTTACGTCAGGTTTTTCATTCTAATAGGTTTTTGTTGATCAAACCTGCATCATGATGATGTTGAGTAATTTCTACCTGGATTAAGTGAAAAGATCAGATCCGGTTAAACGTCGTCTGTTAAACCATCCGCTTCACCTCCATACTCCCGTAAATCTTAGACTTAGACAACTTTATTTGTCATTTTGTATGCACAGGGAACGAAATTTCGTTGCATACAGTTTATAGATTACAGTAAATTAGATTACAGTTTGAGGTGCAGCAGTGATTTAAAAGTAAACAATTGAAATGTAAACAATGCAGGAGAAAAATCACAGTGTACAGGTGAGTATTTCTAAAAACCATTTGTGTGTGCAGAATTGATTGTGCAAAGGGCATTTGTGCAAGAATGCATTTAGAAACTGAGAGTTCGGCAGCATTTGTAATGCTAGATAGAGATGCAATGATGCAAATGTGCAAATATGCGAATGTTGTGCAGAGTCTATAGTTTATAGTTCAGCAGTTCAACAGTCTGATGGCAGCAGGGAAAAAGCTTTTGCAGAACCTGGTGGACCTGCAGCGGATGCTGAGGAACCTCTTCCCAGAGGGCAGCAGGGAGAACAGTCCATGGTGGGGGTGTGAGGGGTCTCTGATGATGTTACGGGCTCAGGACACACAGCGCTGAGATGAGATGTCCTTGATGGAGGGAAGAGGAGCCCCGATGATCCCTTCTGCTGTCCTCACCACTCTCCTCACGTTCCTCCAGTCGGAGGCACTGCAGCCTCCACACCACACAGAGAGACAGCTGGTCAGAATGCTCTCTATGGTGCTTCTGTAGAAAGTCGCGAGGATGGGCCGGGGCAGGTGGGCTCTCCTCATCCTCCGCAGGAAGTACAGTCGCTTCTGTGCCCTCTTCACCAGTGATGTGGTGTTCACAGACCAGGTGAGGTTGTCCGTGATGTGCACCCCCAGGAACTTGCAGGAACTTGCAAAATCCTGCAGATATGTTGGGAAAAGGTTTCTATATTTAACAAAACAGAGTTTCTGTTGTTTAGTTTCTATCCAGAAGTGCTCTCTGCGTCGCTGCATTCTAGTGGAAATGTTGTTTTTAATCCTCTACATGCATCAATATTTCACCTTTCAGTAGCAGCGCTGATAATGTTCATCTGTTTTTGTTCCTCCTCCTTCAGCTTTAGACAAAAGCTGAAGGAGGAGGAACTATATGCATTCTGTAGAGTGCATATAGTCTGGCTTTGAGTCTGGCTTTGAGTTTTTAGACAGGAGTTGGAGCGCCGTGTAGCTCGCCGGTCGTGCTGCGGTCACTCTCACATCCCATGTTAACGCTTTTTACCTCTAGATCAGATGGTGGCCTAGTGGTTAGAGCATTGTGCTTTTTTCCTGGAGGTTCTGGGTTCTACTCCTGCAGACTGCTACTCTGGGTCCCTGAGCAACACCCTTAGTCCCAGAATACTCCCTGGTGCCATACAGAGGCAAATAAAGGTTATTAATTTAGGTTCACATTCCACAGTCGGATTAGATGCATTGATCTTTTTTCCTCAAGTGTTTTTTCTGTAATTAATTCGTAGAAATTAACGTTTTAAAGTACCTTTCTTTGTTTCTGGCCAAATTAGAAACACTGAATCAGAATCAACTTTATTCGCCAAGTTTGTGGCAAACAAGGAACTTGATTTCGGATTCCATCGCTGGCAGACAAGAAAAACAATAAACTGCAGCCTAAAACAGAAACATAGAAGACGTGATCCAGCATCGTAAACCCCCCCCCCCCCTCCCAGAAGATGTGCTGTTTGACTCACGAAAAAATTAAATTAAAACAAATAGACCTAAAACCAGCTTCTTTCCCAAGAAGCTATACATATATATGTATATATAGCCCATGGGTCTCAAGATTAAAATGTAACAATGGCATTTTGGTTAAAACAGAGTCTGAAGCAGAAAAATAAAAAGACTTCATTGGACCTTAAGCTGAGCCACAAATGCATCTGAAATGTAGGATGGAGGCTTATTGAGCTCAGTCACCTGTGGCTGGTTTACCTGCTGAGGGACGAATGGACCTGATCTGAATAAAACCATTGCATGCGGCTCTACCAGGTGTACTTTCTATGTGACTGATGAAAAGCAGACGCTGGGATAAACATCTGGCAGCTGTTAGAAGAAGAAATATTTGTTTGTACCACGGGTCAGAGAAAGCCTGAGCTAAAGGACAGCTTTGTCACGCTGAAGTTTCTCCTCTTCTTCTTTATCAGCTTTACTTGGGGAATCCAGACTGTGGACAGGTCTGTTGACTCCAGGTCGGACGTTTAGCATGTTTTCCTTTGTCCTCGCTGTGAGATTAACTGCTGCGGGGAACAATGAGACGCTGAGGGCTGCAGAGTGAGAGGCGGCCGATAGCTGCCAGGCAACCGGGGCTGCTGTTCTGTGAGAGCGAGATATCCTGGAGCCGGAGAGGATGGTGAGGATGGAGGAGGCAGCTGTGTGAGGCCTGGCCATCAGCTGCTCTGGCTCCAGCCCCCTTTAATTAGCCGCTCGTCAGGGATCTGCAGCAGCGATCTGTGTTTGCTGTCACTAATGAGTTGACTAATGAGGCAGTTAGAGTCCGCTGCTCTAATGCTGAGGCGGCGACACATTCAGAGGGTGAAGCATGGGTCAGCTCGGCCCCCTTTATCAGCTCCATCCAAACCTCCCCCTCTCAGCTTTCTAACCCTAAACTCATTTCCCTGAGCTCCCCTCCCTCTCTAACTCCATCAGCGGCCGGGTCAGGGTCGCACAGATAAAGAGCTGAGCGGCGGCTCGGCCCTCTGCCCGCCGCGGTCAGGCTGCAGGGTCACCGTGGCCGTCTGTCGCTTGGTGATAACAGATCCAGAAGCGCTGATTCTGCCCCATAATTAGCCTCGTTGCCTCCGAGCTGCAGCAGAAATCCATCCTCAGTTTAGCAGCAAACACTGACTTCTGATTACAGGACGTTCCTGATTCACCTGTTCAACACATCAGAACCTTTAACTCAGTTCAGCTGTTACAGACACGTCCAGAACAGTTCTGATTCCTTTACCATCACTCGGTATTTCACAGGCTTTTGTCCCAATCTGCTGCTGTTTCCTGTTCCGACAAAGTCTGACCTAAGCTGACTCAGAAATTCAATCCATCAAGTGTTTATTCTAAACAAAAAGCTTCTTCTGTCATCAGTGGACCTCTCCTGCAGACGTAAAGCATTGCACCTCCTGCATGTGTGAAGCTGTCAGCGGCGTTTTGGTGGCTGGCGGTGCAGATGTGCCGCTAGGCGTTAATTTTACAGGAAGCAGAGATAAGAGCGCAACAACAGGCCATCAGTTTGTCCCGGCGATAAGCAGCAGAGCTGCAGCGGCTCTAATCAGCTGCGTAATGTCCTGAAGGCCACAATGAAACCGCTCATTTACATCATAAGAAACGCTTTGCTTTGAAAACAAAGAGACGGGAGGCTGCCAAAGATTTTCCTGCTCAGGAACCATCAGGGAACTGGAAACGCTGAAAAGATTTACGATACTGGTTCACGTCTTCTTCTATATTCATTCGATAAAGACACAAAGTGGCCAAGTTGGGTTTAAACCTGGTCCTGGAGGTTTAACTAAAACACCTTCAGACCTGAAACCAGCCAGTAGAGAGCTGGTGGTGAGCATCTGATCACAGGTTCTGTTTGCAGTTTATTTAACTTCTGCATGTGTGGCGTTCTGGACTGCTGACCCATCCAGGGCGCTGCCCAGCGACCCTGCAAGGAGAAACAGGTATAAAACAGGGTGGTGTGGACTCGTTATCCCAGCATCACTGCATGCAAAGAACCGTCTGGACCGTAAGAAAGCTTAGTACCATGCATTCAGACCCTATGCCTGTAAGATGCTCGGGTCTTTGGCTCCTCACAGCCACTGCTGAGCATTTTCCTCATGGATAAACCTCACAGACACAGGTTCACTCTCACCAACACCTACAGGTGATCCAGGTGCTACAGACTCACTTCTATCCATAAACTCCTGTTATTATCTTCAGCTGTCACTTTCTACATGTCCTATTAATTAATCCTGGATATTCTTCAGTGATGGTATCAAGGTGTTGGTTGTTTGTTCCTGTAACACTTTATCAGCTGGTTCTGCTGTTCTTTATGTCTCTCTCTGCAGGTGTAGAAGCAGACTCAGAGGATGTTATATCACTCTCTACCTTTCCTTTCCTCTTTCTCTTTCACCTTTTCTCCCTTTTAACATTTTGTCTGTTTCTCTCCTTTTTTTCCTCTTCTACCTGTTTCTGTGTCCATTGAACATGAAATAGTCTCTGCATAGATTCTAATAAAGCTTCTTGCAGATATAAATCAAGCAGAGCTCTATGGTGAAAGCAGTAAGGCTCCACTGGTGAAAATAAATCTGTCTTTGGCATTAAGACAACAATTAATGCTACGCTGCCAGACAGGACAAAAAAAAGATGTCCGTTGATTCTTGTTTGATGCAACATGAAAGTTTTTAAATGTATGGAAGTGGGAAGGTGATCCAACATAACCACAACGTATGGATTCTGTATTTAAAAACAACCACAGCAATAGTATCAGTAAAAATGTCTGACTTTCGTTACTGGAAGAGAGGACCCCGCGTCCTCCTGCCACATCCCTGGGAGGACGAAGTGTACAGGAGGAGACTGAAGGACGTGGCTCAGAACCATTGCTCCTTCTGGACCGCTGAGTCCTCCTGGTTCTGCCGTCTCTACAAGGCGATCTCCGTCCATCGAAACTGACTTCTGAGTTTCCTGGAAAACTCCAGGTTCTCTGTGTGCTTATGGTGTCATGTGGTCTGTTTCTCATTCTGTTCTGTTTGTCATCTTCCAGCTCTCACCTCCGGTTCAACAACCTCACCCTCATTTCAACGCACGGTTTCCCAAACTACGACCATCAGCAAGTCGGATTTCTATCCACAAGGTGCATAAAGAACAGCAGATGTGTTCATGCTCAACATGAAGTTTGGTTTGGTCCAGTTTTCTACAGCTTCGCCTCAGGAAAACTTCATCCTGCAAACTTCTGTCATGTAACTTTAGTTCAAACTGAAGTTGAACTTCCTCAATGTGTGAAGTGTTTGTTTTGACTGGGAGGAAAATCCAACTAGTAACAGTCCCTGTAATGACAGCTGATGTGAGTCCCAGACAGAGACCTCCTCTTCTCCATCTCCTGCAGCCACGCCTTCAGCAGCAGAGGCCTGGCCCAGACCCACCTGCTCTCCTGCATCCGTGTGGTGGCAGGAAAGATGGTGAGGATCAACAGGAAGTCCAAATACGTCCTGGTGGCTGATGGAACGAAGGTCCCATACGACTACCTGATCCTCTGCACGGGCCTTCAGTACCGGGTGAGCCAAACATGTTCCAGTGGAACCAATCCTGCTCCTAATCAATCCCCTCATGGTTTCATTACACTGATGTAGATCCTGGGACAATACTGAAGGTTAAAATGAACTCAGTTTTCTGCCAGCGTCCTCAGAGACGATTGCTGCAAAGCAAAGTTGTTTTTTTATTTCAGCCCGCTGCTGCTTACTTCTTCTGTGGTGTTTTTAAACCCAGCAACAGTCTGGGGATCCAGCTTTAGTCGTGATGCCAGCTGACTTTAGTCAGAGCTGCAATGTTGTTTTAAAATGTACCAATTAATACAATTTACAGCTTCCACTTGGCTACAAGCTCTCAGTTACACCTGAGGATCATCTGCTTAGAAGATGACATTGTGATGCTCTAAACAAAGTGCAGAGTTACTGGTGAACAGTTTATGAATATTCAGACTCTTCAGGGTGAAGGTGTGAGGTTCTCTGCCGCCCATATATGTCACTATATTTTTTCACAGTTCTCCTTTAATTTACAGGAATATTGATATCTTTATTTATAAAAAGCTTTCTTACAAACATCCACAGAACATGGCTGCCGAATGTCTTGAGTGGTGCCTGAGATCAGAGAGCGTGGGGAGGAACAGAAACAGAAAGATAGGGCAGCAAGAGCTTAAAATCAGTTCATACCCGGCAAGGCAACCGATGAAAATTTCAATTCAGTTTTATTCATACAGCACCAATTCATCATACACATCATCTCAAGGTTCTTTCCAAAGTCAGACTCCATCAGATCCTCCAGGTTGGTCAGAAAGTTTCCTCTCTAAGGAAACCCAGCAGGTTGCATCAAGTCTCTCCAAGCAGCATTCACTCCTCCTGAAAGAGCGTAGAGCCACAGTGGACAGTCGTCTGCATTGTTGATGGCTTTGCAGCAATCCCTCATACTGAGCATGCATGAAGCGACAGTGGAGAGGAAAACTCCCCTTTAACAGGGAGGAGAACCTCCAGCAGAACCAGAACCAGGCTCAGTGTGAACGCTCATCTGCCTCGACCCACTGGGGCTTAGAGAAGACAGAGCAGAGACACAGAAAGCTCAGAAAAGGATATCAGTGGTGGCATAATATGCTCACGTTTCCCAGTTTTGGTTAAAATGTGAACAGCTGCCTTTTGAACCATCTGCAGGCCTCTAAAACGTTTCCTGGGTATTCCAGACAGGAGAGCATTGCGGTAATCAGGGTGTGAAGACACAAAGGCCTGGATAAGAAGCTAAGCAGAGACTGTGGCGGTCCAATGACCATCAAGTCTGTCTTTTCAACATTAGGAAGCAGGAAATGATTAGATATCCACTGGTTACTGGTCTTCCAGTTTTGAACACTTGTTGCAGTCCTCTGAAATGTGAACAATGAGCAGGATCTGATGCTGCTGCAGGTACCCTGTCCCACTGGTGTGGATGTTACCCAGCCTGTCACTAACAGCCAGCTGGACCCCGAGGTGTCTGAGCGAAGATACACGGGGCCCGTCCCCTCCAACCTCTTCACCATCAGTGACCTCCATGACAGCATGGCCGCCCGCCGCTGGCTCTGTGACAACTTTATGGATCTGCAGGGTAAGTGAACCTCCTCCTCCAGCCGCACTAGCTCCTAAAATGAATCTGTAGCAGCGTGTCATCACTCAGCCAGTCAGCGCTGAAGTGGTCCGGTATAATTAGCAGCTAATTAGCAGCAGAGAAATCTTTCATCTCTGTGAATCAGGTCGGCCCTTTTCCATCCATTTTCCATTATCAGATCAGTGTGTGAGAGGCAGCGAGATACACAGTGTCATTAAGCAAAATTAATCTGCTCTCTGAAGGAATTGTGCTGCCATCGAGAGTAAGGCTTTTATTCTCACTAATTGGCTGATCCAAGTCATGAAGGAAAACCATTAATAAATGCAAATTACAACAGCAGACACTCCGAGATAGCATGTTTATTTCCATATTTCACCATAAGCACTAAAAGGAACCACAGAGTGCATGTAAATGTGTTTGTCTCGGATGGATTCAGTCTGAGTAAAGAGTCAGTTTCTGCTGCAGTGACGGAGGATTACAGCAGCTTCCAACACGTCAATGCAGCTGGAAGCAAAAACTTTTAATTCCCAAATTAAATTTATTTTAATTTGTAGAAAATGTGAATAAACCCAAACATGTTATCAGCTCACAGCGCTTAGATCTGTTACGATGAAACTTGGATCCAGGACAGTGGACAGAAACCTCCAACACCCCCTCAGTGTGTTTCGTTGAATGATCCGATTCATGCAGGTTCCTCCTGAACCAGGGATGGCCAGTGGGACCGTTCCAGACAGCCGGATGTCCTCTTTACAGCACTTTGCTCACTCTTACTCTATGCTGTAAAGCAGTGTTGAATTTAGAGTATTGCTAAGTTATTCCTTCTTGATTCAACGTGAGAATGATCTGATTAAAATCTGCCTTCAGTTTTTTTCCTTAAAAGTTTGACCTCCAAGATGTGGAAATGTTGCAGAGATCCACGTTGCTTCCTTGTTGAATCTGATCCCAGATAACGCCATCGTTTACGGAAACAGCCTGGATGTCTACATCACCGTCCAGACTCTGCTCAGCCTTGGTGTCCGTGGATCTCGCATCCATCTGATCCTCCCTCCCTCAGAGCCCGGCGTGTCCTGCTTCCCAGAACCCTCTGTGGAGCGGGCCGTGGAGGCGGCCATGAGGAAGGCTGAGGTCCAGGTCCACCAGAACTGCATCCTGGCTCAGATAAATGATGGAGAGCAGCCTGACCCGATCAACTCTGTCATTTTTACCACCGACTCAGAGCTTCTCCGACTGAAATGTGGAGTAAGTTCTTGTCTCAAGTCTAATGGACAGGTTCTGGCTTTTTTCAGCCCATTCTTGTTTATATTTAAACCAAAGCGAAAGTGTTGAATGACCAAAAAAATCTGGTGGATCTGGCGGATGGTAATTGACCTCACTTGAAGCTCCCTGTGTTTAGAAAAGACTGAATTGTTTGGGCATTTTTCCCATTTCCATCTCTTCTGTTAGTTTCTGAGCTGCTGTTTTCTGTTTTCAGCCTGAGGTTTTCAGGTTTGTGATCCGTGTGAGATCATCACCTGCTGAGAACAGGCCGCAGTTCACCTTAGCTCAGGCTAATAGCTGCCGTTAGCTACTGTTATAAGGTGACCAGATTTCTATAATGACGGGCGTGGAAGGTGCCTTCGACTCAGCTCTTCTACTATGTCAGGACAGCAGCAGGACCGGGTAAATACCTCTTAAACAAAAGGTATTTACCTTGTTTCTTACGAACAAAAGCGAATGAAGGGAAGCCAGGACCGGAGTAATATGCTCCCTTTTACACGTTCCTGTTAAAAGCTAAAAGATAAAAACTAGACTTCAATGTGCCCTTTATTTGACTGTCAAGTTTAGTCTTAAAAACAAGATTTGTTAGCTGTTATTAGCTACCGTTAGCTGCTCTTAGCTGTTGTTAGCTGTTATCGGCTACCGTTAGCTGCTGTTAGCTACTATTAGCTGCTGTTAGCTACTCTTAGCTGCTACTAGCTACTGTTGGCTGCTATAGCTGCTATTAGCTGCTGTTAGCTTCTACTTGATGCTGTTGGCTGCTATAGCTGCTGTTAGCTTCTACTTGATGCTGTTGGCTGCTATAGTTGCTGTTAGCTGCTATTAGCTACTGTTAGCTGCTACTAGCTACTGCTGGCTGCTATAGCTGCTACTAGCTACTGTTAGCTGCTGTTAGCTGCTACTAGCTACTGCTGGCTGCTATAGCTGCTGTTAGCTGCTCTTACCTTCTACTAGATACTGTTGGCTGCTATAGCTGCTGTTAGCAACTATTAGCTGCTGTTAGCTGCTACTAGCTACTGCTGGCTGCTATAGCTGCTGTTAGCTGCTATTAGCTACTGTTAGCTGCTGTTAGCTACTGTTAGCTACTGTTAACTGCTACGAGCTACTGTTGGCTGCTATAGCTGCTATTAGCTTCTACTAGATACTGTTGGCTGCTATAGCTGCTGTTAGCTGCTGTTAGCTACTGTTAACTGCTACTAGGGGGGGTCGTGGCCGAGTGGTTAGAGCAGCTTGCACTCAGAGAAGGATGCAAGTACCCGGTTCGATCCCCAGTGCCGGCACTCTGGGTCCCTGAGCAAGACCCTTAACCCCCGACTGCTCCCCAGGCGCCGCACAGTGGCAGCCCACTAACCTGACAAAAGCCAGCTCCACTCACATACATCTGGGACACCGCCGGTAGAGAGTGATTTCTCCAACCAAATTTATGGTCTGGCCAATCAGGACGCAGGGCTGGAGTTTCATAGATGTGACGTAGTGGAGACGCGACCATGACGTGAGACTGTTTTGATAGCAATGGCGGCTTGTCGAGGAAGCAAGCGTTAACATTGATGCTGCTATTTCTTCCGTGTTGTCCAATCTACCTAATATTGTTTCATTAAAAGAACATCAGAGAACGGCTCTGAAGGCTTTTGTTGGTGGAAACGATGTTTTCGCCCTTTTCCCGACCGGATTTGGCAAGTTTTGTTTTCCGGGGCCAGCGGACGTGCAGACGCGGACGCGCCCCGGAGCGGTTAGCAGTTAGCGGTTAGCGCTAACTATGTTAGGAGGCCTTTAGTCCTCAACGCGGTCGGCCCGGAATCGACTCCGACCCGCGGCGCTTTGCCGCCTGTCTTCCCCCCTCTTCCTGTCAGCTCACTGTCAATAAAACGCATGCCACTAGAGCCGCAAACACATTATTATTATTATTTTATTTTTTTCCCTGCGTCGCTATCATCAGCGTCACGGGTTAGCTTCGGTGTGAGTGGTTGAAATAGCACGTCAATAAAGATGACAGACAAGTGGCTTATCCAATCATATCCAAGAATTTTTGATAAGGCCCAGCCTTCTGTAAAGGCAATTCCTATGGCGGTGTCCCAGATGTATGTGAGTGGAGCTAGGCGGAGCGACATACAGCTGGCTTTTGTCAGGTTAGCAGCCCACTGCTCCCCAAGGGGATGGGTTAAGATGCAGAAGTGAATTTCTCCATTGTGAGATCAATAAAGTTCGATTATTATTATTATTATTATTAGCTACTGTTGGCTGCTATAGCTGCTGTTAGCTTCTACTAGATACTGTTGGCTGCTATAGCTGCTGTTAGCTGCTATTAGCTACTGTTAGCTGCTGTTAGCTACTGTTAGCTGCTACTAGCTACTGCTGGCTGCTATAGCTGCTGTTAGCTGCCATTAGTTACTGTTAGCTGCTGTTAGATAGTGTTAGCTGCTACTAGCTACTGCTGGCTCCTATAGCTACTGTTAACTGCTACTAGCTATTGTTGGCTGCTATAGCTACTGTTAGCTGCCATTAGCTACTGTTAGCTAGTGTTAGCGACCTTTTGAATGTGTCGTGTAGCCAATCAGAAAGCGCAGTGAGGGAAACCCTGACAAAAAACAGCTCCGCTCCATGTCACAGTGCAGCAAACATAGAGCTGTGGTTCGTCTACACTCCTTTAAACAATACCTTTTCTTTTTTATGTTTTTCCCTGTTAAAATGAATCCACAAACTTCATTGTGTTTTGTTCCTCATCATCCATGTTTATTTACTCTGAACGTTTCTGACATCTGAATGATCCCGACTTAAATCTTTTCGTGTCTGGTGTGCTGTGCTTGCTGTCTGACCGGACACCTCACAGTACGAGCAAACCTCTTTTATCTACGATTGTCTTATCATTACGTATGGTGCCCTCAGGCTTTGAAAATCATCCGCCTATTTTAAAATCTTGTTGTGTGAACCAGCCTTTATGTTACATAGACTCAGTCAACACAAAGAAGACATTTTAAGTGTTTATTTCGGTTAATTTGGATGATTACGTCAGACCATTAGAAAGGATTTTAACACAGATCATCTAGAACAGTAACAGTTGCCCCTCTTGTCAAGCCACTCCCTGACCAGAGACAGCGTCAGAAGCACCGCACTGGAGATAAAAAGAACCAGAACTGGCCTGCTGCTCAGCGGGCCGACGTCCTGTTTTCAGATGAAAGTAAATTCTGCGTTGCATTTGGAAATCAAAGTCCCACATTCTGGAGGACGAGTGGAGAGGCCCAGAATCCACATTGCTAGACAAGAGGGAAGTTTCTCCAGCCAGTGATGATCTGGGGTCCAAATCATCTGTTGGTTCTGGTCCACTGGGTTTTCTGAAGTCCACAGTCAACGCAGCCATCTAGCAGGACACTTCAGAGCACCGAACAGAGCTTTTGGAGGACACATGGGCTGCTGTGTGAGATGAGAGACACCAGAACCAGTGATGCCGATGACCTGAAGGCCGCTGTCAAAGCAACCTGGGCTTCCAGAACACCTCAGCAGAACCACAGGCTGATCTCCTCCATGCTGCGTTGCACTGATCCAGACCCGGTACTGGGAGCAGAAACTGTGTAGATGCTGTTCAGTAGGTCCAGATTTCTGGATTGAAATCATCTTTTTATTGGTCTGATGTAATATTTTCCTTTTCTGATGAACTAAATGTTGGGATTTTATCAACTGGAAACCAGAATCTTCTGTTGAGTGTTAAATTTTCAGCTTGTTTATATTTAACCGTCAGATCCAGGGTCACAGTAAATGAAACTGATAGACTGACCAATGAGGTGAGCTCTGATGGATCTCTCCTCTCAGGTGTTCATCAACCTTTCCAATAAAGGCGTGGACTACGACAGCTTCCACAGCATCAGAACCTGCTTCCTGCCCTTCGACGGCAGACTGGTGATAAACAGCCGCTTCCTCACCAGCGACGCCTCCATTTACGCTGCCGGGCCCCTCACCAAGTTCTCCTGCAGATACCACTCGGATGAATGGACCCACGCCAACTTCAACTCCAAGGAGGTGGGCCAGGATTTAGCCGCCGTGCTGCTGTCCCTGCTCGATCCGACCCAGGAGGCTCCAAAGGATCCTCCCTCTGAGGCGGATCTTCTCATCCCACTTTACAAACAACCCAAGATCCAAGGTCCGTCTTCCTGCCCAGCTGAGGTTCTTCCTCGCAGCTCTGAGCGGATCTCAGGGTCCAGAACATGTTCAGGGTTTCTGTGTTGCTGTGTTCTCTCTGAGTGAAGTTCTCAGTATTTCTTTACACAAACATGCTCTCAGCCTTCCGCCCACGTGTAACGACGGCGCTCGCTCAGTCCAGCGCAGGCAGGCGGCATTGTTGAGCAGACCAAGGCCGCTCCGCAGGTTCCAGCAGCACAACAGCCACTCTGGGCTGGCCTTCTCTGAAGCACGGGACACGCGTGACCTTTGCAGAGCCACATCACCGCCTGTTATCTGAGTCCATTAGCTTTGCTGTTGGTGGAGGATGCTGGCTGTCATTGTCTGTCTCAGCAGCTTCAGCTTCATTTCTGCTCTGTCAGGCTGGTAAACCCGGTTCTGACAGCTGGATTATCAGCATCTTTACATCAAATCCAACCTTTTAGCTGCTGTGAATCAGAAAACACAACCATCTACATTAGGGCTGGACCATGTAGAAAAAGAGCATATCGATAAAATAGAAATGATATCGGATCGATATTGATAATTATCAACACATTAAAAACATATTTTAACTGCAGCCCTGGACATTTTATGCTGTTGCTTAGCGACTGAATTCAAACTCAACCCTTTATTCAACCAACTTTTACCAAAACTGCAACTTTTTAAGAAAGAAAACGTGTGCTCTCTGACCTCTGTGAAGGGGGCGGAGCTTGGCTCCTGTTTCTGCGTCGTGATTGGCTGGGAGGATGTAATGATGTAATATTAACCTACATGCTAGAATGCAAAAGGAAGGAAAATTTATTCTATTGAACTTTTTATTGACCCTTTTTTCTATAATCGATAAATATCGTTATTGAATTATCGTCCAGCCCTATCTACATCCTTCAGCTGTCCCTCTGTCTTTCAGGAGGGACACTTCCTGGTGGACATCACTTCCTGCATGTGACCAAAGCGTCTCCCACCTTGCGGACGGGTCCTCGTGTGCAGCCTGTGAGTTCAGCCTGATGTGTTCTGTGTGGAGGTCCAGGTGTGCTGTAGTCCTGCTGAAACGGGCCCAAGCCCAACATGTTCTGTTGGTGATCCAGGACGGCGGGATCGTGAGCGGACAAGCAGAGACGGGGAACTACTTCTGTCTCCATCTGAGCCATCTGGAGCTGGTGGAGAGCCTCACCTGTCTGTCCCTGAAGCCCCTCCCCATCTCCAACTACCTGAACCTGTTTGGGAAGCACCAGGAGCTGCTGGGCGAGCTGCTGCTCCGCTGCCGGCTCACTCTGGTCCCTGACCTGCACAGGTGGGTCAGCAGCGGCTCTACAGGTGTTGGGTTACACATAGGTTAGACTCCACCGCCGCCGCCGTCTCTGGACCGCATCAGAACCGCATCAGAATCGCATCAGAACCGCATCAGAACCACAGAACCGCATCAGAACCGCATCAGAACCAGGATTTATGGGAGAGTATCACTAATCAGCAGTTTGACATAAAAATCTGCTTTTCTACTAAAAACCAACATGACTTTATCTTTTATCTTTAAACCTCTTTGCTGTAACATCTGTTTCCAAAACATAAGCACTTTTAAAACATTTTCTCTGGCTGCACATCACGTTTGAGAACTCCCCGTGTTTCACACGGTTTGCTTTTTGGCTTTAGCTTTAGCCTAGCTTTAGCCTAGCGTTAGCCTAGCGCTAGCCAAGCCTTAACCTCATAATGGCTTCTCCGTCTCTGACTAAGTCTCCTATCTGCTGCTCTCTGTGTCAGATGTTCAGTTATTCCTCTGCCTCCTTTAGTGATAATGGTACATGTAATAAATGTAGTATTTTTGTAGCTTTGGAGGCGAGGGTGTCAGAACTGGAGACCCGACTCCGTGCTGTTGAAAAACCGGCTGATAGCCGCTCCTTTGCTAGCGCGGAGCCACAAAGAGTAACGTCACGTAGCGAACAAACAGCCGCACTCGAACAGCCGGTTAAGCAGGCCGGCTGGGTGACGGTTCGTAGGAAGTATAACTCTAGATTTCAGCCCCCAGATCACCACCAACCCGTCTGCGTTTCTAATAAATTTTCCCCTCTGAGCGACAGTCTCGCCGAGGAGCCGACCTTAATTATTGGCAGCTCCTTACTAAGAAACGTGGCACTAAAGAAACCAGGAACCATAGTTAAATGCCTACCAGGGGCCAGAACGGGCGACATAGAATCCTACCTAAAACTGCTGGCTAAGGATAAGCGTAAATACAGTAAGATTGTTATTCACGCTGGCGGTAATGACACCCGGTCACGGCGATCGGAGGTCACTAAAGTTGGTGTTGCTTCGGTGTGTGAGTTCGCTAAAACAATGTCGGACTCTGTAATTTTCTCTGGTCCCCTGCCTGATCTGACCAGTGATGACAAGTTTAGCCGCATGTCATCATTCAACCGCTGGTTGTCTAGGTGGTGTCCAGAAAACGACGTGGGCTACATTGATAACTGGCAAACTTTCTGGGGAGAACCTGGTCTGACCCGGAGAGACGGCATCCATCCCACTTTGGATGGTGCAGCTCTTCTTTCTAGGAATCTGGCCGGATTTAATAGTTCTCCTAAATGCTGACAACCCAGGGTCCAGACCAGGAAGCAGAGCCGTAGTTTAACACACCTCTCTGCAGCTTCTGTACTGTTACCCACCCATTACCCTATTGAGATGGTGTCTTTCCCACGGCCAAAACTTAACAGATCAAAAACTGATCTAAAGGGAACAAATCATAAAAATCTAATAAAAATCCATACGGATCACTTTGAACCAAAAAATAAAAGAATTAAATGTGGTCTATTAAATATAAGGTCTCTCCCTCCAAAGACTTTGTTAGTTAATGAATTGATTTCTGATAATCAGATTGATTTATTGTGTCTCACAGAAACCTGGCTACAAGAGGACTACGTTAGTATAAATGAGTCAACTCCCTCCAGTTATTCAAATTTCCACATTCCCAGATCTGTGGGAAGAGGAGGAGGAGTGGCAACCATCTTTCAGTCTGATTTATTAATTAGTCCCAGGCCAATTAATAACTACAGTTCTTTTGAACATTTAACCCTCAGTTTCCCTCATCCAAACTGCAAAGCAATAAAACCTCTTCTGTTTGTTGTTTTGTATCGTCCACCAGGCCCTTACACTAAGTTTTTGGATCAGTTGTCACACTTCTTATCTGATTTGGTGATAAACACCGACAAGGTTATTATAGTGGGTGATTTTAACATTCACGTTGACACAGAATGGGATAACCTTAGTGTAGCCTTTAAAACTATCCTAGATTCAATTGGTTTTGCTCAAAATGTGCATAAACCGACGCACTCTTGGCTCCATACTTTAGACCTTGTGCTGACATATGGCATTGATTGTGAAGAATTAACAGTATTTCCTCACAACCCTGTCCTATCTGACCATTTTTTAATAACCTTTGAGTTTAATCTAACTGAGTTCTCCACCCCCAAAAGAGGGTTCCATTATAGTAGATCTTTATCGGATAATGCTGTATCAAACTTTAAAGAGTCTGTCCCCCTCTTAATATTGTCAGTATTGCAGAAATACCCTGCAGATAGCAGCAATGTTGTTTCTTCCAATTCACAAATAGATGTCTTTGTTAACGGTATGACTTCGTCATTGCGTTCTGCATTAGATAATGTAGCTCCCTTGAAAAAGAAGGCGATTATTCACAGGAAGCTGGCTCCCTGGTTTAATTCAGAGCTGCGTTCCTTGAAACACAATGTTAGGAAATTGGAGAGAAAATGGCGCTCTACACACCAAGAGGAATCCTACTTAATCTGGAGGGACAGTCTATTGTTGTATAACAAGACCCTTCGCAGAGTTAGAGCAGCATATTTTTCATCATTAATTGAGGAGAATAAGAATAATCCTAGATTTCTCTTTAGTACAGTTGCCAAACTTACTCAGAGCTGCAGCTCTGTTGATCCATCCATTCCCTTAGCTCTTAGCAGTAATGACTTTATGGGATTCTTCATAAATAAAATTGATGCCATTAAAAATAAAATAATTGGCATCCTCCCAAACATGATTACCTCGTCCTCAGTAAGTAAGGCAGCATTGGAGGAATCCTTAGAACCTGCGCTGTGTCTGAACTGTTTAAAAGCAGTAGAGCTTTCTGAGCTATCTAAAATTTTAGCTTCATCTAAACCTTCTACCTGTATGTTAGACCCAATCCCAACCAAGTTGTTTAAGGAGATATTCCCATTGATCAGTGGCCCTATTTTAGACATGATTAATCTATCCTTAGTAAATGGATATGTACCATAGGCTTTTAAAGTAGCTGTTATTAAACCTTTACTTAAAGTCCAACTCTTGGACTGAAACAAAATCCTGAAAACCGTTGAATAACTTCCAGAACAAGGTAAACTTTGAATATTCATGTGTCAAAAGTGTTCAAATTAAGTTTAAATATGAAATATTGCGCATTTTATACACCGATTTTGGTATTCCGAATTTGGTGCTTTCTTCGTTTACGATCGGCCATTTCCGACGTGTGACGTCAGTTCAAGAATACCGAGAATGCGCGCAGCGAACTTGCATAGAAACACACAGGCGTTTACGTTGTACAACCGGTACGGCGAACAAGGATATATGCATGTTTTCCAGTATCTTCTTTCACACACCAAATCTGCTGATCCACGTCTACTTTGAGCAAGCGCTTTTTAAAAAAAATCGCCGAACTAAGTCCACAATAAAATGCCTTCTAATGTCGCTTATAGACCAGTTCACTGCTATTGTTTTCATCCGGGTTTTCGCGCATGCGCGCCGGACTGGAAGGAAACTGACGAGTTCTCGGCGTATTTTTCTTTTTTAGATAACGTATCACAAGATCGTTTTAAGAGTAAGTTGATGGTTGATGGTATCATATTGTCAGATTTATACAGCAAAAGCCTGAAGGGACGGAGCGAGTCTGTGAAATGCTGGCCAAGGGTTCCGTATACAGCTGCCTTATAAACACGGCAGGCAGCACACACGAGAGAGCATGAAAGCTATGAAATCACTGGACGGCTACAATTATTTTATATCGGCTCCAGCAACCCCCGCGACCCCATGAGGGATTAAGCGGGTCAGAAAATGGATGGATGGACGTTCAGGCATGTTTGTTTAACATCAGAAAGCGGAGACACAGCGGAGACACAGCGCTTCAGCAGAGAGTACGAACCGCCCGGTAGGTTAAAACAAAAATTGTTCACTAAGGATTATTTCGGTGTTTTTGTCTTATTAATCCTTTTCACAGACTCATGCCAGAGGGTTTGCATACATTGTACATGTACGTATATAAAAAAAATCGCCGTAGTTGGTGGCTGTAGTGCAGACCGCGGTGAAGTTGGCTTGACATTGGACATTCAAGCTCTGCGGAGTCAGCGGGATCTAGCTCACGGTTGATCCGGTTGAAGGACTCCGATTTCGGCCAGCGTCTCTCAGCCGCTCCCTTCTCCCATACGCGGTGGGACCGTCAACAAATCTGGATTGATTTTTGTTTCTCAAGAGTGTTCCGCTGACTCCACGGAGGTTGAATTTCCATGTCAAACCAACTTCACCGCGGTCTAGTGCAGGGCAGAAAGTAGCGCTACATACTTGGCCGGTGGATCAAAAGGTCCGAAAGAAATGGGATAAATTTGTGAAAGAAACGCGAAAGGACTGGATTGCCGGCAGTGACAAAAGTGTTTTATGCAATTCACACTTCACGAGCGAGGATTGTGAGGGCTACTTACAATGGAGCATGGGCTCTATGTCTTGGGCAGCGTTAGATATAGTCTCCTCAGGTTCACCTTGTTCAAACTCCGTTTCTTCGTAGATATATTCGGTATCGGAGTCGCCGATGCTTGAGGGGGAGTTTGAAGATGTATCAGACATTTTTTTATTAATTTTTTTGTACGTAGAGTAAGAGTTATTAATAAAATTGAACAAATCAGTAGCGAAAGACGTAGTATTTGCAGGCTGATGCACGGTACTAGTTCTGTTTGTGACGTCGCATTCCGGAACTGCCCGAATGCAGAATGTTCGGGCACTTTCGCTTATACAGCAAGTTTTATCGAAATTACTTCCAAACGGCGCACATAATTCACATATAATATACATTTCTTTACTCTGGTGACTATTTGAATGCATCTGGCAAAAAATACATTCAGTCCAAGAGTTAGACTTTAAGAAACCTTCTCTTGATCAAGATGAGTTAGTAAATTACAGACCTATATCTAATCTTCTTTTCTTATCTAAAATTCTTGAGAAAGTAGTTGCTAATCAACGTTGTGAACATTTACATAGTAATGACCAACTTGAGGAGTTTCAGTCAGGCTTCAGAGCTCATCATAGCACTGAAACAGCTCTGGTGAAGGTCACTAATGATATTCTCATGGCCTCAGATAATGGACTTGTGTCTGTACTTGTCCTGTTAGATCTCAGTGCTGCATTTGATACAGTTGATCACAATATTCTCCTACAAAGACTTGAGCATACTGTAGGGATTAAGGGGAAAGCATTAGGCTAGTTTAAATCTTATCTGTTGGACAGATTCCAGTTTGTTCATGTTAATAATAAATCTTCCTCAAACTCTAGGGTCACCTGTGGAGTACCACAGGGTTCAGTCCTTGGACCAATTCTCTTTACTATATATATGCTTCCGATTGGCAAAATTATCAGACAGCATGGGATTAATTTCCACTGTTATGCTGATGACACTCAGCTATATTTATCCATAAATCCTGATGAATCCAATCAGTTACTTCGACTGCAGTCATGTCTTGATGACATCAAAAGCTGGATGACTTTAAATTTTCTGCATTTAAATTCTGACAAGACAGAAGTTATAATCTTTGGACCAGAGTCCTCAAAAAATAAAGTTCTTAACCAATCACTTAATCTGGATGGCATTAACTTGGCCTCTGGTAATAAAGTAAAAAACCTTGGTGTTATTTTTGACCAAGACATGTCATTTAAATCCCATATTAAACAGGTTTCCAGTGTTTCCTTTTTTCACCTCAGGAATATCGCCAAAATTAGAAACATTCTGTCCAGGAGTGATGCTGAAAAACTAGTCCATGCATTTGTTCCTTCAAGGCTGGACTATTGTAATTCTTTACTATCAGGAAGTCCACAAAATGCAGTTCAAAGTCTTCAGCTGATCCAAAATGCTGCAGCAAGAGTTCTGATGAAAATCAACAAGAGGGATCATATTTCTCCTATTTTAGCTTCCCTTCATTGGCTTCCTGTTAAATCAAGAATAGTTTAAAATTCTTCTTCTAACGTATAAAGCCCTTAATAATCAAGCTCCATCATATATCAGAGCTCTGATTACCCCGTATGTTCCTAACAGAGCACTTCGCTCTCAGACTGCAGGTCTGCTGGTGGTTCCTAGAGTCTCTAAAAGTAGAATGGGAGGCAGATCCTTTAGCTATCAGGCTCCTCTCCTGTGGAACCAACTCCCAGTTTTGGTCCGTGAGGCAGACACCCCGTCTACTTTTAAGACTAATCTTAAACTTTCCTTTTTGACAAAGCTTCTAGTCAGAGTGGCTCATGTTACTCTGAGCTACCTCTATAGTTATGCTGCTATAGGCTTAGGCTACTGGAGGACATCAGGATCTAATTTTCTCATTCTATAGAGTTCTACTGTTCTTCAATTAAGCATTGCTTGTCATAATTTCTGCTTATAACTTTTTGTTCTCTTTTTTCTTCATAGTAGGTACACCTGGTCTGACGTTCTGTTAACTGTGACATCATCCAGAGAAGACAGATCACCCGCTATTACCATCTAATATAGAACAGATTACTGGATCAATGTGTGCTTCTGTGATTGTTTGTCTCTCTTGTTGTGTCTCTGCTCTGTCTTCTGTAACCCCCAGTGGGTCGAGGCAGATGACCGTTCATACTGAGCCCGGTTCTGGTTCTGCTGGAGGTTTTTCCTTCCCGCTAATGGGTGGTTTTTCTTCCCACTGTCGCTTCATGCTTGCTCAGTATGAGGGATTGCTGCAAAGCCATGTACAATGCAGACGACTCTCCCTGTAGCTCTACGCTTCTCCAGGAGTGAATGCTGCTTGTCGTGAAACGTAACGTCACGATGACGTCACATCACGTGGTACGCAGTAGGACAAACTCCCAAACTCGCCGTTGTTTTGCTGTGGAAGAGACGTGCGTTAGCCTAGGTTGTACTCGTTTAAACGACTGCTTTTTCCAAAATCTAAGACCATGGTTTATAAACATTGTTGCTATGGAACGTGCAACAGCGACTCG
Source organism: Fundulus diaphanus (assembly GCA_037039145.1). Taxonomy (NCBI): domain Eukaryota; kingdom Metazoa; phylum Chordata; class Actinopteri; order Cyprinodontiformes; family Fundulidae; genus Fundulus; species Fundulus diaphanus. Next base: position 46,584,521 of record CM073142.1, on the reverse strand, counting down.
AGGTACGCTGATCGGCCGCATATGAAGGATGTTTTCTTCATTACTTTCCCGAAATTCAAGAGTGCCAAGGAGAAATGTGTGCGCTTGGTCCATCGGTGCAGTCGGCCTACATATGTAGCAAGGATTTTGTCGGAGGAAAGGGCACAATCGAAGAACATCCTGACCCAATTCCAGCGACATCAAGTAGTGAACAGCTAAGATTATTTTGGTGGCCGACATGTCAATAATGAAGCGCCTGCTACCATGATAGCATATAGGCTATCATGGTAGCAGGCGCTAACATGATACCCTGCTACCAGGATAGCCTACTCAAAAACATTTCAAATGAGACAAACATTAAACATATACCGATCCCTGGACGGTGATTACAAACAAAAAAAACGGCCGACGACGGCATGACCGCCGCGCAGGAAAAAAAAAAAAAAACAAAGCTTACCGTTCGATCGACTCGGCCCGTTTTCCGGTCTTTTTAAGCCCTCGACACTCAAGCCATCGTTTGAGCTGAAGGTTGGTGTGTTCTTCGACAGTGCGACCAGTAAACCGTGCGTCTGGGACATCGTTTTGAGAAAGTTTAATGGCTGCAAAGTCGGTCATATCGCTGGTTCTGTTGCTGGTTGCTACGTGCGTTCTCTATCGGTTTGTCCTACCTAAGCGGCAAAAGGGGCGTTGCTCTTGAGGCGGTGACGTCACGTGCGCGGTACCCCAATTAACTTTGTAAAGTGCCTCGAGATGACATGTTTCATGAATTGGCGCTATATAAATAAAATTGAATTGAATTGAATTGAATGATAAAAATTATTCAGCTTTGGTTTATTGACGGTTCAGGAGAAGATCGACTTGATGACGTTAACACCACCATCCATACATGATTTATCCATCATTCATCCATCCATCCATCATCCATCCATCATTCATCCATCATCTATCCATCATTCATCCATCCATCCATCATTCATCCATCATCCATCCATCCATCCATCATTCATCCATCATTCATCCATCATCCATCCATCATTCATCCATCCATCATTCATCCATCATCCATCCATCCATCCATCATTCATCCATCCATCCATCATCCATCCATCCATCATCCATCCATCATTCATCCATCCATCATTCATCCATCATCCATCCATCATTCATCCATCTATCCATCCATCATCCATCCATCATTCATCCATCCATCATTCATCCATCATTCATCCATCATCATCCATCCATCCATCATCCATCCATCATTCATCCATCATTATCCATCCATCCATCATCATTCAACCATCATTCATCCATCCATCCATCATCATCCATCCATCCATCATCCATCCATCATTCATCCATCATTATCCATCCATCCATCCAACCATCATCCATCATTCATCCATCCATCCATCATCATCCATCCATCATTTATCCATCCATCCATCATCCATCATCCATCCATCATCATCCATCCATCATCCATCCATCCATCCATCCAACCATCATCCATCATTCATCCATCCATCCATCATCCATCCATCATCATCCATCATCCATCATTCATCCATCCATCATTCATCCATCCATTCATCCATCATTCATCCATCATCCATCATTCATCCATCATTCATCCATCCATCATCCATCCATCCATCATCCATCATTCATCCATCCATCATTCATCCATCCATCATCCATCATTCATCCATCCATCATTCATCCATCCATACATCATTCATCCATCCATCCATCATTCATCCATCCATCATGCATAAATCATTCATCCTTCATCCATCCATCCATCATCCATCCATCATCCATCCATCCATCATCCATCATCATCCATCCATCCATCATCATTCAACCATCATCCATCATTCATCCATCCATCCATCATCATCCATCCATCCATCATCATCCATCCATCATTCATCCATCATCATCCATCCATCCATCCAACCATCATCCATCCATCATCATCCATCCATCATTTATCCATCCATCCATCATCCATCCATCATCATCCATCCATCCAACCATCATCCATCATTCACCCATCCATCATCCATCCATCATCATCCATCATCCATCATTCATCCATCCATCATTCATCCATCCATTCATCCATCATTCATCCATCATTCATCCATCATCCATCATTCATCCATCATTCATCCATCATCCATCATTCATCCATCCCTCATTCATCCATCCATCATTCATCCATCATCCATCCATCATTCATCCATCATCCATCCATCATTCATCCATCTATCTATCCATCCATCCATCATTCATCCATCATTCATCCACCCATACATCCCTCCATCATCCATCCATCTATCCATCCATCCATGATCCATCCATCATTCATCCATCCATCATTCATCCATCATTCATCCATCCATACATCATTCATCCATCCATCATTCATCCATCATTCATCCATCATCCATCATTCATCCATCCCTCATTCATCCATCCATCATTCATCCATCATCCATCCATCATTCATCCATCTATCTATCCATCCATCCATGATCCATCCATCATTCATCCACCCATACATCCCTCCATCATCCATCCATCATTCATCCATCTATCCATCCATCCATGATCCATCCATCATTCATCCATCCATCATTCATCCATCATTCATCCATCCATACATCATCCATCCATCATTCATCCATCCATACATCCATCCATCCATCATTCATCCATCCATCCATCATCCATCCATCATTCATCCATCCATCATTCATCCATAATTCATCCATCCATACATCATTCATCCATCCATCATTCATCCATCCATCCATCCATCCATCATTCATCCATCCATCCATCATTCATCCATCATCCATCCATCCATCATTCATCCATCCATCCATCATTCATCCATCCATCATTCATCCATCCATCCATCATTCATCCATCCATCCATCATTCATCCATCCATCATTCATAAATCATTCATCCTTCATCCATCCATCCATCCATCATCCATCCATCCATCATCCATCCATCATCCATCATCATCCATCCATCCATCATCCATCCATCATTCATCCATCATCATCCATCCATCCATCATCCATCCATCATTCATCCATCATTCATCCATCCATCCATCATCATCCATCCATCATTTATCCATCCATCCATCATCCATCCATCATCATCCATCCATCCAACCATCATCCATCCATCCATCATCCATCCATCCATCCATCCATCATTCATCCATCCATTCATCCATCATTCATCCATCATTCATCCATCATTCATCCATCATCCATCATTCATCCATCCCTCATTCATCCATCCATCATTCATCCATCATCCATCCATCATCCATCCATCATCATCCATCATCCATCCATCATTCATCCATCATTCATCCATCATTCATCCATCATCCATCATTCATCCATCCCTCATTCATCCATCCATCCATCATCATCCATCATCCATCCATCATCATCCATCATTCATCCATCCATCATTCATCCATCCATTCATCCATCATTCATCCATCATTCATCCATCATCCATCATTCATCCATCCCTCATTCATCCATCCATCATTCATCCATCATCCATCCATCATCATCCATCATCCATCCATCATTCATCCATCATTCATCCATCATTCATCCATCATCCATCATTCATCCATCCCTCATTCATCCATCCATCATCCATCCATCATCATCCATCATCCATCCATCATTCATCCATCCATCATCCACCCATCCATCATTCATCCCTTCTTTTCAATACTAAGTGAAGGCAGAGGGTGAGAACGACCCACATTGACGGTTTCAGGAGCTTCCAGAGGAAAGATTTCAGGCGCAGCATTTTTCTACCAGATGACTGTAAATGAAGTCTGCTGACGAGGCAGCAGCAGCATCTCAGGCGGCTCTTTGTCTTCCTGGGTGTTTGTCTAACAGCAGGTGACCTGCTTCTGAGACTTCAGCCCAAATGACCCCAGACACGCTGGCCTGTGGCCCGCGCCTCCTAATCTGTTTATGCAGCTCCCCAGTGTGTCTGCGAGGCGCTGCGGGACGGGACAAAGCTCAGGAAGTCACCGAGGAGCCGCGGCAGCATCACCGAGAGCAGCTGGCTGACTCCTGACTGAGAGAAACGCTGCATCCTGGTTTCTAAACCAGACCGCCTCAGCACCACAACGTGGTCCTTGTTTTAAACTGGACAAACCCAACAAGCAGTCGGACCTTCTGGGTCAGAACCGCCTGTTAAACAGACGTTTTAGTTGTCAGCGTGCAGGGAGAAATCCTCCAGCTGTGCCACGAAGCCTTCAGATCAGGTCCGAAACATCAGAACCGTACTGGATTCAAACTTAAGTCCTAAAAACGACGGTAAAAATGTCCCAGAAACACATTTAATAATCTGAACGTGTCCAGAGTACGGCTGACCCCGTCCAGAACCTGGAGAATGGATCGGGGGTCTTCAGTTCCGGTCCAACACACCTGAATCAATCAGCTCCTCATATGCAGTCAAGTTCTCCAGAGTTCTGCTGATGGCCTGATTATTGGACTCAGGTGGGTCGGACCAGGAACACCGGACCTCCAGGACCGGAACCGAAGATCCCTGGAACAGATTATGGTCAAGTTCTGCTTTCTGGTCCTGACAGAAGCTCAGTTCCAGCCACTTCAGAACCAGGCAGCAGGGATGCTGATGTCTGGTTCTCCTGCTGGGATTCAAGGCTCTCAGTGGTTTCAGCCCCTCCAGCCACCTGGACCACTGGGTCGCCTGTTGGGTCCGGTTCTGTACTGGGTGTCACAGCCCATGATGGCTCAGGTTTTAAACGTGTCTCCTCCTATTTTCCTGAATGTTTCTCTTTCAGTTTCCTCAGACGGAGCAGCTGTTTGCCTGTTTTCCACGACAGGTTCTCCGACCTCCATCAGACGGCCCTGGAGACGATGTCCCTCAAGCAGAAGGTTCATATATTCCTGATATTCCTTCCTGTCTGAAGGTTCCTCCTCTTCACCGCCTGTTCAATGAGCGGACGGAGGCCTGAGGAGGTCTGAGGAGGCCTGAGGAGGCCTGAGGAGGCCTGAGGAGGTCTGAGGAGGTCTGAGGAGGTCTGAGGAGGCCTGAGGAGGTCTGAGGAGGTCTGAGGAGGTCTGTCTGCATGCATTTATTAAAGGTCACAGGATGAACTTTTCCATGTAGCTGATGTTGCTGCAGATGCAGGTTCGCCAAAGAGCTCGTTTTGTCAGGCCAGATGGTCCTCAGTCAAAGGTGTGGGTGCAGCACTGATATGCAGCTCTACTAGCTGGCTTCACTCTGATTGGCTACAGCGTTATTTGGAGAACCAGTCACCCCCCCCCCCCCCCCCTCCTCCTGGTGGTCGCCACCTTCTGTGTCGGTACAGAAATTCTTTTAAGTCGGTTTGTTCCAAAACTCCGACTTGAATCTCTCCAGGAAACCGTCTTCGATAAAGTCCCATAAAGCTTCAGCCTGTCTTCTGTGGTTCTCTCGTCCTTCAGGAGTGCAAACTTCATTTTAGAACGATCCCATTTCAGCTCCACTTCTTAGTAACCGCTGTGAATGTGGGAGGCTGGTCTGGAGCGTGTGTTTTAGTTTGGACTTTCTGCTCTGATTCTTCCTCACCTCTCCCAGTCAACCAGCAGCCAGCCCTCAGCACCATGATCAGCCCCACCTGCTGCTGTGGGACACCTGGACCTGTTCTGGCCCCGCCCTCACTGCTCTGGTCTCCTGGTGCTTGTGTGCGCCGCCTGGTTAAGCTTTCTCCTGGGGTTCCTGTCTCGCCCTCACTGAGAACGCGTCAGCGGCTTCTCGTCAAGCCTGGCTCTGCCACCAACACCTGCCTGCTCCACCTGGTCTAGTCAGTCTACACCTGCTCCACCTGGTCTCCTGCCCAGTCCTGCCACCATTCACCTTTAAAATAAACCTTTTCCCGCTGCGCTGTGTTGGTTTGAGTATCGGGTTCTCCATGTAGCAGCAGTACAGCCGTCTGCTCGCTGCTCCGCCTTCCTCCTCTGGAGTGGAGCAGACCATCAGCCGGGGGAGGAGGGGAGGCCGTCTGCCTGATGGAGCGCTCTGATTGGAGAATGTGAATACGTAGAAAGACGGTTTCTGGTCTGACCGTTTCTGAGCAAAGCAGCAAAGCGTCTTCAGGTTAGATGTTAACACGGTGCTCAGCAGACCATAATATGCCCCCAAACCCTCAGAGAAATGACATCATGGCCCCTTTAAGAAGAAACACAGCAGCCTCTTTAATTTCCTTAACCTCTTTTTTTCTCCACCTGTCTGCAGGATGCTGATGCTGAGGATGAGGAGGAAGACTCAGACCTTCTTCCTCAGGACAGTGGGAGTGACCCAGAGAGACGAGCGGCCCTGAGGAGCAGCGCTCTGAAGTTTCTGGTGGACAACAGAAACCTGCTGCCCATGTTCGCCATCCCGGAGCGAGCTGGACCTTCAGAGTCCGAGCCGGACCTTCAGAACCTGTGTGACAGTAATTAGGGTGGAACACAATCTGACCTGCTGGTATCTGGTATCATTGGGATATTTAAGCCTAATGATGAATAAAGAGCTGAGTACAACGGCAACCTTTGACCTTTGCCATGTGGTCTTATTTATACTGTGATCTGCTGAAGGGGCCGTAGGTGTACGTTGGAGGTGTTTCAGAGGATCTTCAGCTCTAGCCTGGATACATACCAAGTCTGCTTGTTTTTTCTAAAGTGGCTCATAAATTCAGTGAGCTGCAGTCTTTCAGGCGAGTTTCTGAACGTGAAGTCGCTTATCTGGGCTCTAAAAAGCCACTAGAAACACGGTAGAGAGAGCCGGTGAGGCTGCTGCTCTGCAGACAGCCACCGGCTGCTATCCTCCGCCTCTCCCCGTACACACAGGGAGACCAACAACCTGTCTCTGCCTGCAGGGAGGACAGAGTCGCTGCTGGACCTCACCGCCCTGTTTCTAACGTGACTCCAGATAAACTTCTAGAATGGATGAAGTTGTCCAGCAGACAGCTGCAGCCTCTGCATCGCCTTAAACCCCTGATCCCTCAGGATTTATCTCCACCAGGTAATAACGGCTGATATAGACTCTGGCGTTCTCCGCTTAGCACTACTTTCTCTTTTCTTGGTAACTTTCTCTTCCCTCTGGCTGGGCAGAGTGTGGATGTCCTCCATTTCAACAGAAAGCGGTAAATAGATGATCTACGGTCGTCTTTGCTTGTTTTCTCCTCCTCCTCCACCGACAGCACGTCTTCATTTAGGAGACGGAGAGGAAAACGCGTCTGGATGAGAAGTTTGGTCCCTTTCTGCTGCTGAAATCAGAAATAGTGACGCAGCGTAGCGCCTCCTAGTGGCGCACCACCACCTGAGTATTTATAAACTACTGGTTCTAAGCCATGAGAACGCTTTCATTTTTGATGTGATGTCATTAGACTTTGCCAGAATATGTAGTTATCAAAGCAATGCTTGATTTCTGCTAATTAAAAGCCAGATTAGTTGCACACTGTCGCTTTAAAGCAGAGGTCCATCAGGAAGGAGGTCACACATCAAGCTCAGCTCCAGAGGAAACATCTAAAGTTCTCTCCTGAAAAACTCAGCGGCGTTCAGAGACTTCAGGGGAAACAATGAAACGTTCCTGCCTGGCAGAGTTGTTCCGCCGGCAGCCCAGAACCTGCTCTGAGTTTTAGCTCAGCAGGTCTGGGAGGGGGGGGGGGGGCTGTCCAGCTGTATGCTAATGAGGCTGAGCCGTCCACACCCAGCAGCATATGTCTGGACCGCTCCAGGCTGCTGGTGTCCAGACACGGAGTCACGCTGAGGAACAGATCCTTTCCTTTCACAACTGGGTCTCCGGTTCTGTGCTCAGCTCGCTCCACCCGAACCTCTCTGACACCCATCATCGTTTAAAGTCCAGCTGGGCCAGAACCAGGTCCAGTATGAGCGGCCATCTGCTGCCTGCGACCAATGGCTCAAAGCCCAAGAAGCAGAACCAGAACTGGACCAAACCCACAGAATCACTGAGCCGGGAGTCCTTTCTATGACTCCGTGGGTCCAGGAACAAGACGAGGTTCTACACAGAGACATTGGGCCGCCAACAGAACTCTGTCAGACAGTTTGGGACAACTTTGGACCTTTAGGACCCTAAATGTAGCGAAGACTGCAGCAGCTGAGGGTCTCTTCACGTCCAGCTCTGATCAGAACCGCAGCCCTCATTTCTGACCCAACAATCAGGTTTGATTTGTTTTCACCGACAGATAATCTCGCTTTGCCCCATTTGGAGACGCAGAAAGAGCGCGCTGATTACGCGCGGCACGCGCCGTGGGGGGGGGGGGGGCATTTCCTGTCCAATCAGGACGGAGCTGCAGCCATTATGATGCAGAGCAGGAACCCTCCTCTGCTTATTAATTATGTATGCGGGAACTGACGGGTTCCTGTCATGTTCCTGCTGGTGGAGTTCGGTCCGTCGTCGCTTCGGTTCCGGTTTCAACTTCCCTGAACAATTTATTCCTGGATGGAGAAATAAATCTGATCACATCTGAATAAAGTTCAGTTTTCATACGAATTTTCTTCCATCTGGTTTTTAACAAACTTTCCTGTAATTTCATGTATTTCTGAGGACGCACCGAACCCGACCCGACCCGGACACGTGTGGTTCTATAGAAACCCATCAGACCGTGAAAGCAGGAGGCTGCTGGCGTGTGTCCGGGGAGGGGGGGGGGGGGGGAATAACACAATAAAACCTCAGGTACATCTGCTCCCCCCACCCCCGCCTCTCCATCCTCCCACTCTGCGTGTCCACGGGGAGCAGGGCCGCTCCTGATTGGTCGGGGGGAGGACGGAGCGGTGTCATCGTGGGGACTTAAATCAGTGCAGCTATGCTGTTGTGAGAAGAACCCTGGATCAGAACCGGCAGAGACACGCAGAACCACGCAGCGCATCTTTACGCGCAGCTCAGCGTGGATTATTTTGCTCCCCGCTGCGAACCCGAAGTGCCTTCAGCTCTCCGTCCGGACCGAACATGCCCAGAGGCTTCCTGGTGAAACGGAACAAGAAGACCCCCCCGGTGTCCTACCGGGTCCGCTCCGACGAGGAGGAGGACGCGGAGCGAGCCGCCGCTGATGCGCCGCCTCCGCCGCGTCTCTCCTCCATCCCGCTGCGCGCACAGACCTGCGGGCCAGCGGCCACCGCTCCGGAACCAGATCCGGCTGCCAAGCCCGTTCAGTTCGGGAACCCGGAGACCGTGTACCAGGCGCTCTACAGCCCCACCCGGCCCGTCAGCCGGGACCATGAGCGCTCCTCGGAGCGGCGCTTCAGCCTCGGTTCTCCGGTCTCAGCGGAGTCCTTCCCCACGCCGGCGGCTCTCACCGGGCTGGACCACCTGTTCCCGGTGGACCTGAAGATCGGCTCCAGCAGCAGCGGCGGCGGCGACGCGGCCACCGGGACGCTCCCCGCCGCGGGCGCCAAGCGGCCGGCAGGCGACGCGGAGCGCAGAGGCAAAGCGGCCAGCGCCAAGAGGACCAAAGCCGTCCGGAAACTGCACTTTGAGGACGACGTCACCACGTCCCCGGTCCTGGGGCTCAAGATCAAGGAGGCTCCGGTGGAGCAGAAGCCGGCGGGGGGAGAGCGCCCCCTGCTGGGAGGGTTTGTCTGCCAGCTGTGCCGCGAAGCCTACCAGGACCCGTTCTCTCTGGCCCAGCACAAGTGCTCCAGGATAGTTCGGGTCGAGTACAGGTGTCCCGAGTGCGACAAGGTGTTCAGCTGCCCGGCCAACCTGGCCTCCCACCGGCGGTGGCACAAGCCGAAGCCCCACAGCGAGCCGGTCCCGTCCGGCAAGGACTGCAGCGACAGGGACTCGCCCAGCCCCGAACCGTCCGAGTCCGGTTCTGAGGACGGACTGTACGACTGCGCTCATTGTGGCAAAAGGTTTAAGCGCCAGGCGTACCTGAGGAAGCACCTGGCGTCTCACCACGGCGCCCAGAAACCCACAGAGCCGCAGCAGGAGGAGAAGGAGCCGCAGGGCTGCGGGCCGCTGAACCTCAGCGCGTCCTCCTGCCACGCGTGTCCCGTGTGCGGGGAGAGCTTCAGCAGCAGGGGCGCCCAGGAGCGCCACCTGCGCCTGCTGCACTCCGCCCAGGTGTTCCCCTGCAAGTACTGCCCCGCCCTCTTCCACAGCTCGCCGGGACTCACTCGACACATCAACAAGTGCCACCCGTCCGAGAGCCGCCAGGTGATCCTGCTGCAGGTGCCGCTGCGCCCGGCCTGCTGAGGCCCCGCCGGCCCGGCCCGGCCCGGCCTGGTCCGGTCCGGTCAGGTCCGGTCCGGGTGTTCCTTCACACATTCCTGCTCAGGAATATTGTTTAACTGGATGTTTTCTCCCGTGTGACTCAGAGCTGCTGCTGAGGCAGGGATCCAGTGCCTTGCTCAAGGACACTTCATCTCGCTCAGAGGGAGCTCCAACCCCCTGAGAGGATCTGAAGCCTAGACTGTGGAGGAAACTCTCCGCTCAAACGCTGTTAGCTGGTAGACCTAAGAGAGGTCCGGTCCGGTCCGGTCCGGTTCTGGACGGGCCTGTTGCCGTCAGTAGCTTTAATAGATGTGGGTCAGTTAGTGTAGCCGAACCGCCTTCAGACTAGAGCGCCCTGCTGTAAAACGGCCTTAAATCATCTCTCTGCTTATTTATGATTATTTATTATTAATTTATTGCTGATTTCCGTTGAGCCGTGGTGTGTTCAAGTGTCGTTAAAACAATCGGTGCTTTTATCAGCCGCTTCCGCAATCACCTGTTCTTTATTTATTGGTGGCTTCTTGTTGGGTCTCAGCTCTGAAACTGCTCTGGGTGTTTCTGCTGTGACTTTTGCTAAGTGTCCAAAAACAATAAAACCAAACTGAGACTCAGATTTCCTGTTTTCTTTCTTCCTGCTCGCAGAGCCGCTGAAGCAGCTGCGCTCATGCCGCTCCGGTCCGCTCCGGTCCGCCTCCTCAGTCCGCAGCGTCCAGCTCTCTGGACCATGAAGGCATCCTCAGCGGGATTTATGTGCATTCATACTTTATTCTGATTTTTCTGGTGCTTTTAAAATGAAATACTATCTTATTTTTCCATCTTTATACACATATAAGCTACAGCTATGCAGAAATAGAACCTGAAAAACTGTCATTAATTTTTAAATAATATCATTTTCAAAACTACCTAAAATGCAAATATATACAAAAGAAATATTTTTAGTAATTTATATTTCATATGCATTTTGAAATTCATTATCATTCCTAACATGTATTTCCATAATAATAAAAATAAAAGTTTTAAAAAATGATACATTTAGAATAAAAAACAAACCTGCAGCTTAACAACACATTCCATGAAATAAATGAGAAACATATTTTTCATAATTTCCTGATTAACCTTTATCTCTACTAATAAACCAGAAAGTGATGGATATATAATCTGCGTTTATTAAATTTATTTTCCATCCTCTGATCATTTCTGCAGAAAAGCACCAAACATGGAGAAATATCTCCAGTTTACGTAAGAAAACTTAAAGTTCCGACCGGAAGTCCGGCTTTTCTCTGATCTATGAGCCTCAGAGGTTAAAAGACACAAACCATCTGCTTAAAGGTTCTGGTGCAGCTCGGTCCAATGATCAGAGCATCTCTGCAGGGGATTATGTAAAGCAGCGCGGGATTGGACAGGACTCACCTGTTCCTGAACAGAGCACACCTGTCTGCAGGTGTAGATCTGTGTGCATGGCTCTGATTGGCTGCTGCAATGATCCTGCAGAGGAACCGGAACCAACGGGCCAATAGAACCGTGTGACTCTGTGAGGTCCTGATAGCAGGTCTCCTCCAGGACTACAGGTGTTCCTCTCACGGTGAGTGACGTCACCAACGCGTCGGGCGGGGAAGCAACAGGTGACGTGTTTCCACCTGCGCGGGACACAGTAGCACCACCCACGGAGGCCCGGTGTCAGTCTGCAGGTGTGGAGCTGCTGAACGCAGATAACACACAGAACCTGGAAACAGCTGCAGACCGGGTCAGAACCAGGTTCTGCAGGAACATCTGGACCAGAAGGTCCACATGCATCCCTGCTCCGACACACCAGAACCGAGTGAACGCTGCAGAGCGGGAGGACTGAGCTGAAGAGGTCCAGCTACAGAACCGGACCTGAACACCGGGATTTTGGAGGCGGGAACCATCCAGAGGTTCCGTCTGCTGTGATTCTCTGAAGCAGAACCTGGTTCTGATGAAGCCCGTTAGTAAAAGAAGCGGATGTCCACATGTCTGTTAAAACGTGTTTCTATGATTCTGCTGTAAATTCACCATAATTATCAGGAATTAATCTGATTAATGAATCTGATTCATGTGTTTCTTTAGAAATAAATTGATTTTCAATAAATTCTCATTTATAGAATGTGACTTATTTCCTGTTTTTAGTGTATTTCTGTTCTTTATTATTAATTTTTATTTCATTTGCTGCGTTGACGCTGCAGATTCACCAGCATCACCTCACATCCAGACAGTGAAGGTTTCAACCTTCAGGCTCCAGCTGTCCCCTGACCATCCTCCATGATGGAGATAAGAGGAGGAGCAGGATACATCCATCATCCATCCATCATCCATCCATCCTTCCATCCATCCATCCATCCTTCATCCATCCATCCATCATCCATCCATCCATCCATCCATCATCCATCCATCATCCATCCATCCATTCTTCATCCATCCATCTATCCATCCATCCTTCATCCATCCATCCATCCATTCTTCATCCATCCATCCTTCCATCCATCCATCCTTCATCCATCCATCCATCCATCCATCATCCATCCATCATCCAGCCATCCTTCATCCATCCATCCATCCTTCATCCATCCATCCATCCTTCCATCCATCCATCCTTCATCCATCCATCCATCCATCCATCCATCATCCATCCATCCTTCATCCATCCATCCATCCTTCATCCATCCATCCATCATCCATCCATCATCCATCCATCCATCCATCCATCCATCCATCATCCATCCATCATCCATCCATCCATCCATCCATCATCCATCCATCCTTCATCCATCCATCCATCCATCCATCCTTCCATCCATCCATCCTTCATCCATCCATCCATCATCCATCCATCCTTCATCCATCCATCCATCCTTCATCCATCCATCCATCCATCATCCATCCATCCTTCATCCATCCATCCATCCTTCATCCATCCATCCATTCATCCATTCATCATCATCCATCATCCATCCATCCATCCTCATCCATCCATCATCCATCCATCCATCCATCATCCATCCATCCATCCATCATCCATCCATCCATTCATCCATCCATCCATCCATCCATCATCCATCCATCCATTCATCCATCCATCATCCATCCATCCATCCATTCTTCATCCATCCATCCATCCTTCATCCATCCATCCATCCATCCATCCATCATCCATCCATCCATCCTCATCCATCCATCATCCATCCATCCATTCATCCATCCATCATCCATCCATCCATCCATCCATTCTTCATCCATCCATCCATCCTTCATCCATCCATCCACCCATCCATCCATCCTCATCCATCCATCATCCATCCATCCATTCTTCATCCATCCATCCATCCATCTATCCATCCATCCTTCATCCATCCATCCATCCATCCATTCATCCTCATCCATCCATCCATCCATCCATCTATCCATCCATCCTTCATCCATCCATCCATCCATCCATCTATCCATCCATCCTTCATCCATCCATCCAGTGAAGGAAACTGATCGTGTGTTTTTCTACAGTTCTGCTGGTAAAATGTTACCAAATGTCTTGGAGGGAGAACGTCTTAGAACATCAGTCTTCAAGTCTTGCTACAGATTCTCAGTTTGATAAAGGTCTGGGCTTTGACTAGGCCACTCTAGCCCATGAACCTGCTTTGATCTATACCAGGATCCTTAAACCTGTCCTGCGTGTTGCAGTTGTGTCTCTGCTCAGCACACCTGAGTCAAACCATGACCTCCTCAGCAGCCATCAGGGGCTGAATGAAGGACACCACATAATTTAGATATTTATTGGTAAAAAATTATGAAAACTGAATAATTCTCATGTCACTTCAAAATCATTCACACGTTTGTGTCGTTCTGTCACATAAAACCCACAGAGGTCTAAGGATGGATGTTTAAGGGGTGTGAATACTTTTACATGGAGCTGCATTTTAATCGATATTTCTTATAGATTCAGCTGACGATGAAGCTGTTACTTCACGCCAAGGTCAGGGTGGACGTGTCTGAGCCGGACAGCTTTCCAGGACCGGATCCAGCTGCTGTGATACCATCTCCGTCTGATTAGCCCGGCTCAGATTAAACTCTAATCGCCTTGTTGAGCTGAAAGCCTCTCAGAGAGTCACAGATCCTTAACTACCGGCAGCCGGACCGTCCAGAGGAGCCTTTGTCCTCTCATGAAAGCATCCAACATTCATCCAGCATGGAACATGACAAAGGTTCCTGATTCAAGGTAATACCTAGAACACATGACGCTTCTGTGTGGGTTACATGTCGGTTCATGAACTGCTAGAGGAACGTTCTGCTCCTCAGACGGGTCCAGAACCATCAGCCTGGTGGTTCCGCACCTGTCTGAGTAAAAATGTTCCTCATCTACAATAGTTAAAGATTTTACAGCCAGAACTGGTTTTGGACTCATGTTAGGATCATTTAGAGACTCACAAGTTTAATTTTATTTATATAATACCAATTCACATCACATCTCAAGGCTCTTTCCAAAGTCAGACTCCATCAGATCCTCCAGGTTGGTCAGAAAGTTTCCTCTCTAAGGAAACCCAGCAGGTTGCATCAAGTCTCTCCAAGCAGCATTCACTCCTCCTGAAAGAGCGTAGAGCCACAGTGGACAGTCGTCTGCAGTGTTGATGGCTTTGCAGCAATCCCTCATACTGAGCATGCATGAAGCGACAGTGGAGAGGAAAACTCCCCTTTAACAGGGAGGAGAACCTCCAGCAGAACCAGAACCAGGCTCAGTGTGAACGCTCATCTGCCTCGACCCACTGGGGCTTAGAGAAGACAGAGCAGAGACACAGAAAGCAGCCAAAGAGCTCCTGAGGTTCTGCCAGGATCACAGCTAACAGAACGTCAGACCAGGAGCATGAAGAGAAAAATACAGAGAGGACAAAATGTTAAACGTTTAAATAACACCAGATGATGCTAAACTGGAGAGTAGTAGGAGAATTTAGCAGATAACCTGGATGTTAGCGTGGTTTCATGCAGTAATGGGGCTCTGGGGGGCGCCATGATCTGTTTGGATGTTTAGAACAAAAGACGGCGAGACAATCAGCTGATCCCTACCTGGTGGATGAAAATCAAACATGAAACCTGGTGATCAGATTTTATATTCAGTTTAAATAAAGAAGCTTTTCTGGACTAAATGAGATGGTTTGTAATTCAGTCAACCGTCGAGGTGGGTGTTAGAGGGCGGGGGACTGGGGGCAGCTGATTTAAGGGCCCCTGAGAGCACAATAGGGTGCGGACCTCCTCCTCACATGCTCCTCACAAAGACCCGGCCCTAATGCTTGTAAATCTATTCACACGTCCAGGGGCCACAGATAATAACAAGCTGTTCAGAGCGAATTCCTAATGAGGCGCCGAGGCTGGCAGAGATGTGACTGCAGGAGGATGAGATGAGTCCTCCGTCATGGAGCCATGTGAGCAGAAAGACAAACAGAACCTCCATCAACTTCAGCTGCCGTCTCTAACAGCCTCCCCAGAAACACGTGTGGGTGCTGCAGACATGGAGTCCTTCGCCTGGTTTCCATCCTCCCACATCCACCCAGAACCTCCCGCTATTATAGAAGAGACCCCATCTACGAGTGTGGACACCATGGTCGTTACAAGAACCAGAAGATGTAGCACAATCTGCCGGGTCACATGGTCATGAACTCTGACTGGACCCGGCTGAAGGTTCTGAATCAACACGTTTTACAGAAAAATGGGTCAAACTGGAGCGGACAGCTCAACTTCCAGGGCTGGTTGCTGCTTTCTAGACCCACAGGTTGCTGTTCACAAGATGCTCATTTCCTGTGTCAGAACCAGCATTGGACCTTCATGGACCTTAAAGTTCACCTCCAAACTTCACAGCTCGGGTCCAGAGCGGACATTTCTTCCCCGAGACGTTAAAGTCATCTTTAACCAGAAGATTGTAATTTCTCTCTTATGTATTTTTGCTGTAAAATAAATGACAGTTTCTTTGAGTTCAGGTGCAGAATGAAGCGGCAGGACACTTTCCTCCTGGAGAGGCTGCAAGGTTCCAGGTTTGAATCCCACAGACCGCCACTCCGGGTCCTTGAGCGAGACCCTTGGCCCCAGAATGCTCCCGGCGCCGCCCAGTGGTGGCCTGCTGCAGAGGACACGGTACTTTGAAGGGACGTTGCAATGAATTGTTGTAACGAGGTTCAGCTTCTGACCTCCAGAAGCCAATGAGCAGAAAGAGCTTTCAGTCCCAACCTGCAGAAACCTGCTCCTGATGAAAAGCCCGCAGAGATGCGGGGGCTGCAGGGAGGGGCGGGTTGCCAGGGCGGACGGCGGCTCCTGGGGCCCCCGGCTGACAGCAGCAGCTTGCAGGGCCGAGGACCGTCTGGTCCTCCTCGGTGAGCTGGCACACACGCCGACACAGCAGCCTGAGCGAAGCATGACCAATCGCTGAAAGAAACGTCTGTGAGGCCACGCAGAGGAGCACCTGAGCCCTGAGGGGGGGGGGGGGGGGGGCACTGAGAAGATCTCATCAGATCATTTTATCAGGACCATGATGTGTTCCCACATCCAGCCAGACCTCAGCAGTCAGGCTAGAGTCTTATTGAACGGCTGCGGTGACAACGTGAAGCTTTAAGCTCACAGGGAGGTGAAACAAACAAAATCACACCTGGAGCCAGGTGAGCTCCTCTCTCCACCCGAGCACCTTCATCACTTTCCTGGATCCTTCAGAGTCATCTGGACTGTTATGTAATATGCATAATTTCTTAATATTACATTAGAGGCCTTAACTGGCGCTCAGAACCAAGGGAGCGGCGCCGTCAGACTGAAACCCGCTGAGGGCCGGCTTTTATCTTCTGACTCCTCCTCAGAGCTTTGATTAAAACGCACCACTAGCTTTCAGAAATGAAACCATAAATAACACCTGCTGCTGCGGATCTGCTCTGGGTTGGCTCTCCTGAGATGAGAGCCACGGTACCACCTGGACCGGGTCGTTCTGAAGGTCCGGCCCGTATTCAGCCCTAGGAAACATCTGACAGAGGCAGGGCAATAAAACCACCGTTTCATATCAGGGTTCTGACCACAGATGGTGGCTACATCACCTCCGGCGTCGTTAGCTCTGTGGTTCCACATCTTGACCAAACATGAAGATGGATCCATCTTTCCTGACTGTGTCGGCGCTGAACAGTGAGCAGCAGCAGTGATAGAAACGTTACGCTGCAGGGGTCTGGGGAGCAGAATCAATAAAGGTCGGGGGGGGAGCCGGCCGTGTGAAGCTGACAGAGGTTTCAAAGGGGCTGGAAGGAGGCAGCTGAGGCCGGAGTAACCCCCCCCCCCCACACACACACACTTGGACAACTTGTTTCGTTGCCTAATGGAGCTGCAGGCGAGTGGATTACTGCGATGGCAGAGCATGACGAGAAGTCCCTCACCTCACAGATGATGTGAGTCCTGACAGACAGAGGGGGCAGCAGACACATGCAACCTCAAAGCCCCTCCTCCCTGATAAACATGCCCCCCCCCCATAGATCAGATTCCTGCAGGGAGAGTTTACCAGGAGGAACAGCTCCAGGAAATAGATAGATAGATAGATAGATAGATAGATAGATAGATAGATAGATAGATAGATAGATAGATAGATAGATAGATAGATAGATAGATAGATAGATAGATAGATAGATAGATAGATAGATAGATAGATAGATAGATAGATAGATAGATAGATAGATAGATAGATAGTTTGTTGGTTTTAGGCCATAAACCCAATTTCTATGATTCACGGTTTGGCCCAGCTCACTCTAGGTGGCGCTGTAGAGCAGTTTGGCCACGCCCATTTTCAATGACATTAAAATCTGGCAATTTAACTCAACTTTTGGTAAAGTTTGGTGAGTTTTGATGCACGTTTAGGCCTCCACATCACCGGGGCTAAAGAAAAAGAAACCATACGATTACTAAAGGCCTTTGCAGCGCTTAGCTGCTCAGGCTTAAAAATGTTCAGTACTCAACTTTATAACGTCTGTGGCGGCCATATTCCTCCCGCTCAGGCACCACAGCCTGTGAGAAAGTGCTTCTGGTGCCTAACAGCTTGCATCATATGCGTAAATCAGTGATCAGGGGATTGCTGGTGTTTGACGGTGCTGCTGAGGGTATTGCCTGTAGGGCCCGACCAGTCTGAAATCAGTTTGGTGGCCATGTTGGGAAGAAAGGAATCTCTGGAAAGCAGGAGGATCTTTAAGGTTCCTCGCAGGAAGTGACATCAGTGAAGGTTTGCACATAGACTGAAGACCAGAGCGACGTCTTCATGTCTCTGGCTGCATGAGGCCAACCGCCACAGTTTCTTCTCACTGGCGGCTCCATCCAGGTCCAGTTCCTGTGACTGGATGTTCTGCGCTCCAGCAGAACCCACACGTTGTCTGTCTTTAGCAGTGCAGAACCTGGGCTGGATGAAATGAGCAATGAACACAAAGTTCCAGGTTAAAGCAGCTAAACGGAGGTCCTGGCTGCAGGTTTCGGTGTTGGCTGACCCAGTGACTGCAGGGTGCAGAACCAGAAGTTCTCTTATCTCCAGCATGCGTGTAAAAGCAGAGGTGGTAAAGGCCGAGTGTCGGTGCCGTCCCAGATGGCTCAGCCCAGACATAATCACATTTCCATCTCCATTACCCAAATAAGTAAGCAGATTAAATGTGATCTGCATCCAGGCTCTGGGAAGGTAATGCTGGAACAGAGAGGAGAGAGATTGCTGCTAAATGTGATTGCTGGGTTCCTCATGGCTAACCTTCAGCGATGGAGAAAATTAGGATTTTATCTTCGTCCTTTTAACGAGAGCAAAGCCTCGTCTTTGACAGGCCTGCATGTTATTCCAACGTTTTCAGCGTTTTGCTGCCAGTTTGTAGCGGCTGAGAAAACATTTATGGGGTTTTTGTGATTACCATGGAAACGGTCCGCACTGCTTAGTTTTGAGGACATTTGGAGATTTCCCTCAGAACGTTCTGTTCAGAGTGTGGCTGGTTCTGACGCGGGGAAAGATCCAGAACCTTTTGGATGTAACCTGCTCCCACGGCCAGTTTCTCTGTTAATTCTGTCTTTGTTTGTGAGTTTTAGTGGAAGTTAAAGTTCTGGTGAGTTCTGTTCCTCCATCATGGTGTGGATCGGGTCAGAACCGGACCGGTCCAGACTGCAACAACCAGGTCTACAGAGAGGATCAGCAGGCTGACCTGCCCTCCACCCAGCACCTGTAGAGGTCAAGGGTCAGGAGAAGGTCGGCTAACATCCCTGCAGTCTGGACTCTTACCTCCAGGGCGGCGCTAGAGAGCTCTGGTTCTCTGATGAACCCAGCCGGAGGATCCGGGTCAGTACCAGGCTTCTCACCACCAACCCAATCATCTGTTGACATTTTATACAAAATATCTTTATTTACCTTTTATTGAACGTTAAAATGAGAGCAGAGTGGAACCGAGGTTTGGTTCCTTGCTGTATGAAGCAACTTGTTGATCAAAGCTGGTTCTGGTGTCAGAGGTTCTGCAGACTTCAGCGATGATTTGGCCTTTAAAGTATTAGCACCCCACAGCGCATCGGACCGTGCCTGGGCTTGTCCCCTCCCTGCAGCACATAACAGCACACCGTGGCACCTCTGGGTTCTCAGAACGCTGGCTCTGACATCAACACGTCCCCGAGGTTCTGCCCGACCCAGCCGGGCCGCTCCAGCAGGCAGCTGATGGCGGCTGAGAGGACCTGTGGCGGCTCGCTAATTGCCCCTCGGGGACATCCTCTCACTCTTCATCAGCAGAACCTCCTGGCGAAGAGCGCCACCGACGCTCTGGGACCGGTTAAGGTTCTGCTCCGTTGTTGTTTTTCCAGCTGGCTGCAGGTGAAAGCCGTCTCTGATTCCACCCAGAACCTCAACAGAACCCAGAGATTCTGCCCGCTCTGCAGCAGGTCACCATCTCCCACACAGAGTTCCTCCACATGAGCAGGAGACGGAAGGAGGAATCCGTCAGATCCGTATGGGTTTACTGATCCAACATGGCTCCTCAGATCTGGAAGGAACCCGGTTCTGCCTCTGAAGGTAAACCCTGAGAGGACCTCCATCATCCAGGAGGACCTCAGAGAAGACCTGCTGCTCCGGCAACCGAGGCGCTCCACCTGCTCCGGGTCTCCCTAGACCTGGTCCTCGTTTCCAGTAATCACAGAACCCAGACAGAAAGATCTGGGTTTGCCTTGGGGCCCGGAGAACCAAAGCCTCCTGATGTCTGGGTCCAGGTTCTGAAGCCCCGGTTCTGAAAAGTAAAGGCTGAGCTCTAACAGAACCCCCTGTGGTCCTGGTTGGAGAACAGCAGCTGGGCGGCAGCTTTGGCTGATTCTGAGGCAGAAGCAGCTTTCTGTGGGTGGGGCCCGGTCCCGGTGGAGGCCCGGTCCCAGTGGGGGTCCGGTCCCGGTGTCCTTCTGTCCTCTGACTGGACCGGGCCTCAGCTGCTCCTGATCTGTAGATAAATAACGAAACAGCACCACGGGCCCCGGGCAGAGCGCCGTGGTCCGTATGGGAGCTGCTGGCCCGAACCAAGGGGCCACACGGGCCCTGAGTTCTACCACACGGGCCCTGAGTTCTACCACACGGGCCCTGAGTTCTACCACACGGGCCCTGAGTTCTACCACACGGGCCCTGAGTTCTTCCGGCCACTACGGTAGTCGTCTGATTACCAAACTGCATCTCCTGCTGATGTTTTAATCGTTGGACTCTGACGGGAGAACCCGGGCAGGAAGTGACCTCAGGGACCCATCAGGGGACGGCTGTGGATGACGCACCTCGCATTAGCCTGAAGAAGGTCCCTGCGGCTGGCGCCGGCGTTAAAAGCCCGAGCCTGTCGGCCCGGTTCTGAAGGGAACAGCAGACAGTGGATGTGGGCCGCATTAGCGCTGAGCCTCGGCCTCCCGGAGGGCCGGCAAATGGAGACGGGGGTCCCTGAGGGCAGCGCAGGCAGAAAGCCCATCGATCCGCCTGCTAGCCTGACGCCTGCAAGTCACAGCCCAGGGCTTAGAGCCTCCATTCCTCCACCAGCTCTGGTTCTGATCCGAGCCGTCGGTGAGCTCAGATACAGTACCGGAGCAGACGGGCCACAGTTGGGTTCCGCTATTCAGCACATCAGAGATTCAATAGGAGGAGCTGAGAAAACGAGCAGAACCGTGAAGGGTTCTAGAGAAATTCTGACCCAGTTATCACCTGCCTGCATGTTCCTGAAATCTGGCCTCAGCAGAACCTTGTCCATCAGAACCTGGTCCATCAGACCCTGATCCAACAGCCTGTAGAACCTGATCCAACAGAACCGGATCCAACAGCCTGTAGAACCTGATCCAACAGAACCTGATCCATCAGAACCTGATCCATCAGAACCTGATCCAGCAGCCTGTAGAACCTGATCCAACAGAACCGGATCCAACAGCCTGTAGAACCTGATCCAACAGAACCTGATCCATCAGAACCTGATCCAGCAGCCTGTAGAACCTGATCCAACAGAACCTGATCCAACAGAACCTGATCCAACAGCCTATAGAACCTGATCCAACAGAACCGGATCCAACAGCCTGTAGAACCTGATCCAACAGAACCTCATCCATCAGAACCTGATCCAACAGCCTGTAGAACCTGATCCAACAGAACCTGATCCAACAGAACCGGATCCAACAGCCTGTAGAACCTGATCCAACAGAACCGGATCCAACAGCCTGTAGAACCTGATCCAACAGAACCTGATCCATCAGAACCTGATCCAACAGCCTGTAGAACCTGATCCAACAGAACCTGATCCAACAGAACCGGATCCAACAGCCTGTAGAACCTGATCCAACAGAACCTGATCCAACAGAACCGGATCCTACAGCCTGTAGAACCTGATCCAACAGAACCTGATCCATTAGAACCTGATCCAGCAGCCTGTAGAACCTGATCCAACAGAACCTGATCCAACAGAACCGGATCCAACAGCCTGTAGAACCTGATCCAACAGAACCGGATCCAACAGAACCGGATCCAACAGCCTGTAGAACCTGATCCAACAGAACCCGATCCATTAGAACCTGATCCAGCAGCCTGTAGAACCTGATCCAACAGAAGCTGATCCAACAGCCTGTAGAACCTGATCCAACAGAACCTGATCCAACAGAACCGGATCCAACAGCCTGTAGAACCTGATCCAACAGAACCTGATCCAACAGAACCGGATCCAACAGCCTGTAGAACCTGATCCAACAGAACCCGATCCATTAGAACCTGATCCAGCAGCCTGTAGAACCTGATCCAACAGAAGTTGATCCAACAGCCTGTAGAACCTGATCCAACAGAACCTGATCCAACAGAAGCTGATCCAACAGCCTGTAGAACCTGATCCAACAGAACCGGATCCAACAGAACCTGATCCAACAGAACCTGATCCAACAGCCTGTAGAACCTGATCCAACAGAACCCGATCCATTAGAACCTGATCCAGCAGCCTGTAGAACCTGATCCAACAGAAGCTGATCCAACAGCCTTTAGAACCTGATCCAACAGAACCTGATCCAACAGAACCGGATCCAACAGCCTGTAGAACCTGATCCAACAGAACCGGATCCAACAGAACCGGATCCAACAGCCTGTAGAACTTGATCCAACAGAACCCGATCCAACAGCCTGTAGAACCTGATCCAACAGAACCTGATCCAACAGCCTGTAGAACCTGATCCAACAGAACCGGATCCAACAGCCTGTAGAACCTGATCCAACAGAACCTGATCCATCAGAACCTGATCCAACAGCCTGTAGAACCTGATCCAACAGAACCGGATCCAACAGCCTGTAGAACCTGATCCAACAGAACCGGATCCAACAGCCTGTAGAACCTGATCCATCAGAACCTGATCCATCAGAACCTGATCCAACAGAACCGGATCCAACAGCCTGTAGAACCTGATCCAACAGAACCCGATCCAACAGAACCTGATCCAACAGCCTGTAGAACCTGATCCAACAGAACCGGATCCAACAGAACCGGATCCAACAGCCTGTAGAACCTGATCCAACAGAACCCGATCCATTAGAACCCGATCCAGCAGCCTGTAGAACCTGATCCAACAGAAGCTGATCCAACAGCCTGTAGAACCTGATCCAACAGAACCTGATCCAACAGAACCGGATCCAACAGCCTGTAGAACCTGATCCAACAGAACCCGATCCATTAGAACCTGATCCAGCAGCCTGTAGAACCTGATCCAACAGAAGCTGATCCAACAGCCTGTAGAACCTGATCCAACAGAACCGGATCCAACAGCCTGTAGAACCTGATCCAACAGAACCGGATCCAACAGAACCGGATCCAACAGCCTGTAGAACCTGATCCAACAGAACCCGATCCATTAGAACCTGATCCAGCAGCCTGTAGAACCTGATCCAACAGAAGCTGATCCAACAGCCTGTAGAACCTGATCCAACAGAACCTGATCCAACAGAACCGGATCCAACAGCCTGTAGAACCTGATCCAACAGAACCTGATCCAACAGAACCGGATCCAACAGCCTGTAGAACTTGATCCAACAGAACCCGATCCAACAGCCTGTAGAACCTGATCCAACAGAACCTGATCCAACAGCCTGTAGAACCTGATCCAACAGAACCGGATCCAACAGCCTGTAGAACCTGATCCAACAGAACCTGATCCATCAGAACCTGATCCAACAGCCTGTAGAACCTGATCCAACAGAACCGGATCCAACAGCCTGTAGAACCTGATCCAACAGAACCGGATCCAACAGCCTGTAGAACCTGATCCATCAGAACCTGATCCATCAGAACCTGATCCAACAGAACCGGATCCAACAGCCTGTAGAACCTGATCCAACAGAACCCGATCCAACAGAACCTGATCCAACAGCCTGTAGAACCTGATCCAACAGAACCCGATCCATTAGAACCTGATCCAGCAGCCTGTAGAACCCGATCCAACAGAAGCTGATCCAACAGCCTATAGAACCTGATCCAACAGAACCGGATCCAACAGCCTGTAGAACCTGATCCAACAGAACCGGATCCAACAGAACCGGATCCAACAGCCTGTAGAACCTGATCCAACAGAACCGGATCCAACAGCCTGTAGAACCTGATCACAAACACATGACAATCCATCTTGTCCTGTTCTCGCCTCAGCCGTTAAAGAAGCGACCCAAAACGATTCGGCCAATCACGTTGCAGTATTGAGGTTTTAGGCGGGACGTACAGCTGTGATGAAAGCAAGAGCGGTTGAGGCCGCAGCAGAACCAACAGAACATGGCGGCGCCGCAGGAGGACGAAGGCTGCTCACCTCTGATTGGTCAGAATCTCTGATTTCATAGAAAGAGGAAGAGCAAGAACCGCGTTTTAATCTGACGCGTGATTGGCTGAAACCAACCTTTGGTAGGCGGGCACTAGGAGTCGCTTCGTCCAATCAGCTCAGAGAGTTCTGCTGAGTGTCCCTCCTTTCCCCAGACGAATGGGAGCAGAACCAGAACCTGGGTTACTTTTATGTGTTGTGGTTCTGATCCACGCACAGACTAAACGAGCAGTTTGCCCCAGCGTGGCCTTCCTGTCCCTAATCGGGTCCAATTTGAAGTTTTACATTTCATTTTAAGTGTCTAAGGGTCATGACCCCGCCTTCTCTTTTATCTTATTCTACTTTTCCTCTGACAGTTTTTTAACACTGAGCTGTTTTGCTTATAAAGCACGCCGTGCAGCTAGACCTGTTGGAAGTGTCCCGTATAAATAATCTGGACCTTGAGCTCAGGTTAGTTTTACAGAAATAGATTTTATAGTGTGGAACGCTTGTTGCTCAGTCGATCTGCTCGTGGTTTCCTCACAGAGCAGCGGCTCCAGTGACTTCTACATCCTGCACTTTATCTCCTGAATGATGTAAGCGAGCATCTTTAATCTGCTTTAACCTAAGCGCAGCTCTCCTGCTGGCAATAAGCAGAACCAGCCCAGGGCCCCGGGCCCCTCAGGACATCAGGTGGTCGGCCCCTCAGGCCGGTTACCTGGCAGCAGCGCAGTGAGGGACGATGGCGGTCCCTGAACGCAGCAGCACTCAGCCTCCTCCCACTGATCCTCGGCTCCATCTGTGGCCACAATCAGGCAGATTATGTTTCCCAGCAGCCTGTTGGACCGCTGGTGTTCTGACAGAGAACGTCTGCTGAGAAGCAGAATCCACAGACCTGAGGGTGAAGCTCTCGGCCCAGAGCCCAGATTCAGTCCGCTTAATCCACACGGCAGCCACAAACAGGGCCCCGTCCAGCCCAGTTATCTGGGGTCGGATGTTCAAATATTGATGAAAGAATTAAACGAAAGCTGAAAGTGATCTGGAGGATTCCTTGATGCTTGTAGTCGTGCAGCAGGAGCAGAAGGTGTTCAGCTGCGACTGAATCTGACCACGTTTCAGCTAAATGTGACCTAAAAAACACACAGTCAGTCGGTCCACCGGTTGGTTCCGCCCCACGCTGTGGTTCCACAGACAGGAACCTTGGGGGCCGGGTTTATGGGGTTCTGTTGTGTCTCTGTTGTTCTCTGAGGCTGTGCCTCATTGGCTCATACCATTGTGTCCATTTTTGAGTTAAGTTCCTGTTCGTTGGCTATTGTTTTCTGTTAGATCTCTAGATTGTTCTCCAGATTTCATCGTTTCTTTCTGTCTGTGCTCCGTTGATGTTGATTAGTCTCCCCTCCTCAGCCTCCTGCACTACTCCTGACCCAGCTGCTTCATCACCTCCTGATTAACTCACCTGCATACAGGGTCATTCTCCACTTGTCCCTCAGTAAATATACTCATCGTTCTTTGCTGCTGGAAGTCCTGTTACTCTGCCGGTTCTCTGTTTGCGCTCCATGTTCTGCTCTGGGTTCTTTGGTCCGTTTTAACCTCCATGGAGAACATGTCCAACACAGGGAGACATGGTCTCCATGAAGTGACACGTTTTAGGCAAGATGGTCTGACTGACATGAGTTTTATCTCTATCATAGAGAACATTTCCACATCAGAACACGTCTTCTTTTAGTAATAATTCCTCTGTTAATAAAATGAATCTCGTTACAGACGTGTTTTTAACGTTTCAAACCGGATCTGAAGACGTCTCTGTGTGGACGTCTCTCCCATGTGGAGCTCTTCCCGCTGTAAGCTCTTTGCATTTAACCACGTTTATGTGGTTCAGACAGCAGGAGGTCTCGTCTTTTCTGTGTTTTCATGGTCTCAGTGTCTGGCTGCACAGAACCCAGGTGACCTTCCTGGGACATTCTGACGGAAATTAGTTGCTTTGCTTTTCCCAGCAATCCTTTCTTTCTTTCTACACATTTCTCTCCAGAAACATCCAGGTTTACATGAACATTTCCCACCCAAATCAAACCATTTTTCTCTTTCTTTTATGTCGTCATGTTTAGTCAAATGGAAATCTTCCTACCAGAGAGCCCAGGGCTCTGATTGGTCCGTCCGTCAGTGATGATCACAGCTCCTGTTTGCCCTATTAGCACCAATCAGTCGTGTTGTTTAAAAGCAGCTTCTGATAGATTTACTTTAACATCCATTTATTGGACCTAATAGAGCTGATATGTCAGCAGCTCTACAAACAGTCGCTTATTTAAAGATGCAGCCGATAAATCCATCGTTCATTTGAGCCGTGTTTGTCGTCCTGATGAAGATTCATCTCCGTTTTCTCCTGATTCATATGAGACTTTACTGAAGGTTCAGAGGTTGACATGAGGGAGGGAGGGAGGGAGGAAGGAAGGAAGGAAGGAAGGAAGGAAGGAAGGGAGGAAGGAAGGAAGGAAGGGAGGGAGGAAGGAAGGAAGGGAGGGAGGGAGGAAGGAAGGAAGGAAGGGAGGGAGGAAGGAAGGGAGGAAGGACAGGAAGGGAGGAAGGAAGGAAGGAAGGGAGGGAGGGAGGAAGGAAGGAAGGAAGGGAGGGAGGAAGGAAGGGAGGGAGGAAGGAAGGAAGGAAGGGAGGGAGGAAGGAAGGAAGGAAGGGAGGGAGGGAGGAAGGAAGGAAGGAAGGGAGGGAGGAAGGAAGGAAGGAAGGGAGGGAGGAAGGAAGGAAGGGAGGGAGGAAGGAAGGAAGGAAGGGAGGGAGGGAGGAAGGAAGGGAGGAAGGGAGGGAGGAAGGGAGGGAGGGAGGAAGGAAGGAAGGGAGGGAGGAAGGAAGGAAGGAAGGGAGGGAGGAAGGAAGGAGGGAGGAAGGAAGGAAGGAAGGGAGGGAGGGAGGAAGGAAGGAAGGAAGGGAGGGAGGAAGGAAGGGAGGGAGGAAGGAAGGAAGGGAGGGAGGAAGGAAGGAAGGAAGGGAGGGAGGGAGGAAGGAGGGAAGGAAGGGAGGGAGGAAGGAAGGAAGGGAGGGAGGGAGGAAGGAAGGAAGGAAGGAAGGAAGGAAGGAAGGAAGGGAGGGAGGAAGGAAGGAAGGGAGGGAGGAAGGAAGGAAGGGAGGAAGGAAGGAAGGGAGGGAGGAAGGGAGGGAGGAAGGAAGGAAGGAAGGGAGGGAGGAAGGAAGGGAGGGAGGAAG
The DNA here is from genome assembly GCA_037039145.1 of Fundulus diaphanus. Taxonomy (NCBI): domain Eukaryota; kingdom Metazoa; phylum Chordata; class Actinopteri; order Cyprinodontiformes; family Fundulidae; genus Fundulus; species Fundulus diaphanus. Next base: position 46,556,756 of record CM073142.1, on the reverse strand, counting down.
GAAGGAAGGAAGGGAGGGAGGAAGGAAGGAGGGAGGGAGGAAGGAAGGAAGGGAGGGAGGAAGGAAGGAAGGGAGGGAGGAAGGAAGGAAGGAAGGAAGGAAGGAAGGGAGGGAGGAAGGAAGGAAGGAAGGAAGGAAGGGAGGGAGGGAGGAAGGAAGGAAGGGAGGGAGGAAGGAAGGAAGGGAGGGAGGGAGGAAGGAAGGGAGGAAGGGAGGGAGGAAGGAAGGGAGGGAGGGAGGAGGAAGGAAGGGAGGGAGGAAGGAAGGAAGGGAGGGAGGAAGGAAGGAAGGAAGGAAGGAAGGAAGGAAGGGAGGGAGGAAGGAAGGGAGGGAGGGAGGGAGGGAGGGAGGAAGGAAGGTGTAAACTGTTTGGTTGGACGTGCAGCCATTAGACGGACCAGCACCTGGTCTGACACCCCCCCCCCCCGCTCCGACCAGGTGTTTCCACATTAGTTGCATTAGCCCCCCCCCCCCCCCCCCCGCAGAGAATCTGGAGGCGAAGCGGTTTAAGACTCATTAAAATCGGTATCTCTCCTCCGTCCTGGATAATTGAGAGCAGGACGAGCTCCTTGGAATCCAGGCACGTTCCTCCTGATGGGGGGGGGGGGGGGGGGGGGGTCTCTATCCGCTTAGCGGTCCATTTGTACAAAGAGCTGCGGATCATAATAGACCTATTCATGGATAGACAAAACAGACGGAGACCAATTGAAATGAGACGGGGAGACTGGCAGCCTTTGTCAGTCCTGCTCGCTCACAGCGTTGTCGCTCTGCAACAGCCTGGAAAGCTGCAGATAAAGGAGCTCAGGCCCAACGTGGTGTCAGCCCAGAGAGGCGCTGACATGTACGGCAGCACCTGAACGCCACCTTCCTCCTGTTGCTCCTCAGATGGATGACTGAGGAAACAGATCTGCTGCTGACAAACGCTGCATTTCAACAAAATGTCCAGATCTGCAGCCTGATGGGCGTCACTGAACTCTTCAGTTTCAGGAGGGGGGCAGCTAGCAACAAAGGTCCTAAGATGAGGACTCAAACCTCCGACAGCTGGTTGAGGACCTCCATAAACGGGCTACCCCCCCCCCCCCCCCATTCTGCACAGAACCCCAATCAGGGCGGAGTTTAGGCTCAGTTCTCTCATGGAGGCAAATACAGCAGCAGAGACGCAGTTTAGAGTGAAATGCAGATTTAAAACCAGTAACGAGCTAAAATGCTAACAGTGAGCTGACAGTAATATCTCCAGTCCTGCTTTACATGCTTCAGCCGGTGTGTTTCATGCTGCCTATTGTGGTTTTCATCACGGCACTGAATAAATCCCACCAGTCCATCACAGAACAGCAGTCCAAACCCAACCGCTACCGGTACCAGTTGGGTTTGGACTGCAGGAACCACGAGGACCCGGAGGGAACTCACACCTGCTGAATGGGGAACCTGCAGCTGGGAACGTCCTGCTGCAGGGATACAGAGGATAGATCAACGCTGATGTGACTCTGGTGGAAAAATTATTTCCATAAAAACTTAAAATCTCCTGCAGAAGGAAGCTGGACACGTGTCTCCGTCAGGATCCTGTGTGCAAAACCCTTCAACTCAACAATCACACAGTCAGACCCACAGAAAGATGCAAGATAAGCATTTCAGTCAGAGAAGAAATGTTCAGAAACAAAATGAAACGAATCCAAAACTAAAGCTCCAAAATAAAACAAAACCAAATCTGAAGATTTCTTTCATTTCTGTCTCGTGATAAAAGCATCTGAGTCCTTTAAATTTCCTGTCAGCCTTCCTCAGAAGACATCAAAGCTCAGAGGAGGAGGAGGAGGAGGGGGAGGAGGAGGAGGAGGAGGGCAGGATGCCCACACTTTAAGCTCCTTTATCCGCTGATGTGAAGACAGACGTTCCAAATTCCATTTACAGGAGAAATAGTGATGCAAAGAGGCTGAGCGTGTCTTTGGAGCTCGCTGAACAAATCGGGATGCAAATGTGAATCCTTTGAAGTGTGTAAAGTGGCATAATGGGATGATCCATAAATTATTAAGCAGAGCTGGATGAGGGCCGAGCCCAGAGGAGGCTGACATCACCGAGCCCCAACAAAGCGTCTGGTTAACTCCACCGCAGGAAGAACTTCATTCAGGGTTTATGTTCAGGGGCGAGCAGTCAGAAAACATGATGCAAAAATGTTAATTATATGTCAAAATTTAAAGGAAATGCTTTTAAAATATATTATCTGTATAATTTGATTTTAAAAAAGCATCTTATAAATTTAATTATTTGTATGAAAATAGCATAAATTTTCATCTGGGCGGCTATCATTTCAAATAAACAGGCAAATTCAATAAATTAGAATATTTATCTCTGAGAGGTTTGTTTGTCAGATTAAAAGTACCTTTTGATAAAGAATAACATTTAAGACGGTACTAAACATACTTTTCATTAAACCTCCATTTCTGCATGAAAAATGTTGGTTTTTATTGGTTTGATGCAATATTCTAATCTTAATGCTGTATTTTTATTTGCTGCAGGTGGAAAAAACACCAGAGAAATAAAAGCTTTAAAACATGATCTGTGGTTCCTTTAGTGAAATAAATGAACTTTTCAATAACTTTCTGATTTATGGAATATGACTGTTGGCGTTTAGAGAAAGGTCATTAGAGGTCACTGAGGCTCCATCGGTGGAGCAGCGGCTGGTTCTGCTGCTTCTGCTGGTTCTGCTGGTTCTGCTGGTTCTGCTGGTTCTGCTGGTTCTGGGTCTCACACCTTGTTCTGCGTGGAGCTGCAGGTTCTGTGGATTTACGGGTTCTCTCCTGGTGCTCCAGCTTCTCCTGTGGTCCATAATCGGACTGTTGGGTCGACGGGTCTCTCTGAACCGGGCCTGCTGGACCGGGCCTGCTGGTTGGTCCTGTGTCTCTGTGTTACCTGGCGATGGACTGGACACCTTTTTGTTTGCTTTGCAGGGCCTGGTTGACCTTTGGTGACGTTTGCTGCCCCAGCAGCAGGATAATAATTCAAATATTAATAAAGTGAGAGAACGCATTGAGCTTCAATCTGCTGCTGTTTTCTGCTTCAGCTGTAAACCCAGATAGATGTTCAGGTCTGGATTACCCTGCTCCATGACTCTGGTGCTGGTGGTAGGGGCTCTGGATGAGAACTTCACTCCTATATCATGCTGGATGACATTTGATCTTCTTTACGAGCAGATAAAGACGAGGGGAACTCAGAGCAGGAGGGACCACTTCCGTGCAACCCGGGTCGATCAGAACCGTCTTCAGCAGCCACATGGCGACGCCTAACCCTGGATATAAACTGCTTGATCAGTTGGATTAAAGGTTTCTGGTTCCTGCAAGTTGTTAAAAACAGCTGAAATAAAGGTTCTCAGAGCTTCTTCCTGAGAACCTTCCAGCACTGATCCATCAGATGAAGAGAAAAGCAGAACCTCTCACTCGTTGCCTCCTTTCTATGATTGACGGATGGAGGAGTTAACATGAAGATGCACTTCAGGGTGAGCATGTCAGACCAGAGCCAGTCTCCATGTGGCAGTGATCCTTCTCTACATGCACGAGGCTGGATCAGACTGGGATCTGGGCCAGAACACGCTGCAGAACACCTGTCACCCTGAAAGTCCCAGAAAGGTTCAAACTTCATCTGCAGAGACTGAAGCAGGAGGAGAGGAAGAGTGGAATGCCCTGAGACCTCGACCTGAGCTGGGAAGATGGGGCCCTGGAGGAGCTGATGGACGGAGATGTCCTCTGGTTCATGATCCGTGCGAGGTTCTCCTGAACAGGCGCGCTCGTGGTGGTTCCTGCAGGTTTGCAGCAGAGCTGGGGACTTCAGCCTCTGCAGCAGATCCAGACTTGGAGCAGCTGGTCAGTTGGAGAACCACGTGAGCATCAGGCTGCCTCACTGATAATGGGATTA